>VXBN01007114.1:34729-87125 GCA_013397395.1 Sinosuthora webbiana | reverse complement strand
AAGTTATTCATATTGGAAAAAACTTTAATATCAAGTCCAAGGTGCTGTCAGTGTAGCACCACCATGTTCACCACTAAACCATGTCCCCAAGTGCCACATCCATATGTTTTTTGAACACTTACAAGGACGGTAACTCAATCACTGCACAAAGCACCCTGTTCTGAAGCTCGACTATTCTTTCAGTTAATATATTTTTCCTAGTATCCAACTTAAACCTCCCCTGGGGCAACTTCAGGCCATTTCTTCTTGTTTTGTCACTTCTTACCTGGGAGAAGAGATCAACCCCCATCTTCCTACAACCTCCTTTCAGGTAGCAGTAGAGATGGATAAGGTCTCCCCTGAGCCTCCTTTCCTGCAGACCCAACAACCCCTGCTCCTTCATCCACTCCCCCTAGGACTCATTTTCCAGACCCTTCAACAGCCCTGTTGCCCTTCTCTGGATTCAGTCTAGCACCTCAATATCCTTTGTGTAGTGAGAGGCCCAGAACTGCACACAGGATTTTAGGTGTGGCCTCACCTCATTGCTGAGTACAGAGGGACAATCCCTGCCCTGGTCCTGCTGGCCACACTATTGCTGNAAAACCACACTATTGCTGATACAGGCCAGGATGCCACTGGCCTTCTTGTCCACCTGGGCACACACTGGTCATGTTCAACTGCTGTCAAGCAACACCCCCAGGTCCTTCTTCATAGGGCAGCTCTCCAGCCACTCTTACCCAGCCTGTGGCTGGGGTTGCTGAGCCCAAGAGCAGGAACCAACACTTGACCTTGTTAAACCTTACACAACTGGTCTTGGCCCATTGATCCAGCCTGTCCAGATCGCTCTGAAGGGACTTCCTACCCTTCAGCAGACCAACATTCCGACCCAACTTGGTTTCATATGCCCATGTTCCATGCCTTATCTTAACTCAGAAAGATACCCTTCAATTTTATTTCCTGACTTTTAAAGTTTATATCAGTGGATTTACAACATCCATGTCACAGAAATCATGGGTGTGTCCCAAGCAAGCATAGCAATGACGTTCACCAACGTGAGCACAAAACAAGCAGAATGCAGTTGGGAAAATAAAAATCACAAATACACTATGTACAAGTTTGTTGGTGCAAAAGTTGACTTGACCAGATATAATAGAATGTACGTGTAAATAATTTCATTTCAAGTACTGGTGTCAGTGGAGCTGATCCACGCTCCAGGATGAGTGTGACTTTAAATTGTTAACTTTCTTTCTTTCTTGTTATCTTAGCCCCAATAAAATATTTCAAGCTTTTAATTTGTCAAAAGAGTGTTAGAGTATCATTATAGAAAGGTCTGGGTCAACGGCTCAATCTGGACTCCCTTCAGAATTCTGACTCTTAATTTTTTTTATTCTTATTTAAAGTGTATTAGAAAATTAAATAATTTCCCTTTGCTGTTTATATGAAGATCATAGCCCATATATCTTTGAAGCGAAATTGTCTCTGCCTGTTTCCAAATATCAATAACAAAAAACCTAAAATACAATTAACAAAGTTAATTGCAGTCTCTAAACACTAGTAGATGCCACAATGCCAGTGCATTACACATTTCACCAACATGCTGTGGCAATTTATTTATGCACTCAGGTTTTAAAAAACTCCTGAAGTTGTTTTGCTGTCTGTTAATGTCTTCCAACAATTAGTAATAATACTTTTGTAATTGTATTAAAATGCAAAGAGTAACAGATTGTTTATTTTACTTAATGTATTACAGAGATACCAGTGTGATTGCTTGCCTGGATGGGAAGGAAAATTTTGTGAAAAGGAGTCAAATGAATGTGATTCAGAGCCTTGTAGAAACAATGGCACCTGCATGGACCTTTTCAACAGCTATCGGTAAACTTTGCACCTCCTCACTATATGGTCGTCTTCCAGGAAGGCCAGGCTTATGCATCCAGCCATTGTTGTGTTTCCCAGCTTTGGAAGGAAATGTTATTACACAAATGGGCAAACGACTTGTGTCATGGATACAAGTGCTTCATTGTACTTTCATATGAAGCCAGCAGATATAGTTAACGGTAAACCTAAAATTAAAAATAAAAAAGGAAAATAAAAAGGTATGATTTAAAAAATATTTAGCAAGTAACCTGGTTTAGAACTGTATTTCTTCAAAGAAAATATAGTTTCTCTTTCTGCCATATTTTTCCTATAAACCCAAGAGATGTTTTAAAGAGTAAAAGTAGTGGTTGTGGGCAGTTGGATGAGGATATCATATCATTGCTGCCACCTTGTGGCTTAAAATACAAAAAAAATAGTACTTTAACTAAAATTTATATCTCCTCAGACAAAGCATGAGGATTTGACATTAACCATATTAATTTCAACTTAAGCCCCAATCTTTATTTCATGCATACATTTATGGTTTAAAAATTCTTTTATTTCAGTAGCATGAGGATTAGGATTCCATAAAAAATCTAGTAATCACTTTCTGTTCCATGAAGCCAGGATTTGTCTATATTATGATGTCAATACTAGAAGATTCCTGTAAATTCCAAATAGACACTGATGTGGCTGCATATAGAGTGTAATAACTGTACATGGTACATAGTCTAGTTGTTGTACAGTGATTGTTTTCCTGATAATACAGACAACAGCGAGAAAGGAAACTAACCACAGTTGACAAGGGAGAAATGATTGCCGAAATAACCAAACATAACTAAGTTAAATAACATAATATATATAATATTCTTTCAAAATTAACTTATTTTCAGAACTTAACCAAAATGGTTTGCTATGTCTTGGTGCTGTATTTTTATGTGGCATTAAACTTCCTAGTTTGGTAAAATATTTTTATTCTAATAACAGAAAGTGTAGCAACATTGAGAAAACCTGTGAAAATCTTTTTCATTGCTTTTTTCCCACTTTTTAAATCATGTGGGAATGTAAAAATCATTGTTAAATATTTTAATCTTTGTGGCTCGTTTTTTTCTGATGCCTGTAGTTCTTTGTAGTCTACAACCCTCAAAAAGAACTCTAGGTGAACAGATATGCTGCAGCCATGAATCCTCACCTTATATTTTCCCAGTTTTTCCAGATTCTGGAATATTTTATGTATTGCAGAAAGTAATAGGGCTTCTTCTGGTTTTACACATATCTGGGTCAGCTACTTATGCACAAATCCAAAGACTTCCTAATTTATGGAGAATAAAAATACTCAAGAAGTACTTTTTTTCTGGATTGGGAAAATACTGAACTATTACAGAGAATGTTTATAAGAAAATTGGTTTGAAGTGTAAGCACCAGGCATATTTTTTCTCAGAGCTATTTGTCCTAGCTGACATGATGGAACAAGAAAATTAGACATACCATTGAATCATCACAGACAAGGGGCAGGTTACACCAAACAAAACAACATATTTAGAGATATCTAGAGTTGAATGTGACTCTGAGATTTGGCAACACCAATTAGCATAGCTATTAGTATAGCTCAATGTTTTATTTTTATATTATAAAGCAATTTCATTTCAATCATTAGAGCTGTCCTTGTTCGTACTCAGAGATGCCAGAAGACCATAATTACTCTTAATTTTAAAAATGTATTGGTTTTTATTACTTTTGCTAATTTTTTTCTCTTAAAAGCTACATGTTTTGTGTCATGGTAGCTAAGCAGTGGCAGTAACTGGTACCTGAACCTGAGGACATCCAGCCATGTCTTTAAACTTACATGTAGTTTTTAAAACAGGATAACTGGATTATAATTTTCTAACAGAAAAAATCATTGCAGTTCTTGAGCTGTGCCCAGGCACTGTTTTGGATAGGCATTAGTCTGGACCAAAGTCAGTCCAGCAAGTGCTCTGAGAATGCATCAATAATAGGCAATGAAGCTTTCCTGCCTGCGGTCATGTTTTGGTGCTGTTTATTTTCCTGCTGTAAGTTTAGCTACTGGCAGCAGTTTCTGAATTTCTTTGAAACTGGCCACACCATGACTGGTACTTGATATAATTTAATACTTAAATTAATGTAAGGGATATATAAATTTAGCTTTCTTTTATGCTTTGATAGTCTTCATTAATTCACTTTCTCTTAAATATTTGCAAGTCCAGCTGAAAATATCAGTTACTTAAAAACGATGCCATTTATTGTGCAACAGCTTAAAAAATATATTTTTGTATAGAAAAAAAAGTGAATATAATGCAAAATTAAACATTTTCCTATCAAATTCATATCTGTAATAAGAAAATAATTATACAAAAGTAATTACTAATTAAAATTTTCAATTTTGAGTAAATTTTCTTTATCTTGGTATATTCATTTTTGAATCTTGAAATGAAAACTATCTGGCAAAACTGAAGTATCAACAAATCTGTCACACTGAATACCTTTCTTTTCGGATTCTATCATAGAAAAATAAATTACATCCCAAAATGAAAAGAAAAAAAAAAAATAAAACCATCTCAGATGCATATTTTTATTTTAAAAAATCAGGTAAGAAATATACTGAACCAGTAGTCAAGCTTGAAATATTGGATGTGAATAGTGTTCAATATTTTTGACATTTCATTCGACATAATTTTTATGTTCAGCTGATAAAATGAGAAATGTCTTTTTCTTCCTTCTCAGTTTTCAGTTTCGCACATGGCAAATAAATTAATTTAGAAAAAAATCATGCATATATTTCACGCATATATTTCCAGTACCATGTGACTTTAATTTTCATGATAACATGAAATCTTAAATTATGGCTTTGAATATTTATGGACAGATTCATCTAGTATCAGCTGAATTCCTTATTTCTTCTCTATTGCATTGATAATTCCGAGGTTTAGTCCTAGTAACATCAAGCCCTAATTAAAGTGCCTGTATCTCCTTTGCTGTTACCAACTTTTGAGTGAAAATCTATTCAACTCTTCTTGCCAAATAACAGGCAACAATTTTATGGATGAACTGGAGTTTCTAATGATGTAGAATAGTTTGGAACTTGTCTGTAATCATTATATTAGAACTTGGAGAATTAATCAAGTGGCTTTCCAAAGTACACAGTTCTTTCTGTATATTCACATTGAAATCCACAGATTCATTTTGTCAATACTTGTTGTTGAGTTTTTTAGAAAGAATAAAAATGGTGCCTTGCTGCTGCTCTTCTGTTTATGACATACAAACAGACTTCTCCATACTAAACAGGAAATTACACCTACCTAAGTATATTTTCTTTATGTCATTTATCTATCTTTTATGTTTAATGACAGGTTCAGTGTTTGCTTCATTTGAGTACAGAAAAGTTATCTATACTTTGTCATCAGCTGAATCCATCCACTAAGACACTTTTTTATAATCTCAGTGAAACTGAAGTCCAGTTCTTCATGCTATCTTATCCACTCATGATACCTTACTTTTGCAATAATGACCCCTTGTTATTTTGTTTGTTTGTTTTGATTTGGAGACAGACATTTTTCTTGCCTGCTCATTCTTAGCCTTGATATTTTCCTTTTGGCACATTTTCTTATATCCTGTTTATGCAACTGTATCACAGGTCTCCATTTACCCCTTCACAGTTATGGATATTATAAACCTGGCCGTGTTATAAAATGCTGAAACCTCTCCTCCCCACTAAGTTATGCAAGGATGAAAGTTGATAACTGCCAATGTCACCTTAAAATTTGAGGCTCAAGTTCCTTAAGCACTTCTGAGAAATAATTGCTAATGTGTGCAAAAAACTTGTCTGTGTTTAAATGCTCTCCATTTAAACTCTTTTCATCCTGTCCTATAAGAGGCCATGGTTTTCCTACCTCACTTTAGATTCCAGTTGAAAGAATAATTTGTGTTCATAGAGGAGGGTATTTTGAGTGATTTCAGAACACATCTCAAACTGTGCTAGTCTTCCTTAGCAATGCTTCTTCAATTAGTAACCATGCCATGATCATCTTTCTTTGTCTTTACTTAGATAATGATTTATGCCAGCTGGTAATTTGGATAGCCATAGTGTCAACCAGAGTTATACTTATCCTGCCTCCTTGTTGTTACTTTCTCAGTACATTTTCAAGCACATCCTGCCCTATTGCTTCTTTCTTTGCTCCTTAGCATTTGAAGCCATATCTTCTCAGAATAATAAAATAGTTTTTCATTAGTGTAACCTGTGCTAAGCTCTTAAAGAAAAGACCAGTCGTAAGTCATTAGGATATATTCAGTGTCATGTACACTTTAATTGTAGTACAGTTACAGAAAATCAACATTCTGTTTGGCTTCTTTTTTCCCCTTCTGGAAAGGATTTATTTGGAAAAGCAAAGTCAAAATCAGCCTCTGCATTTTCTCAGTAATATGCAAGAATTGCTCTGTGCCAAGCTGTAGAAGCAGGTCATTCCTAGGTTCGGGGTGTGTAAATATCTGAAAGATCTATAGGTAAAAGCATGCCTATTTACCCAGTGTATTTTAAAGATATGCTCATCTCTAAATGGATGAGTTTTAAACTATCATGGAATTCTAAAGGAAGTCACGACATGATTATAATTTTAATGCTGTGTTCACTTTGCCTGCTGGTTTTACTCACATTCCTTTTAACAACTGCTATACTCCTTTGTAATCTTTTTTTTTCCCCAAAACCAAGAAACAGATTTTCCTATAGATGGGCATCATTTTGGTATTTAGTGATCCCAGATGCCAAATACTGAAGCATTTTATTGCAATCAGCATCTCTTATCTATCATTTCTTCAGGGTTCTTTGGCCAAGTCTTCCTCTCTTACTATAGTGACATTTCCCAAAACATTTGTCTGTTGCATTTCTGATTTATCTTTCAGTCAGAGTTGTAGGGTTTTTCTCATCCAAGTACCAAGTTACATATGTATTTCTTACTAAAAACCATCTTTAAAAGATTTATATGGACTGACAGGAGATTTACTAATGAATTAGGCTAAAGAAATGTGTGAAAGCACAAACAAGTGTTTCCTCCACTGCTAGCAAGTGTTTTATAGTTCCTCTCTGGTAATTCTACTAACAACTGGAAATGCGTAGTGTGCTTCTTGTTATACTGCAGTGAAATGAGCTTTAGGGTTTCTATTGCCTTTAGCAAACAAGAAAAGATTGCTGTGCCACCTCAGCAGCATCTAACAAAGAGTCTGACACTCTGCACTCCTTAAGGCATATTTCAGCCGTAATTCAACAATCTTCTCAAAGAACAAGAATATTTTTATTCAAAATCGCAAGAAAACATTAGAATTTGAAACAAAATACAGTAAGTACCTGGAAAATACCTCCCCCTTCGAAACTAGCTCATCAACTTTTTCTTCCTGAACAGTAGAATTGTTCCACCTGGTATATTTAATCATTAGGTGACATATCTTAAATAAATGTTTTATAATGTATTTTGCTTACAAACACCCAAAGAGACATAAAATTATCATTTGATGAACTCACAGGTTAAATGGAGGGAGTGTAAACCAGTTTCTAAAACAATAAGGTACCACAAGCATAGCTTTGAGAATGTATGAAATGTAATATAAGTTACCCAAAATCATCATTGCTGTAGAGCAGTTAAACACTTTCATTGCAAATAATGTATTAATACATGAGCAGAGCTAACAAACAAAGCAGTTTGCACAGCAGTTTATGAGCTCTGGCTTCTAATATGCTAAGCTTCCTGGGAACTCCTGGGGTCATCAGAGGACTGCTGTGAATTTTGGAAGAGATTCAGGGTGTCTGGTGCTCCCCAGAAGGGACAGCCACAGAAGGCTGTGACTGCTAACAAGCTGTAGCAGTGTCCCACAAGCTTTGTTGCCAGCTTTTCTTGATTTATGGGGACTTCAAGCTTTTTGTTTCCAGCTGACTCCACATTAAGGACAGCCAAGCATGCTTTCAGCAAATGCTAGAAAGAGTGTATGCAACTGCCAAGCCCAGAGCACAGCCAACAGGGTAGAAGGGGCCAGAAATTTCACTGAGGTCACTGTGTACTTCAGTAGTGAGGTGCTGCAGGGCACTATCACTGACTATCCATCCACAGGAGTTACTAGATCAGCCCATTAGAGACCTCAAACCAGACTGAGCTCCTCAGGGAGGATGCAGTTCTGTAGGCCTAGAGCTGCAGAAATGTCTGAAACCTCTTGCTGAGGCTGTGATCAGATGATAGTGTCCTTGCCTGGAGGAAGCACTTGTATGCTAGAGGAAGATCTGTGTTGCCAAGTAAAGGAGCTTCAGGAGGCAGGTAGTAGTCTGTGAAGTTGAGATGGGAACCATATCATGCTCTCCAAGACCCTACAAATACAAGAACCTGAACTCCCAGACACAGTGAAGGAGAACCAGGAAGAGTCCTTGCCTAAGATTTTGGACTCCAGTTACAATGAAGGCTAGAAGCCTGTAACCTTGCCAACAGGATGAGGGCTCCTGTCTGTCACACTTTGGGACAAGAAAGAATGAGGCAGGCAGCAGGAAGGTCAGCAGGAAAGTTCTATATTTAATTTTTTGACTCCATCTTATATACAAAATTATCAGAAGGCACAAGATTGGCTACATAGGTTGCCACTTCTTTGACCTCGTTGGTGAAGACTACTATCAGTCACCTTTCTTCTCCCAGAGGAGAAATATGTAAACAAAAAGATAAATTCTAAAAATATACATTGTTTTCTTGAAGCTGCCTGAGAACAAAATGCAAACTCTGAAAAGCAGGCAAAGTTGGGGCGACACCTGTCCAATTGAGCTCTGCCACGACATAGTAGGCTCAGTGACCTGGTACCAGAGGATGAAATAGAAGCTCTGTCCACTGGAAGCATCTAAATCAGCTAAACCTGAGTCATGAGGCAACACCAGAAGGAAGGATGAATGATGGTAAACACTGGGAGACTCTCTGCTGCAGGCTCTTGATAGGAGATATCATGAGTCCTGAGGGAAATGGCTCAAGTCCTTGTGAGGCCACTCTTAATTATCTCTAAAAAATCTTGGTGACAAGGAGAGGTTCCTAAGGATTGGAAAAAAGGTTATGGAAATACATCAGAGAGTGGAATGGATAAAGGAAGAAAAAAAGAAGGCTAGGAATGGAGAACGTGACTGCTACTTTCAAGAAAGGCAAGAAGGAGGATCTGGGCAACTGTGGACCAGTTAGCCTTACCCTGGTCCCTGGAAAGGTGATAGAGCAAATAACCCTTGAAACTGTTTCCACACACATGATGAAAAAGAAGGTGCTCAGGAGAATGGTTTCACAAAGAGGAAAGCATTCCTGATGATAATATTCAGTGAGACGACTGGCTTGACAGATAATGAGAGGACAGATAATGAGTGGATGCTGTTTCTCTCAACCTTAGCAAGCCTTCACATGCTACAATAACATCCTCATAGACAAAACTCACTGCATTGCTGGAACAAAGACCATATTCAACATAATTCATCCCCTCATCACATTATCTAGCAATGATATTAAAACTGAAATTCAATTACTTCTCTTTTGTAGCTACAGTTCTGGTCAATTACAAAAATGCTGCCACAAACTAATCTTGGGTGGGATGTGATGATGTGTGCAATGGTGAGACTCAAAACTAGAATGGATAGAAATAAGATAGGCAATGCACACAAAGAATGTCTGAAAAAAGTTTTCAAGACAGATTTCACTACCTCATTATTTCTAATCCGAATATTATAATACTTCTGTTGCACATGATTCACAATAGAATCATTCCTGATTTTTCTTTTGCCCTTCATTTAACTGTTCCTTTAAAGAACATTCACATTTTTAATTTGGAAAACCTTTATAAAATAGGAAGTTTAAACAAGCAAATAAACAAAAAATGCTGCTGACACTTTAAAAATGGTTCATTAGAAACGAATGGGAAAACCATCTGTCTTTGTTAGCTACAGATTAGATATTTCATGCATCAGCAGTGTCTAATACATGCACAAAAGAAGAAATTTTTCTAGGATTATGGGCATTGCTGCTGACATTATATCCTTTTGAACCATGGAAAATCAGTAATAAACAGTTCTACAGAAAAGGACAGGGCATAGATCCCATTCTCATTACTATGAAAACTGTACTTTTTCCTTTGATTTGAAAGGTCATTAGTAAAATCTACGTTTCATTTCTTGGAAGAGATTTCACTGGTTTCACAGGTATTGTTCCTTTTTCCTCTGTTCTAAAAGCAATTCTAAAGTGGTCAAGGGTCAAAATTTTTGTAAATTAAATGTGTCAGTTTTAATGTCAAGATGTTATGTGTGTTTATTTTGTCTTGAAATGACTTCACAGCCAAAAGAATACCAAGGTTTCATCTTCAATTATGAGACATTTTCTTTTGAAAAAGAAGAATCATATCTTTTGAAGTAGAGAATTATTTTCAGAGCATGTCACAATATCTTTCAAAAAATTAGAATGGAATAGGAATTACAAAATTGGTTTTGGAGAAGAACATTATTGTATATTTAGAAAAAAACAATCTTAAACAAGTATGAGTTATTCAGCTTAAACAGTAGCATCAGAGAAATAATTGCTTATATATGACAGTACAATATGAAACACATGTTCATATGTAAAAATTATACATTAAATGGTTCTAGTATAAGTAAACTACAGTAAACAATGCATTTGGAAAATCAACATTGTTTCCCCACCACTAGTTTCTATGGGTAATAAAATTTTAGTTAATTGTCTTTTTGGATTTGTCTGGTATTTACAGTGTGTGCTCTGTTAGATCAATAGAAGCATCATAGGAGTTTATTTAGACTGCAGTTACAGACTATACACTGTTAGAGGTCCTCTATAAACCAGGCCTCACTCTTCAGCAATAGCAAGCAGACTAATGCAGGAACAGTAACCATCATTATTTCTTCTACTAAATGTCAGTTTGGATATATGAAAAAAATCTATCAGAGTTATAAAAGTGAGCCTTTATCTTTGAAGGTCACAGGTGGAGAAAAGGGACCACAAATACAAAAATCACAGCTCTCTATGAGCATCCATAAGCATTGTTATATGTAGGTCTCTTGGATTTGTTCATTCCCTGTCTGGAAGGGACAGTCATAAAATTTTCATAGGTTTGCTCTATTGAAATAACTCAGTGAGACACCCATAGAAGAAAGTTGGATTGTTTATATTACAGAAGATATCAAAGGTAGATAAAGATATAGCTGACTCTTAGAGATGAACTGAAAATAATTTCTGTTGTTTGCTTTTATAGCTTATATCAGAACAATAATCCTTATAAGGGCAATGCTATTTTTTGAAATACTGATTGCCAGGACATGACAAGTCAAATTTGGTTTTGTAACAGAATCTACAGTAGAGAAATAACTACCTCTTTTGTGTGACTGCAGTATTTGAATGGTGCAGATATTATTTGTTAGTTTGCTTGTTGCTATTTTTATAACTTTGAGAAATACTGTCTGACATGAAGATGCTTAATTTTCTTTTTTTACTATTTATATGGTTGGAAATTTTAATAGTCCTTGGAAAAAATTTTCAAGGGTTTACTCATATAAAAATTCTTTGGCTAACCTAATCAAGACCTGTGTTATGTGGTCTTTTGTAAATTTAGTGTTGAAAGATGAAATGTTACTTCCTCTGTTGTTTTTTTTTTGAGGTTACAATTCTCTTGCTTTATTAGGTGAATGTTAAGAGATTATAATTTGGCATATTAGTGAAGGTCAGTTTTTGCAAATCCTTTCTTCTTTTCTTCTCTTTTTCCTTTTCTTTTTCTTATTCTAGTAACAAATGTGAAAAACAGATCTCTGCTTCTTAATGTATTTACAAAGTATTTTCTAGACTATCAGTATTAATTATGACACGCTTTAGCCTTCTCAAAAGTTTTATTTTCTATTGGCTATTTGGAAAATCTGAGTTCATCTTGCTGAAGTTGGCATGACTGCTGCTGAGTATTGAAAATATTTCAATAGTTCTCTTCAAATACATAAATATAGATACTATATGGGTAAGTGATGTCATGATGAACTGATATATTCTACCATACTAAATACCATACCTATCCTTGGTTATCAGTTTTTATAGGCACCTAATTGGTTCTAGGCATAAAGTATTCAATGTGAAAAACATTTGGAATAATTTTTTTTTTAAAAAATAAAAAAAAATACATTAATCAATTTGTTCAAATAAATGTTTCCTTATACTCTTCCTCCTATTCTTGGCTCAGATAGTGCTTTGACATCAGACTGAGCCATAGAAATATTGTTTGTTCATTTATTCTCTTCCTTGGAACTTGAGTAGACCCTAGGTAAAGATCAATCAAAAATTCTGAAAAATTTCCCATAGAAAATTGGAAACACTCTCCCCCTACAAAACTGATAGAGACATCTTGCTTAAATGATTTACAGAGTTCAAAAACTGCAATATGCAATATTTCTTTGCTCATCCACTCAAATTATGCCGAGTTCATTTGCACAGACTTCTGAACTGGTGTGCATCATGTTAAATTGTTTGTCATGTCAAATTCTCCAAACATCAAGGTAATCTCTCTTCATGGTTAGAATTGTATTGTTTGGACTTCATAAAATTTCAGAGTTGGAGCATGTTACCTATCACCTCATGTTGCCATGCTTGTTATTGCTAATAAAGGTTGCAATTGTAATCACCTTTATTTGGCCTTTTCTGATTGCCTGTGGTGGAAGGAACAGACCAGGAAAAATCCCCTTTACTTCCCCTGAGCAAAAGTCCCTTCCACTGTGAGCACTCTAACCAAAGATTACATTTTTCTTTTCTGCAATCAGTGCCATGTCTGTATATGGGGTGAAGAGCTTTGAGGTCAATTGACAGAGCTACTGCTGCATTGCTAAACTTCCCAAATTTAACAAACGTTTCTCCTGGAGGGGCTGTTACCTGCATTCAGGTGATAGCTTCTACTTTTTCAGTGCAACATTTTTCTTCCGTTCAGATTTCTCAGGTCAAAGAGGACTTGTCTCAAAAATCAATACTAAAATACTGTAAGAGTTACCTGTAACTCTCAGATACTATCAGAGAAAAAAAAAACTGAGAAAAGGCATTGAACTTCTTTCCATAACAACTAGGCTCTTTACACTGCAATCTTGAGCAGAGGAAGAAATTTCCAAGGGGAAATAGTGCTGAAGATACCAATTTCCACAGGCGCAGCAATAAACATAGTTGCTATCAAAGACCAGCATTAAATTAAGAGAGAGGAGCATAAGTAAACAGGTAACGAGGGAGATGGAAGCCTTTTATTCAAAACCCTTGAAAGATGGAGAGTCATCCAGATAGCTGATTTATTCAACATCTAACAGATTAACTTGCTTTAACTCTTGGAAGCCACATAACAACTGATTCCCTCTGTTTCTTGAAAGGATAAAATGATACTTCTTTCTTTTCTCTACCAAAGTGAATCAGTACCACCCAAGATATTGGAGGCAGATCATTTACTTACTGTTCATGTAGCATTGATTTACTGATGCTCTGTTTTCATACATTAAGGGTTTTCTATTTGAAAAATCTTTGGAGAGGTGATGCCTTTTAAAAAGGCTGCAAAAATTTTCTTTTAGGTTGCATGGTGAAATCTTGAATTACCTTGTTGCTGCTGTACTGACTGTTGTTCCAGTGAGGGATGAAGGGTACATAGGCAAACAATTCAACTCATGGTGTTAGTGACAACAGATGGTAAGATAAATAGAAAGTTATGTCCTTTTCCCTTTGCATTTTGTCAGGAGCAAAAGGAAGTCTAATGTGGTTTAGTTAATAGAGGATGTTATTCAAAAGAGCAGCTTCACATGCCAAAATGCATATACATTCTCTATGGGGGTTTGCAGTAATTCAAGAAATTAATGCTGCTACTCAGAGAATCATTTGACACTTCGAACACAAATTTAAAAAGACCTTTCTTTGTCTTCACACTGTGTTGCGTGATAACTTGCTAAACTGTATTCTAAATTTTTTCATATTACTATGGTACCCTTTTTGTACATCTTAGTAAGTTTGGGAGATGGGAGCTCCTAAATTTTAAGGAATGATTTAGTATTATTAAATATTTTCTAATTTATTTTCAAAAACTTTAACATGGTAAACAGTTTTTCTAGAACCTTAGATAACCAAAACTGTAATGCAAGAGTAAAAAATGCACCCAAAACATTGGAGTAATTTTTTTGTATTTTTAAATGCGTTTCTCTTGCACCTAAAACATGAATTTAAGTAGGCAAGACTGATGGGAAGGAACTTCAACAATTGTTTTCCCCATGGTCATGGTCTATGAACTAGACTGTTGACACCAAACCATGTTTTATTTTCTGGTTTCAAGCCATATTGCCTAAGTGATCCTCTCATGTGACAGCAAAAATCTTCAGTTTTACTTATTAGAGTTTAAACTTATTTTGTTGTCTTTCTTAATTAAAAATATTCAAAGTATTCAGTACTTGTGCTTTTAAAACACAGACATTCCTTCTAATGAGACAGTTTTAGTAATGATTTTTAATTATTTTAATGTTTACAAGCTGAAACAGAAATCAATGTGATTTCATCTGGCCTTGTTGGTAGGAGAAGTTGCTGTTATTCTTATTGAGATAAGTAAGGAAATAGTTTGATCTGAAAAGAAAAGGAATGTGTACCTCATCTCTAGGGTCCAGTACTCTGAAAGTTGCATCCAGCCTGACATGAGATGTATCATATATTCTGGTTCAGGAAAATGTAAAAAAGAAAATAAGAGCATGAAAAAAAGAAAATTGGGAGTTGAAAGTATAAATACCCGTTGTAACATGTAAAATTCTGTTCCTTGCAGTAGAAATGTGTGCATTGCAGCTGAAACAGAGCTTAAAGCAAAAGCTGAAATATAGCTTGCTGTCTCATTGAGCTGAATGTTACCTTGTGATTGTGTGAAGTCATAGCTTCAAATAGAGGATTAAGGAAGAAATATATGGAAAACAAACAAATACAACTTTCTCTATCTGTTCCTCTAAAATATATTTGTTTAGGGATTTTTTGTAGTGTAATGTTCCTGAATACACAGAATACCAGTGATAAATTTTAGTTAGTGTTACCAAAGGGAAGCATATGAGCAGAGAATTATGGGAAGAAAGTATACAAAACAAAGAAAGCATATTTTAAAAATGAGAAAAAGAACACTGATTAAAAGTCTGAAGCAAGGACTGGAAGGGAATGAAAACTACATAAGCCCTTTGAAGGCTTTGTAAATGCATCAAAAATGCAAAAGACACTCAGACATTATCAGAGTAGCAGAAACTAAATCTTTCCTAACAATATACCTCCCAAATAATTTTTCTCCAGTTTGGGGTTAATATCCACACATGTCTGTTATTACCTGGTACCATTCCTCAAGTACTTTATCTGTGTTTTCTTAGCCACCACTTCAGATTCAACTTGTAGACTGCAGGCGATGTACACACTTCCCATAAGCCAGTATCTACACCTCAGTAATCAGAAAATGGCATGCGCGTGCATGACAAAGATAACAATGTTTTTTCTCCCCTAATTCTAGCTTCATATCCTTATTCTAACAGCTGATAAAGGCAGGTGGACTTTCTTTTAAGTATAATTTTTGCAATTTATATTCACTTATCAATTTACTCTGTGATGGACAAACTGGTCTTTGCTTACTTACTGATTAATCCTTTGGAGAGAGCTACATCATCCAATTCCCTCAGGCCCCTTGAGTGCATCTCATGGAGTTCCAATTACTTAGGTATATTCAGGTTCCTCAAACCTTACCTTCTCCTAGGATGGGAAGGACTTCAGTCCCCCAGTGTCTAGCAGGAGCTTCAGAGATACAGGAAGTGAAATTAAAAGTAAGAAAAGTGAGGAAAATAAAAATGTTGAATATCTCAGTCTTCTCTCTGTTGGTTGGTTGCCAGTTCTCGTGTCTTATTTGTTGCAGAGGTACATTTTCTTTGAAGATACTTTTGTGGCAAAAGTATCTTTAAATCTCTTCTTATTCTTTGCAGCTCTTGTCAAATCAAGCTCCAAATGGGCCTTAGCTTTCCTAATACCACTCCTACATATACAGACAACATCCCATATTCTTCCCAGGATAAATGTCCCTTATTCCTCACCTGTTCATTTCCTTCTTGTACCACAGTTTACCCAGGAGATACTTACTAAGGCATGCTGGTCTTCTGCCTTCTTTACCTGATTTCTTATGTGTGGAAATCAAGAACCGTGTTC
This sequence comes from Sinosuthora webbiana, assembly GCA_013397395.1. Taxonomy (NCBI): domain Eukaryota; kingdom Metazoa; phylum Chordata; class Aves; order Passeriformes; family Sylviidae; genus Sinosuthora; species Sinosuthora webbiana. The sequence continues at coordinate 71,070 of VXBN01007114.1, read as the reverse complement.
TAAAAAAAAAAAAAAGGCCTTAAAGGGCTGCCAGCTTTGTTCAGTCCTCTTTTTCCAAAAGGCAGTTTTCCTAGGGAATCCCACAGACCCAAATACTGAAATCTAATCTAAACTGCAAATCAACTGAAAGTTTCCTCTCCTAAATTCAGGGTCTTGACTACTCCACTGCTGTCCTATATCCCTCAAGATTGTTAATTCCATCAGAGCATAAGCACTGCAGCCCAGCTTAATGCTTTCTCTAATTAGTTAATCAGTTTCACATTTGATTGTTTACAAATGGAAAGCCCTAGGAATAAAGGAGGGAATGAATAATGGTAATGCTAGTAAAGGCAGGTTCAAATGAATTTAGGGGAGAGGAGGAGAGGCATAGGTGAAAATTTGAGGAGACCAGCTAGGGGTGGCATATGAGAGCAGAGAACTAGGAGCATAAGAAGAACTCCAGAGATAAACTCATGACACCTTTTACAGGCTGAAGCTGGTGAAACAGGTCTGGTAGTTTTCTGTGGAACAAAGAACCTGTTAAACTCTCAGACTATGAAAGAAAAAAAAGTATGTTTGTAGGAGGAAAGAAGACATAGAAATATGAGTGTTTGAAGCCTTTGTAGTGACTGGAATTGTATGTCCTTGGAGCTTTGTGGTGTGTGTTGGTGCCCTAAATTTCAAGCTGTGCATGTATTGAAAGCAAGCTCTTATTTCACTACTTCAGATGATCCAATAGCCTCTAGCTTACAAGGAATAAATTTGTCACTGAGCACTGCATTTTCTCAGGCTGCTACTTGATTTGATTGAATGAACTAAACATAAATCCTTACTGTAGAATGGCCCATTGTTGCATGTATTGTATAGCTACCAGTCTGACCTAAACTTCACTGAATGTCTTTCCATTTCTCATCAAGAATCTGATGAAGTGGCAGTTGAATGATGGGCACACTGTAGCTGAGGGTTCAATTTAGGATTCCTGTTGCTTTGACCGAACCACTGGGGAAAAGCAGTTCTGCTGCTTCTTAAATATTGCAATTTCATCTGCAAAACCACCTTTATCTGTGGCAAAGATAAGTGCTCTGATTCATATTTTTTGAAATGGTTTTTATACAGAATACTAAAAAGACTGTTTTCTTGTATTTTTCTACTGTAAAGAAAGACGTGTAAAAGCAATAAAATGGTTGCTCCTGAAATTTGTTCTGCTCTGGAATATTCATGTACATCACTGCTTATCACAGAATACACCAGGTTGGAAGAATCCAACAAGGATCATCATGTCCAACTCCTGTACCTGCACAGAACCATCGCTAAGAGTCACACCACGTGCTTTTGTTAGGCTTTGGCATTTTTCCTAGCTCCTAGCTGAACTAGGTTGGAATAAACCCACCAATATTGTTTTCCAATTGATAGGCAGCCACTTTAGAACTCTCAAGATTCAGGAGAGACTGCCTCTCCATTTAGCATGCTGAAAAATGGTTTTGGCTCAGAGAAGCTCTCACAAATGTGTACAAATAATTGATAAAAGGGGCTGAGAAAAAAAAGAGGCAGACTCTTCTCAGGGCTATCCAGAGGCAGGAAAATTTGTAGTGGGCAGAATGTAAAGTACATGTAATTCCGCATGAAGAAAAAAATAACTCCTTTTTTTTTTTTTTTCTTTTCTTTTTTAATGGGAAGGTGGTTAGGTGCTGGAATAGATTACCCAGAGAGGTTGTGGAATCTCCATCTTTGAGACACTCAAAACCAGGCTGGACATAGACTTGAGAAAACTCTAGTTGTACCTCTCTAGTTGTATCTGTTTTGAGCAGGAGAGTCTAGATGAACCTCAGAATCTTATTTCCAAAATCAGCAATTCAGGTATTCTTCAGAGTCTCCCCTGTTATTTAATTTCTTAAGACCTGTAAGGTAGAATATAAAGCAGGTGATATAGATACATTTCACTGGAATGTGAGAAGAAGAAAGTGAGTTTTCAAGCAGGTAAGAACAAAATTTAATACTTAACTCATCACATAGAGACAGAGGAACTTATTAACATTACTTCTCTGGATACAATTCATCAGTATAGTTTGAAATTTTTAATTTTTATTTTAATGTTAAAACGGGGGGTAAAATATAAAACCATGAATACAACTTGGGAATTTTCACTGCCCTATCCTTTTGTTTGTGTTTCTATAGAAAGCTTTTCAATTTATAGAGAGATGTATGAAAAGTAAAGAGATAATGGTTATGAAGTTGATTTATATGTGTTGAAGGAGTTCTACACATGTCACAATCTAAGCAGTATGTGGGGTGTACATTATTAAAAAGAATAATTTACATACAACAGTCATGATTTGGTTTTCTTGTATCAGTGGGTGTATTTGGATTTGGTTATTGGAAAGAAAAGTATTTATATTGGCAAGTTGGTAAAACAAGAGAATGAAATTCAGCATTAACTATCTTTATTTGAGCATTTGAGCTCTTAAAAGCATATATCAGCTTTTTTTTTTTTTTTCTTTTTTTCCCTGAGAATTCTAGAAATCATCTTGATTTTTCTAATGCAGTAAAAAAAAAATTAGTCCTTCTGAGAAAAGTCTGTTTGGGTTTTTGTCTTTTGATCAGTTAATTTCAAAGAATACCAGCTATAACATCTTAATTTATAATTTGCTTTTAACAGTCGTAACACCTCCTTACCTTTTTCTAAATAACAGTTCTCATTAACACAAATTTTTTTCTTGATTCTTAAAACTGGGCCTCAGGATAGATGCTTCTATGTATTTTTTTCCCACCTTTAATGAGGACTCCCATAACATTTTTTAATAATCCAGAAAGGAGTACAAAAAGCTCTGTTATTAATTGTCTCCTTTGCATTAATATTGACTATTACATCTCAGCTGGTAGCTGGCATGAAGCCAGGGTAGGACTGGCTAGTTCTGTAATGTAATAACTGCTGTGTTTCAGTGACCTAGTGTTCCCTGTAGTCATACAGAATAGTTTTGATAACTCAAAGGCAGTTATGAAACTCATTAGGGAAAAAAAGGGAATGAAATGTGTTTAATGTTTGCTCCTCTGCACCTCAGCTATGTCCATAAAGTCGGACCAGGTCAGAACTGAACTGTGTTCTCCTAACATGAAGTGAAAGGCTCTCCATTTAATGAGTTTTTTAAGCTAAAAATGGAGTATAGCCAAGTGCTACATACCAATTTGTAGTTGTACATCAGCAGTAATTTATTCACAACTTCATATAAGAAGTCAACAAAAGAAAAAAGAGCAGCTGTAAACCAATTAACATCTGTGTTCTGATCTGTTGGGTCAGAGTGTTCTCCTGTGTTCAGTATGAGACATTTGGAGATGCTTAATTTGTAAGAGTATGATGTTTTTTATATATTGACTACTTAAGAGAAAATTCAGTAAAGCACTTATTGGGCATGCAGTGTTATTCAGTGGATGTTGCTTCTAGATAATAAATGCATTCTGCCACATGTAGCAAAAGCAGGTATGTTTGTTGTGCATAAGCAGAGAATAAAAAAAGTACTTATTTTTAACCATATTTCCAAAAGTATGTTTTGAGTATCATAAATGATGAGTCTTGAAACATGAACTTTGTCAGTTATTTTAAGAATGTATGAATGCTTTTTGATAATAATGACTATTAGTTTTTAACATGAGAAAAATATGTCTCCTGATTTTTGAATCCTTAATGATAAAATACTCAGGCCTTTAAAATGATAAATTTCTTTGTAATATCCATTCCATTTCATGTGACATGGTTATTGTACCCCACAAATAAATAACACAGAACACAAAAAAGTTGAAAGAAAACACTGGGTTTTTTAAGGGGTGAAGTTTTCCTTTCATGTAGCAAGCATTACTTGTACTTTACGGAAAAGAACTACATAACAGATTCTCCATTAAGTGACCTGTTTCTTGTTAAAGAAAAATTTCTCTTATCAAATTACAACTATGAAGATATATTTGAATAGTTTAATACCTGAAATCAATATTGATCAAAGTAGACAAAAGCTGGAATAGTTCATCTTTCATATTGTCTCTTGTCCTGCCAAATAGTGACAAAAATAAAATTAAATTCAATTTTATTTACAGTGAAAGTAACAGGAATGTATGACTTTTAAAGTACATAGAGGCCTCTTTTATTGCAGCAAGTGAAGAAATTTGGCTTTGAAGCAAGCTTTGAAAGCATTAGCAAATTGTTTTCTTTGAATTTACAGGACTTTATTATATTTATATTGTGAATAGAAAAATATATTTCTCTAATTCATGAAGATAGGTTCCTTACAATCAGATATAATTTAGATTTTGGTTCAAGTTTTCTCGTTTGTGTTCTCATTAACAGATCTTTACAAAAGCATTCGAAAAAGAGAAAGAACACAATGAAACTGGGATCCTTCATGACACCTACTTTCTTTCTTAAGCATACTGGATATGCTACCTGATGCATTTCTTCCCAAACATGGAAGTACTTACTAGTTTCCCACATATGGAAAGACCTCCTTCTAATCCTTAACATTTAGAAAATTTACTTTTCATATTTGATAATTTGTGCTGTTGTTTCATCTTAAAAATGGTCTAAACATGATTCTGTCTGCATTTCCTAAACCAGTTGGCTCTCCAAGTGATACCTTGACTTCGAATAAGTCCTTTTGCTTTTGCTCAGATTAATTCCAGGAGAATAACCTGAATATAAATTTTATTCATAATGAATTTTAATACAATTTTTAGGAAAAGAAAAGCCAGTCACAGAAATATATTATTGTTTTGTTTGGGTTTTTGGGTTCTTTTGGGTTTTTTAAATTGAAAGGCTTAGAAGTTATTGAGCTAAGCTGTTAATTTTTATTCTGCCATGTAAATGTTCCTTTTCTTTTTTTTTTTACCCCTCCAGATGCACATGTACAGCAGGGTGGGCAGGGTCAGACTGCAGTGAAGATATAAATGAATGTGAATCTGAACCATGCTTGAATGGAGCCACGTGTTTTGAATCTGTGAAGCCAGGGCAGTTTGTATGCATTTGTCCTCCATTTTACACTGGTGACTTCTGCCACCAGCGCTTCAGTCCCTGTGAGCTGCCTTACAACCCATGTATAAACAATTCAACCTGCTTGGCACAAGTAGATGGAAATCCAATGTGCATTTGCAAAACAGGTGAGGACTGGAATAGTTAATTTCTTTCATTTTCTGTTGTGCTTCAGAAAAATTGCAAATATATGTTGAATTTATCACTATCTTTAATGTAAGTAAAATAGAATATATTTCAAAGAACATAAAACCATCATGAATTGCAGCAGGTCTATCAGTTGTGTTAAAAGACTGGAAAGATAGCTGTCAGTTTACCTATTATTAATTTCTTATTTTACAATACTTATTAAATCTTTGGTGGCTTAGATTCAGCACTCAGAATTAGTATTTCTCAGTCAATTGTTACAATGACATAGAGATAGACATGCACCTGGCCAGCAGAGACAAACTAAATTGACAAAACAGACAGGCAGATTAAGAAAAAATATATGCAAATTGGTGAAAGTACAAAAATTGGAGCAAGTTGGAAACGGTTTCTTTTCCTGCTGAGCTGTCAGGAAGGCCTGGCACATCAGGGAAGTAATCTTCCCTTGCTTAATGGATATAGTGGGTTGCTCCCTGTATGCACAACAAACCAAATCACAGCAGGTGCTGACAGCTTCCCTGGGCCATGGCTTAAAAGACACAATCTCTCCCACAATGTATGACAACTGCTAAGGTGGAACAGAGCAACAGTTTAACTGTGCAGAACATTGCTATATGCTTCCATGTAGGAACTGAAGAATACATTAACTAACAACTGCACTGAAAATTTACAAAATTTAAGTAACAGGGGAGTACAACTACTGGAACTGGAGAAAGATTTTGAAGTCTTCACTGTTATGCCTATAAAGGTAGGGGTCTCTCAGGGATAAAGGATAGCAGATAACTGCATTGTTACATGACAATACTATTACTTGTTGTTTACTAAGCTACAAGGATATGCATATATTATCTAGGAATCAGGAGCATATTATACCTTGGGTTTTTTCCACTATTAAGGTAAAGGTTATCACAAGCTGCTGAGGTAAAAACCCAAACATCACTGGGAAGGCATGCAAGTTGCTTAGTGAAGCATTTTTAAGAAAAACAGTTTTCCAAAAACAGCTTTTGACACAAGATATTGATTTTTGAAACCTTTTTCAGAAATGATCTAGAGACAGACATGTAACTCAAGTCTTTTCTTATCATTCCTCAGAAAAAGTCACCTTTTCCAAACATTTTTGTGCACTGTTTCTGCAGAAAAAAAAAAAAAAAAACAAAAAAACAAAAAAAGAAACATGCAGCTAGGATTCTCTGGGAGATTTGATGGAATTTTTGAAGCTTGCAGCTAGGAATCCTTGGGGAAGTCATAGGGCAGTTATGTGAATCAGTAGCATACACTGGTAACAAATCTTGGAAAGTGAAAAATTCAGGATTGAAAAGGGGTAAAAGGCATAATTCATAAAGTGAGTTGATCACTCATGCTAGGAAAAATGCAACCAGTTTTTCAGGACTCTTATCAAAAAAAGGAGAGACAGAAAAATAGAGAATTTCTGAAAGAGAGCTGAAAGCAGTTTGAGAAAATCTGATTCCTCTGTTGCCTTATTTTCTATTATTTATCTCTTTTTGTCTTGCATGTTCCTCCCTTTTTCTCCTGATAAACTTGTCAGGATTATAGACCTGATCACAAAGGGCAGTCACACTGATGTAGGTAGATTACTCCAAGACACTTAGTAGTAAATGGCATGTGGGTTAAACTTACCAGTAGTTAACAGTCCAGTCATTTGAAAGTTTGAGTGTGTCATAATAGGAATTACAAAATGTAGCAGTGCTTACCAAATTCTAAAAACTATCCATAGAACACCAATCTGAGATGGGTACAGCAAGACTGTATATTATACCATTGACAGACAGTGGTACATATTTAGAAGAGAATACACATTGGCTAGGTTAAAGAAGACAAAAGATGATAGAATGTCAATTGGGCAGAACCAAAGCTGATGTTAAATGTTAGTTTAGGACAGAATTACCACAGCAAATTGGTAGGAAGGTGATGAAGTCATGATTAACTGTAGTATAAAACAAAGCTGCATCTTTGTTCCTGTATGTACATTGGGGAACTACAGTTTTCTGATTTTGCTATAAAGAGTTCTAAAATTCTATAAATACCATTAATGTAAAACTTCCTCTTGAGCTGTTTGCCACAGATACAGAGGTTTTCTTCCTGCAAGGAGATAGATTATAATATTTGTGTAACAAAACTGGGCTCTCATATCATAGATCATGGAACAGTATTAGAGCATGACTTTAAGTTAAATTTCCACACAAGCAGGTTAAACAGTTAAAAAAAATTATGATCTCTACAACTGCACAATGGTATACTCAATGTTGCAAGAATGTTGTAGGGAGGGCCATTATTGCAAAAGCTTAGGAATCGCTGCTGTAAAACAAGTTTCCCAAGAGGTGTACAGAAAACCCCTCTAAAATACTTCGCCAGTAATTAATAAGCAAGGGTTTGATCAAGACAGTTGGGAGGACACAGGGGTTTGAGCTGTTAATGATGTAGCCACCACTGAATCTCTTTAAATACTACACACTAAATGCGAAGAAAACAGGTGGAATGGAAAACTTGGGGCAAAAAGCAGAATTTTTATTACCTAATTTATCAACAAGCCTTTACAGTACTGGAGAATTCCATTCTTAGAATTAATCTTAATAATAGCAATGAAAATTTAGTGTAACAGAAGAGCAAGGCAGGGCATGTAAACAAAACTATAGAATTTAAATAATGTTGAAATATTCGTACCTGAGCCTTGGCCACTGTTCGTAAATTCCCCAAAAGGTGTACATGAAAAAGATCCAAAGAGCAATTTAACTGCATATATAAGTAAAATAGAGGGTAGATAAACAACAGTATAGGCATTAGATTATACTCTTCTAGATAACGGCATGAACAAAACTGTTAGTTTTATAGAGGCAACCTGAAAGAAAGAGTGTTTGGAAAAAACAGTGACACTTTCTGAGAACAACTGTGTTCCAAGACAAAAAAAAATTACTGAAAAATGTCTTCAAAATCAAGAAAAACTATGACAGGGCATAAAACTACTGAGTTCAAGATCAGCTCTCTGGCTGGGACTGAGGAACAAAAAGTTTAATTAATGATGAAACGGGAGATGAAAGGTAACAATTTTTACAAGGTGAGAAACCTGAGTAAATACAAGCACAAAAATATTGCAGAGAATAACGAGATAGAAAAATGATTTAAAATCATAAACTAAGGGCCAGAAAATATCTAGTGTTTTGTAATAGGATTTTTTAACAGTGATTTATTCTTTTATGAGAACTATTAGTAGATATAGGTATAGTAGCAAGGCAAGCTAGTAGGAATGGCAGATAGAGTTGTTGCTGACATAAAGACAGGAAGGGAAGGGCAGTATCATTAAATTAAGATGGTTCATAGAATTCCTGCTTCTTAGAAGGTACAAATTATTTTCTCTTTAAAATTAGATGTAGAACTTTCTTCATTAGTCCAAGTAATATGGATGGGATAAGCTCAGGGTGTTGATGCAGCCTCCTTATTACAATGGAAGCAATTTTCCCTATACACGTTAGGTTGTGATAGAAAAATTATCAGGAAATGTTACATATAATACATTAGGTATAGCATACATATAGAGACAGTTCATATCAAAGCTTTACCTACTCTTTTCAGAAATATGGATTACTTGGCCAACATTTGGGTTAACTCAGTAACATTTTAATGAGTTATAGTAGAAGGGAAATTAGATCAACAGAATAATATATGTATTGTTGAAAGAAATAAACTGGAAATATCTGAATTGTGGATGTGTATGTCCACAGTATTACATTAAAGAGGTATTATTCTCTGATGTACTTCATTTCATGCAAAAGCAGACATAAAAAGTCAAATGGCTAATGCTATAGAAATATTTATGTCACTTTGCTGATTATTTAGGCAGCTTAGGAAAATCTTTCAGGTGATAGGCAGGGTGATTTCTTGACCACTTGCCTCTTGCTGTTTTATTATTGCTGTAAAGACTTTTTTTAAATTTTATTTATTTATTTCATAGTTCTGGGAAGCACACAATTCTGGGAGATTTGATGAAGCTTTTGGAGCGGCAACATGCGTCATAACAGCACACAAGTACACAAAAGCTTTGTCATCTTATTTGTGCTCATTGCAGCTTTAAAGATATAAAACTCAAAGCTGAGAAGTTGAAAAACAGGTTTGTGCATGGGGTTTAAGGTTAAATCCATCAGTTTTAGGGTGTGAGGAAATTATGTGTATTGTTCTAGGGAAATCTATGAAAAGCACTTAACTCTAAGGAGAAACAATCGCTATATTTTTTACTGGAATTAGGCATTCTATTTTTTCTTTGTCCGTTCTAAAAACAATACTTCCTTGATGCTTCAAGGTTAATTTCTGAAGCCTTTTTTTAAATAGATTTTTCCCAGGACTTTTTCACCTCTTTTATCGGTCTCCTGTCAATAGCTTTCCCATGACACTTACTCTTTGTTCTAGACACTAGTGATTATTTTTATTTGGTCTATAGCATCTTACAGCTAGAAATTTGAACTGAGGCAAAATATTTTTCAGCCAATGTCTGAAACAAGGCTAAGTTAAAATTATCATAATATACAAAATTTATAATACCAAGCAGAAATAATAAATAGATGATGAAAAGAGGTTTTTAAATTGGAGTTTGCCATTGTCAGATTTCTGACCCCTTCAGCGCCAGTTTCTTTTTTAGACACACACAGTCATGATTTTACACAGGGAAACAGCCTTTTGACAGTGCCTAATATTTTAAACACTTTCAATTTTGTTTTTTATACTTACTTATGTTATGCTGAACAACCTAAGTACCTCAACTAATGATTATGGGACTGCTATGATATCTCTGCTGTTTGCAAACATTAGTTCATAAATAGTTCATGGTAAGGAGACAAACACCTATGATACTGTTCTGATGAGCAAAACAGTAGAGAGCTTATGGCAAAGAATCCCGTTAGAAACCTGTTACCAGCAGAGGTCAATTCCGTAATGTTCCTCTGCAAGTGTATAAGGAGATGAAAATGACCGTAACTGTGATAGCAGATATTTAGCTTCTATATTCTGCATATTCCATCACTTTGCAGCTCCCAGAAGGTCAATAGACAGAGTTGAGAAATGCAGGATTTCCCATATTTCAGAGAAACAGAAGTAAAAACAGCATCTGTCACAACTTAAGTAACAGCTTTCCAGATGTTTCCAGACCTCATATCATTAGTTACTTTTATGCCACCTGAACAATTAAAAATAGAGAGAAATAAGACTATACTTTCTAACACAACAAACTGTAATGACTTTCAGCTGTTTTTCATCTCTGTTAATTTCTGAAAGTCTTGAATATGTTATGTTACTACAAAAACCGTAAACCTTTCTGAGACACATCGTCAAATATATCTACATGTATTCAATACGTTCACAAATAAATGTTTTAAACTAATTCTGTATCCATTTGATTTTTAAAAAACTGTGGATACCAGCAATACTTAGGAGATTCTGTTTACACCTTCAGTTTTTCTAATATGACATAAAAAATACAGTAAAATATGTTTGACAAATAAAAACCATTTTACAATACCAAGCCTGATATCACATCAGTAATGTAATGATTTACACAAGAGTTTCATACAGTAATATATTTGACATATGAAACATTTTAGAGCAGTTCCCCTCGTTGTCTTTTTTATTTCCTCTTGAAACACATGAAATAATATGGAAACATATATGCATTTCTCTAAAAATTTCATCCCCACATAAATTTCAGTTTAAGTATCCCAGAAGATCAAAGATACGTGTGGTAGCAGTTGTAGCTTATACAAAATAACCTAATGTAATAAAATACCCTTTAAATTGTGTATGACTATCATGTAAAATACAAGAGTCCTTACGTGTTAGACTCATGAGGAATCTCATCTTCAATGCAAATAAACTACCAATTCTTTAAACCAGTTCCACTTAGATATGAGAGTTTTAACTAGTCTTTTGAATTACAGGGTAATATAATTAGTACCTGTCCAAGAATATTCCTAAAATAAATATTTTATTAATATCTGCAGTATTTGTTTTGAAGCTTGACCTCTCCTGTTTGTACAAGCGATGTGCACAGTGTTGCACTGCTTTCTTTTTGTAATTTACTCTGAAAACATATTTAAGGGCTGAATTAAAATTGGCTTATTGTCATATGATTTTAATGAAACATCCTTTATAAAAGCTTGAAAATTCTAAATATACTAGAAGACAGACATGCAGAAAATATGAATAAAATAATATTTTGGGATCCTTTTAAGCAGATTTGTGTGTTTCTGAATAAACATTTTAGTTGGAAGCAGGCTTTCATTGATTCTACTGCAAAATTGCTAGAAATGCTAAAAATTCCTTAGAAAAAGTTACTGCATTAGTTCACAAGTTTTCATCACAGATCAAAATATCATCTAAGAAGTTTTCTGCAATTTTTAATAGTATATGTTATTATAAAAAAAATTATTACTTCTTTAATAAAAAGGTACTGAGATAATTTGTCAGTAAACATTAGAAAACAGTTAATTGAATATTTAGATTGCTCATTTCATAATGTAGTAGATAAGACAGTAAAATTTTGTGATGAAAATGTGGGTTTTTCTCCATTTGCAGGAAAAATAAATGAAGTAGAATTCCTGCTATATGTTTGCTTATTTTATGTCTTTTCAAGGTATTGATATATTGCTAGGGCCTAGAAAAAGATGTATTACTGCATTCAAAAATGTGTTTAAATAATGCTTTGTGTATTCACTTCTGTACTATTTACTTCAAAAAGACCATAAAACATCCACAACCAGAGAGGAAGGCAGGCAAAAGCAGAATGAGCAATGCCTCCATTTTCTGTTTTATATATTCTAGTCTGATAACTTTGGTATTTTTTTTAAGATGCTTGCTTAAATACCCTATAATATCATAAAAATTAAGATGTTATTTTGTATAAAAGTTCTTAAATTTTTTTTAAGTTTTGCTTTGTGATTGTCTTGGTTCGGGAAGACAGGTATCTGCCAGATAAAAGCTGGAGTTTGCTTTGGAATGGGGAGTGTAAGCCACGCCCCNGGCAGGCAAAAGCAGAATGAGCAATGCCTCCATTTTCTGTTTTATATATTCTAGTCTGATAACTTTGGTATTTTTTTTAAGATGCTTGCTTAAATACCCTATAATATCACAAAAATTAAGATGTTATTTTGTATAAAAGTTCTTAATTTTTTTTTTAAGTTTTGCTTTGTGATCTTTACAACTCTTCTGTGATAGGAGTATGAAGCTAAAATATATCTATATATCTGTGAGTTATTTATAATGTTACAGTGGATTACCTTCAGTGTGTCCTTTTCAGTGAAGTTCCATTTTCCCTGCCCATTGACAGCTTTCCACTCAGTAATCAAATTTAGTTTTAGGAATTTCAAACATTACAAATAAATGAGAAATTACAGATGAGGAAGTTGACTACAAATAGTCCTGTGAGTCCTAGTGTCTTACATTCACCATGCCCTCCAATTTTTTAATTAAACCAGAGTTAGCGAAACATGCTGTCATCTTATGTGCTCTAACTCAGAGCCACTGAATGGCATGTATCAAACACCTCCTGAATATTTTGTGTCAGTGACTTCTGCCTGCTCACACAACCTAGTACTTAACTTGCTCTGTGATGTACTAGCTTACTGTTCTCCTACCTTTCTTTTTTCCTTAATCAAGCTACAGGCAAGGATAGATGAAGGTTCAGCAACATTAAGATGCAGATTACACATGCTACACAGAAGAAAAGTATTTGGATGGTTCGCTCTGGTTCAGGCCCATTTGCACATAATAAACTAAGCCATTCAGAATACAAATTTGCTTGTGCTGAGGGAGATACTTAAAACAGTACACTGAGACCGTTTTTCTTACTATTATGACAATTCTTTTACAGTGTTTTGGGGGGATTGGTGGGGGTTTTTGGTTTGTTTTGTCCTTTTTTGTTTTGATTTTGTTTTGTTTTGGGTTTTTTGTTTGTTTGTTTGGGGTTTTTGTTTGTTTGTTTGTTTTTTGCTGTTGGTTTTTTGTTTGTTTGTGGTTTTTTTGGTGACACATACAAATAGGAAATAAATGAGGGTATCCTTAATGCTCAAGAAATTTCTGAAAAAATAATAACATCATAACAGTGTGACTATAATTGAAAAGTTAGTTTGAAAAATGTTCCAGGCTTTATTTCTCCATCAGTTGAAAACAAATATATTGAATTTTTGCAAAATTCAACTAAGTAGCCATAGTTTCTCCACCATATGTATAAAATTTTAAGACAAGTAGGCATTTAGCTGAACACCTATTTATGCAAATGTTAGAAGACGTAGTATGCTAAGAGTAGAAATAGGGTTCATGTATCACTTAAGATACTTAAGTGTCTTACTTCATTTTAGTACATATTGTGGAACATTTACACAGGCAAATGTATTATGCAAGTGATGTACTGTGCAGTTAAGATCATGGTCACATTTTTTCTTCATTTAAATATTAAAACCAGTCGGGGCTTTTTTTTCTCAGCTACTGACTCCTTTGAATAGATGTCACCGTCTAACTTCCACTACTCTCTCTAATATGTTAATTACTGAATTAGGTTTTAGTTTCTGATTTTGTCCCACACTCTCCAAGAAAGCTTTTTTAGTCCTTTAAAATGGGTTACATTTCCCCAGTATATTTATCCAGATGCTCTATCAGAATCTGTTCTCTGTGGTGCATTAAAGTATGTTGAGACTTCATATACTGTCTGGAAATTTACTTGCTGAAGCTAAGGCACAAAAGTAGTTGGAGAAAGTTCTTTCCAGGTTACTTTTACTTGTAGTCGTGATGTTAGGCTCAGTGAGCAGTAAGGGCTGGTTCCTTCAGAAGAAAAGGTCAGACTGACAGTATAAGAATGAGGCAGGCACGGCAGCTCCAGTGGCTGTGTCCAGGAACAGCAGAGGATGCTGTTCTGATAGTCCAGGCTAAAGGGAATGGGGCAGATCCAAGGTCAAGCCAGGGAGCCTGTCTCTAGGCCAAATTCAGCCTACTACACAGCTAGACATTGGCCATGGTTGCAACACAACTCAGTCAGACACCAAGGGCAACAATCTTCAGCTCAAATGCTCCAAGGAAGTAGCCATTGCTGATGCTTCTCACAGGCTTTTCTTAAACAGCTTTGAGTGCAGCTGAGGTTTCCCAGCCACTTTCATTGTCTGAGTTAGTCCTGGGCTCAGGTGGCCAAACCTCCATGATAATCTGTGACCCTTTTATTCACATCAAGCAGTAGAGTTCATTCATTCACAATGAAATCTGTGTTTCAGGATTTGAGGGTACTTACTGTGAAGTTAACAGTGATGAGTGCATCTCCCATCCATGCCAGAATGGAGGCCTCTGTGTGGATGGGATCAACCACTACAGGTCAGAAAAATGACTTGACTGACAAATATGATACATGGAATTTTTATCATCTAGCTTTTCCTTTGGTACTTTGCTTGTCTAATGTTTGCTGACCTTCAGTGAAGTGGCCGGGGCGGGGGGGTGGTGTTGTGTTTGACAGTTACATTATAATCTAAATCTTCTTGTGTGCAAAAAGTAATACATACACACCGTAAGTATGACCCCAATAATTTCTTGTTGGGCTAATAAAAATTATAATAATTTAATTTAAAAAAGCAGAGTTGTTGTTAGCCCAGTTACAACAGTAGAGACAATTTCAGTTAAAATTAATAGGAAAACTTAATGACAAATGTGGTTATGGCTGTTATATAAGAATTCTTGCAATTATGTCTTTTTGATTCTGATTGCCCTCACTATGTCTGTGTGCATCCAGTGATCAGTGATTTTGTTCTTCCTCAAGAACTAGCAGTCTGACTGCAAGTCACTGGCATTTGGAAGTCTTTGTCAGAACTATGATGTTCACAATGGGGTTTTTCTCATCTTCAGTCTCAGGCCTTCTTGGAGCCTCTCACGCGCCAGCACCCCCAAGTCCTTCTCAGCAGGGCTGCTCTCAATCTGTTCATCCCCCAGCCTGTGTTGATACCAGGGTTGCTTTCACCCAGGTGCAGCACCTCACACTTGGTCTTGTTAAATCTCAGTAATTCCCAAGGGGCCACTTCTCAAGTCTGTCCGGATCTCTTTGGATGCCATCTCATCCTTCAGGGGTGCGACATTAAAGGCTATTATTTGTAACACCATGGTCATCTCAGTGTCTCACACCCTCACCATAGATGCTATTCCAGAGTTATAGCTATAACATGAGAGGCATCAGTCAGCTGGCTGCAGGGCAGGTGTCAAAACAAGTGAAAAGCTGCTCAGGCCAAGGCAAGTTCTAAGTAAGCCCTTGTACAGTGGGGTCAGCACAAAGCCTGTGGCCTTCAGCTAATGATAACAAAAGTCTTATTTACTGGGCTTCAAACACTGTAATTTTTGGTGCTTGTTGAAATACTGCCCTTTGCAATCACCAGTGACAAGCAAACATCATTTTGGTACCATTTAATTAATACCTCTCAACATCTGCCATATTTTTCCAGAATCTTTATAATGACCTAAAAATGTAAAGTAGTGACATCCTTTTTGCTAGGTGCTCCTGCCAACATGGCTTTACTGGGACTCTATGTGAAGTGGAGATTAATGAATGTTTATCAAGACCATGTAAGAACAATGGAACTTGCCTGGATCTCATAAACAGGTTAGTTATTACAAAATTAAAAGCCTCCCCGATTTCCTTATGTTAATTCATTGTTTGGATGTGACCTTCACCCTACGACAAGTTAAAATGGAGTAAGCAAATGCTACTGACTCAGTTTTTTATTTCTTTTATGACCTTAAAGGAAGATAGAAAGGAAAATGTCTCCTGCACAATTTGTTCTATTCAGAGACTTGTGCCAGAAGATAATTAGCCTTTAAGTAATTTCTTATACCTTCAGTTAAAATTACTCTGCCAAATTTTTCTATTAATTTAACAAAAAGTAAATCACCCTCTTTGCTTCAGAAACATGGAAATGAGAAAACTCTGTTCATTATTTTAATATGGACGAGGATTAGGGACACCATCCTGGCATCAGGAGATACATATAGCTTTAAAATATTTCAATAGGTCCCATTGTTACTCCCATTGACATACCTGATTTTCCCTGTTCTTAAGATTCACTTGTAACTGTGCACCTGGATACTATGGGTCTCTGTGTGAGATGGACGTAAATGAGTGTGAAACTTTGCCTTGTTTACATGGAGGAAGTTGCATTAACAGGCTTGGAGGCTATCGGTGTCTCTGTCTACCTGGATTCAGAGGTATGATCTACTGTTTCCACAGCCAAGAAGCTTATCTCACAGGGTTTACATGGTTTTAATATTATAGTAAGAACAAAAATTCATCTCCTTATTGGAGGATAAATCAATACTAACTTAAATAGAATTTTATCTAATTCTTTTGAAGTAGCTCAATATTATTTGTATTAAGACTTGAATTATAATTTCTTTAATCACCCATACATTCAGTTGAAATGAGTTATTGTACAGTACAAAGAAAATTAATGTGTATTCTTTTTGATTCAGCCAGGAAAAAACTATTAACATAGATACAGAGTAAATTTTGTGAACAATAAAATGCTACCTTGCCATTTGAAATCGCACAGAACCATAGAAACACCTTGACTTTTTGACCCGTTGGATCGACACCATTGCCTTAAGTACTAACCTTTACATTTTTACAGAGTCATGACAAAATATTACCTGGGTAGAGATGCAGTAAAATTTCCCTAAAATGATGCTGACTTTAATTTAAGTGCTTGGTGTGCTGCTGAGCTAGTTCATACACAATGTTTTGATAGATCCATCTTAAGCAATGTGAAAACACATGGGATCATACACTGCAGAAATATTTACAGTTGTTTCCTCAAGTTGAATCACTTCTGCAGTTTTTTCTGCATAAAATGTTTTTTGCTATCTGTTCCAGCCTGTGATGAATGCCACATAATGTACAAGATAAAAAAGGATGCAATTTGCATCCACTGAACTGAGAGGAATTTAATTCTCCACAGAACAAAGAACAAGTACAGTTTTGGGAATTTCTATAGAGGTGTATATTCTTCTTCCATTCACCACAAATCATAGTCCACATATCACTTGTGCACTGTTCTTCAAAATTATCCTTGACATTTCAGCACAAAAATGAAAAAAATGAAAAAATATAATTTTCTTGCCTAAATCTTTCAAAGTCTCCCCCTGCGGTATTTTCTTCAGGTGGCCTGTGTTCTAAGTAGTACTTCTTGGGTGTCACAAAAATTTCTGCTTGTTAGGCAGTGGTGCTGCAGATGTAATTTCAAACAAATAAATGTTAAAATAATTATATTAACCTTTATGTACATGTTTCTGTAAGAATTCCCTGTTATATTTATAAAAGACAAGGCACATGAGCACTTATGAGATTCTACCTTGAAAAGGAACAAACAATCTGCAGGTGTGCTTTTGTCTTGATTCTTCAATACTGACAAAGCAGTTCGACTTTTGTGCTTCTCTCTAACATATTTAACCAACAAGGATAAGATGTTGGGTTTTGTTGTGGTTTTTTTTGTGATTCTTTTTCCAATAAGCTGCAACTTAGGAACAACTTTTCTTTCAGAGACCAGGCCCCTTTAAAGACAGATGACAGCATGAATTGCTCCCAATGATCTGTTGAATTTTAAAAAAATGTTTTAATATACTGAGAACTTTAATCATCAACTATTAAAGTATTATACACTTATAAATGAATGGAAAATGGAAAAAAATTAAAATACATTGAATTGCTTAGGCCAAATTATGTTAATGTATTTAAATTTATTTATAAAATCTTATTTTAAAATCACTCACTTTTATTAGATTTTCTGAAAGTTTTTTCTGGTCATCATGTAATTTACTGTCTTAGAGAAGGCAGTCTTTAGACACTGATCTCTGCTGCCTCTAAAATTTTGACATATAATGTATCTCTTAAAATTTTAAGTTCTCCATGAATATATGCTATTTTGGATTTATTTTACATTGTTCATAATTTTATTTCATTTAAAATAGATTTTTTAACACAAAATACATTAAAAATAATTTGTTAACTATTAAAATATAGCTTTTTATCCACATTGCTGATATAAAATCTAATGCTTTGCACATCACAAAGACTCTTTAAAAAGAGGATCAGTATTCAGAGTAAAAACACATAGGTGTATTCTGTCTTGATTTCACTGGCAGCAACAATGGTTTTCCTAAGCTCTAAATATCACTAATGCACTCTGGTTAAGATCCTTACACCAGATACTTTGGAGAATAAAACTTTGGTGATCTGGGCATGTTTTTTCCTAGAAAACCAGAAACTGTTTCTTTCCTAGAGCAAAATAAGAAGTAAAGTGACTTCATAAAGCAGTTCTGAAAGTCCTAAGTAGAACAGCTCTTTACTCAAGATCACAGCTGTTACTGCATATTGCTTGTACATTGGTGGTACCAAAGTGTTAGATAGAAAAACATAACATGGAAGATGCCTTGTGAGTCGCTGAATCTAAAACCTGTTTTGCCTAAACAGCCATTTGTTGGCTGGAGTAATGCATGTTAATGCTTATAACAGTAACTGTTGAATTTTTACTTCAAATCTGAAGAAACAAAAAACTAAACCTTTTGCTTTGTAATGTGCCACCTATGAGACTTAATGTGCATAGAGGATAGATATTTTGAGTAAGAAAACACCACATTTCCATAGCCTTCTTTACACTAAGACAGCCTTTGAAATATGTCATACTCAAGGACTGCTTTTCTCTACATATTTCCAGAATCCTTTGATTTTGTAAATGTTTCTATAATTACACGAATTTTTTTTTTTTTTTTTCATAATCTAAGGACATCAAAGGGTATGTAAGAATTATTTTGGTTTGATAGGTTACCAAGGTTCTTTGTGAGGGAATCTGAAGATACACTCTGAACAAGTGGAACTTCCATGAATGTTTGTGGAATTATAAAGCAAATGGAATTTAATCAGCAAATTAAAACTAGAAGAAAAATATCATCTAGGAGTACAGATACATCTTCATTGATACAAAGTGGTCTGACATTGCATTCTGAATGTGTACTCCTACACAATTATGTAAAGAATAAAATTAGAAAAAATATATATCTAAATATTTCACTGAGTTTGATATTTAAAAAAATGAAATACTGATATTAATTTCACTTCAGATGCTCACTATGAAATTTTAAAAAGAATAAGTAATTATACACAATGTGTTATAAGTAATTAAACATGATTTCTTGCCCTGAAGGTCACTTTCATGACTGAGGTCTTAATCACTTCTTCTAAATCTTGCTATCTGAATAATCTTATGTCAAAAAATAACTTTTGATTCAGACATGCTTCAAGTAAAATAATTTCATGTTCATGAAAAATTTATTTTATATTTAAGTATAAACCATAACTGTCTGGTTCACCAACTCTGCTGTAAAACGGATTTAATAAAAATACAAGTTTTTTGACTCTAGAACTTAGTTTGTTAATTGTAAATTTCTTAATTTGAAAGGTTTCTAGGATCACCAAATTGTGACTGTCTTCATCAAAAAGACTTGATTATTCTTAAGACTTTACTTTCTGGTTTTCTTTATTTGAGGATGAGAAAATAATTTTAAGATCTCTTTGAGAGGCTGAGGTGTTTGGGTTTTTTTAAATGTGATGGGTTGACCTTGTCCTGCTGCCAGCTGATCAGCCAGCTGCTCTTTCAGTCCTTCTCATCAACAGAATGAGAAAAAAAGGTAAAGATGAAAAAACTCATGGGTCAGCAACACAGAAAGTAACATTGAGTGCACCCTCAGTAAATTTGCCAATGACACCAAGCTGTGTGGTGCAGCTGATTTGCAGGAGGGAAGGTAATGTGGGCGCTCGGAGCTGCAACGGCTAGCTCTGTCCGGAACACACATGAATTGGTACAACTCCGGTACCTTCCTGCTGTGTGGGTCCTGGCCTCAGGTAGAAACATGGCTTCAGCGTGGAAGAAAGGCAGACTCTCACGTGGGTGACAAGATCGGTTTATTGCTGCCAGCTGGCCATGTGAAAAGTGATTTCTCTGGGCTCTCCTTGACCTTAAGTACTGGGAGTGTGGAAAGGGGCAGGGATTAGCCCAGGACCAATACCAGGTGGGGAGGGGGTTACCAAGACAGAAAGACAATACACAGGGCATTTGATATATAATTCAGGGCGGAGAAGTCATAGGCTCTGCCAATCACCCCAGCCCCTCACCAGAATCTGGGCAGGGTTGCAGGGAGATGGACAGGACCCACAACTAGGGAAAAACCAAAGGGGATAGAACCCGGGGTAATCTGGAACAAACCATTCTACATAAAATTACAAATTAATAATTTCACACTGCAACAGGAAGGGATGCCATTCAGAGGGATCTTGCCACACTGGAGAGGTGGATCTGTGGGAACCTCATGAAGAAGCTCAACAGGGCCAAGTACAAGGTCTTGCATGTGGGTGTGGACAATCCCAAACCAGGACTGTTGGTTGACAAGGAGGTCAGGTCAATGTGACATGGCAGTGTGTGCTTGCAGCCCAGAAACCCACCCATGCTGTGGACTGTGGCAACAGCAGTGTGGCCAGCAGATCGAGGGAGGTGATTTTCTCCTGTGAGCTCCCACCTGGAATACTATGTCCAGCTCAGGTGTCTCAGCACAAGAAAAACACAGGCCCTCTGGAATAAGTCCAGAGGAGGGTCACAAAAAATGATGAGAGGGTTGGAATACCTCCCCTGTGAAGACAGGCCAAAAAGGTTGGGGCTGTTGATGTCTTCAGAGGCTGACCTAGAACAGAGACTAGACAGACTTAAAGAATAAAGTAGGTATTTATTAAAAGGCCTTAAAGAATATACCTTGGCCAGTACAAGAGCCTGACCAGGCCTATACTCAAGATGGACCCAAAATAGTCATGGGCTAAATGGATGACCAGTCACAAGGTTTCACACTTTTGTAAGTTTGGGTCCATTTGCATATTGGGGTTAATTGTCTGATTACAGTTTCAGGTTATGAAGTTCCATCCTCCTTGTTTGCTCTCTTCAGTTCTCTATTGTTCATGTTTTTTGGGCCTGAAGGTTGTAATGGTTGTCCTTATCTCAGGCTGGAAAATTATTTGTTTTGTCTACCTACCCTGTGAAGAGATCTTACTGACACTTAATATGAAGCTCAGAGCTACACACCTAGGCAGCACAGAATCTGAAAAATAAGAAAGCTAAAACTTAAGGCATCACTGTTAAGCTTGGAGAAAAGAAGGCTCCAGGGAGACCTTATAGCAACCTTCAAGTATTTATAGGGGGGGGCTTATGAGAAAGCTGCAGAGGGACTTTTTAAATGTCACATAATGCTAGGACAAAGCAGAATGGCTTCAAACTAATAGAGTTTGAACTATTTCTGTCATGAGGCAATCCCTGGTTTCTTTTCACAGAAGGTGCCTTGCAGCTCCTCCATCAAAACTTTCTAACTTTCAGTCAATATTAAAAATATTATTTCAGTGGCTAAAATAGAATGTGTGTTAAAATGATCTACACAAATTCAAAATTCTCGTTCAAACTGACAATTACTGGCCATCATCCAAAAGATACCAAAAAAATTATTAAGTACCTTGAACTCACTGGTTTCAGTCATTTCTGCAGAGCAGTAATTATTCTTTAGCTCTAAATAGTTATTCTGTTCAGCACAGATCTGCCCTTACTGTTTTATCTTCTCCATGAGATGCAAACTGACATTTGGAAGTGACTGTGTACTTAAGTTATATGTTAAATGAAGTCAAAATCTTGGCTTAAATAACTCAGCTTGTATTTTATCTTTTACGTCATTTTTGAGGCCCAGTCTTTCTTATCATCAGCTTCAGAACCTGCTGTTCATCTTGTCTATGTGACAATGAAAACTCTGCTCCACTTTTCATACAATAGGTTGACCCAATAAAAAAAAAGTCCCACAAAATCTAATCAGTTAAAAGGGAGAGAAGTTTACTTTATCTTTTTGACCTTCCCAGCTGCTTTTACAGCTTTCTACTGCCAGTCAGCCATGGTAGTGATTGCATCTGCACTCCCCAGGCCTCTGCTTGCATTTCTTGCTATTGATATACAGTGGAAGAAGAGTAATTGCACTACTAACTGAAGTGACTACTTATTTAGTCAGAGGGGAAGAATCTAATGGCATTCTCCTTGAGATGTTAAAGCAAGAGGCAGCTTATATATAAAGAGGTCAAAAATGATTGGCACACTGAGAACAAATTCAAAATGCAAAACATCTGCATTTCTGTACAAAATGTAGAGTTTGTGGCATCTGTCTTTTAGTTTAAATATTAGAGCATTTACGTAAATTTGGGGAACTTTAGAAACTTTATGTTTGGTGAACACACAATAAGAAGGACACAAATTTGCTTTATGCATTTTCCTGAGAGGTGCTATAATGTCTTGTCTGATTTGTGAGTAAAGGAGGGGGCACTTTTGCTGGATTTGTTGAGCTTGAACACTATTCAGCAAAGATGTCCTAGGCCAGAAAGAACCTAGAACAGTAAGGTTATTGTATTAAAATACTCATTGAGTATTTGGTTTGAAGTGACAAGTCTGGACTGCTAGCTGTCTCTCCTGGGAGCCAAGGTCAGGACACAAACATTCTTTTTTCCTCTCAAAGTGACTTATGGCCTACTAAGTAGAGCCTTAAAATATACTTTAAACTGTTAAGTCTTAGTCTGGTGGCAGCTTTGCTCCCTTGGTGCTCCTCCTTGTTCATGGAAGAGAGTATTCAAGAAGCTATGGCCAACAGGATGAATAGGAAACACCTGACTGAGCTCGGATGGAGAAAGGCAGCACACATTCAGTGAAAGGAGCAGTGAAAGGAAAGGGCTATTTAGGAGGACTATTAAGTCATTGCTCAAGTGTGTAGAATTGAAATTAGGAAAGCAAAAGCTAAACTACAGCTGAGAATAGAGAAAATGTGCAATGCCACAATAAAGCCTTATATATATATATATTGGGAGCAAAATGACCAATAAAAAAAGTGGACCTATTTCTCAGTTGGGAGGTGGACCTTGTGACAAAAGACATGGAAGAAATCTGCAGCATGCAAAGTTTTCTTTCTTCAAGTTTTATTACTGAAGACCAGTCTTAAGCCTTCCAGTGTTCTAAGCCTCATTGGCAGAGTTGAGGATACTCCTTTTTTAACAGGCCTCCTCCACAACCACCTTTTACCAATCTAGTTGTCCACCCTTTTAGACTATAATGTTCTAACTTGTGCACAGGAATATTTTGGGAGACAGTGTCAAAGCCATGCTAAAATCATGATAAGTGGCATACACTGCAAAGAGCTCCAGCTTTTCTTCCACAAACCTAGTTATTACATCGTAAAAGGCAACCAGATTATTCAGGTCCCTTAATAAACAAATAGAACCACAGTTTGGTTTGGAAGTGACTTTTAAAGATTACCTAGTCTAACCCCCCTGCAATGAGCAGGGGCATTTTGAACTCAATCAGGTTACTCAGGGTCCTGTCCAGCCAGGATTTGATTGCTTCCAGGGATGGGGTACTTACCACATCTAGGCAACCTGTTCCAGTGCTTCATCACACTCATTGTAAAAAATGTCTCCCTTATACCTAGTCTGAATCTGCCCTCTTTTAGTTTAAAATCATTGCACCTTGTCCTATTGCAACAAGTTTTATTAAAATATATGTTCCCATCTTCCTTATAAGTCCACTTAAAGTATTGAAAGTTTGTAATTAGGTCTCTTCAGAGCCTGCTCTTCTCCAGGGTGAACAGCCCCAGCTTCTCAGGCTTTCTTCATAGGTGTTCCAGCCCTCTGATTATTTTTATGACCTCCTCTAGAGCTGTTCCAAAAGGTCTCACACCTTTCCTGAGCTAAGAGCCCAGAGCTGGATGCAGCACTCCAGGTGAGGTATCACCAGAGGAGAGCAGAGGGGAAAAATCCCTTCCCTCACCCTGCTGGTCACGCTGCTTTTGATGCAGCCAAGGACAGGACTGGCTTTCTGGCTGCAAGTGCATATTGACAGCTCATGTCCAATCTTTCTTCCACCATTATTGCCAAGTTCTCTGCAGGGCCACTCTCAGTTTGTGGTTGTTCCTGTTCACATAGAAACGGCTTCCACTAGGATACTCTCCATGATCAGACTAAACTGAGACTTACTGACTTGTTGCTCTCCAGACCATCCTTTCAGCTTTTCTTGGAGCAATGTTTTCTCTTCCTAGACACTGAGAACCTTCTCCAGTTCTCATGTCTATCAGACATATTAGGAAATAGACTTTCAAGGACATAAGCCAGCTTTCTCAGCACCTTCCAATTAAGTGCATAGGGTACTGAATTACAGGAAATACATATAAGAATTGAGTACCAGAGTTTTTTTGGCCCAGTGTTCTATATGCCACAACAGAAACCAAGTTAGACTATTGTGTCTAACCCAAGTTCACTTTTTGGATGTGACTTTTCCATAACTTGATTTCAAGTATTTTATTTACTTTAGCAACAGGAGAAGTTATTCCAGAATATATTATCATATTTGAGGAAAAATTCATTTTATGGGATCAGAAAAAGTTATCATACCAAATAGCAGTGACTTCCAACTAGTAAGGTAGAGAAAGCTATCGTTTCAAAGAAACAAAGTCGCTGAACAGATGAAAATCCTATTTGTAAGAAGAAAGATCTCAATAGTGTTTGCAAAGTCTCTGGTCCTTCAGGAGAAAGTCAATTATTACCTAATTTTTTTACATATTATGCTCAAAATACACAATCCTATAGTCCATTCATAATGAGAATTTGGCAACAGAAACTCTCATTGTGTATAAAAATAAATTCTGTGATTAGGAACTTGGATGACAGTACACTCCCCTTGTTTTGTAAAACATAATTGTTTTTGGGTTAGATATCTGCACCTTTAGGGAGAAAAATCATAGTCTTTTGGCAAAGAATATCTAAATGTGAAGTGTTTTTTCTTCGTGCCCTTTATTTTTTCTTAATGCTATTTAATTTAAATTTATCTAGTACAGCAATTCTAAGCTGATTTCACCAATGTGTTCTACAGTTAATTACTATTTATCTTCAAACAGAACTAGCTTCTTTTTCTGGATTTATAGAAGTCAGTAAAAGAGGAATAAAATGAGCTCCACTTCTTATTTTTATCTGCTTAAAAGAAAGAGCAAGTTATTTATAAATTTTCTTTATGATTAGCAGCTACATAGGAAACACTACTTCATAATGATAAAAGGGATAGTGTTCAAGCACTTATGTTGGAACTCAGACCCATTTCTCATTGTACCCACTGCCTAAAGTGGTATCATGGATTGACAAAAAATCTCAATTTGATTGTCACACTTTGCTGGAAGTTTCTTGCTCACTCATAGTGGTTACTAAATTAACAAATGGTTTCAAACAATTTCTGCTGCTTTTTGCATACATTACTCCATGTTGACCAGAACAAAGCCTTGAATCTAATTCTTGCATATAATGTAAGATTATGATGATTTATTCTCCCTCACATTCTCTTTCTTTCTGTGGCTGGTCCCTTTATTAATAATAATGATTTATACCAAATAAGAAAAAACAAACAAGACTTGAAAGAAAAGCAACAAACCAAACAAAAAATAAACCTAGAAGAAATATTTTCAATATAAAATATGCAGTATGTGAGACATGTATGCATTCTGCCCGTTTATGTGAAACAATCCATTTCAAGTAGATCTAGAAACATTTGAGCACAATTTTTAATTCATTAGTGAAAATGGAGGAAGGTGATCTGTTAGACTCATACAACTGACAGCAGTAAGCATGTTGTATTGTCACAGTTCAAAATTTGCAAGCTATTTTGAATAGAAGAAAAAAATATAGCTGCAACAGAATGGTGCAGCCCCAGGGTAATTTTTCTCCTCAAAGGCATGGCAGTAAAGCCATTGTGACATAGATTAAGCAGTTCCACTGCTCAGAATATCTTTCTTAGGGAGTTTAACTCCCTAATGCAGTACCTAGATATGTGCTAATAGTTCTTTCCTCAGTTTTTTAGTTTCTGAACTCCTTCAGCACCTAACTTTTCCTATGGATTTCATAGAAAGGTTGATTGCCTCTCTCAAAATAATGGATTTTGCTTAGGCATCCAAGACTATTGACACTATTGTAGTAGTAGCTGTATTCTTGCCACAATTATTATGATGATGATGATAATAATAACAACAACAACAAGAATTCCTTCAGGAAACCACACCACACAAGAATAGAATCAATGTTAAACATTGGATCCTAATTATGCAAGTGCTGCTGAGAAGTTCTGTGGTTTGCCTTATGTTTTAGATCTTGATGCTATATATACCATGTAAGTATCTTAGGACAAACATGTATTATTTAACACAACAGAAATATTTAATAGAACTGAAACAATGCCCAACAGACAGAAACGGGTAACATAAATATAATCTGTGAGATCAGTGTCTAAGGGTAAAGCATATGTAGAATCCTTTCCTGAAAAGCTTTGGCTTAACATGAAAATCCAGAGGTTAGGACTATCCTGTAAGAACATTTAAGAGCTCGTGGTAAAGTGAGCACTGGTGAGGCAAGTGAGAACTTCCTCATCATCGGTGAGCCCATAACTCAAATCCTGTGTTCAGTTCTGGGCCCCTCACTACAAGAAAGACATTGAGGTGCTGGAGAAGGGCAGTGAAGCTGGTGAAGAGTCTAGAGCATAAGTCTTATGAGGAGCAGCTCAGTCTCTTCTCCCAGGTAACAAGTGACAGAATGAAAAGAAAATGTCTCAAGTTGTGTCAGGGGAGGTTTAGATTGGATATTAGGAAAAAGTCTTCACTGAAAGGGTGGCCAAGGATTAGAACAGATGGCTCAGGGAAGTGGTGGACCCACCACCCCAGAAGTGTTCAAAATGCATGGCAGTGTGGCACTTGGAGATATGGTTTAGCACTGAACAGAGTGGTTCAAGGTTAATGGTTTGACTCGATGATCTTAGAGGTCTTTTCTAACCTTAAGAATTCTGCAATTCTAAATGATTATATCTAGATCTTATTATAAGGTATGAGGTGAGAATTTGAATTATCTAGGGCTACTAGAGCCAAAATCAGTCGTTCACACTAATTATACCTATATTTATATTAATTATACAACAAATTGGAGAAAGTCCTGATACAACTGTTAGAGTTGTTTCCTAACTATTACTGCTAACTAGGAGAGTTTTTGTACTTTTCATCCAGTGTAACGTTGCAGGGATCTTTGAATGTATTGAAGTATGTCATCATGCATGCTTTAAAGGAGTCTCTATTTTGTAAGAGTTACCAAGTCTCAGGGGATTGAAATCTCAATTTCCACACAAATCTGCTACAAATACTGAGGCAAAGGAACATTTAAGCAGATCTAATGTGAGAACACCACAAAGGAACATTACAGATCATAATGCCAGTATATTCTTCTGTGATTCCATGACATTTCTTTGAGCTTTGTGTAAGTTGTAAATGTACTTAGTATCTTTAATGTTAAATTATTGTAGTATTTATAAAATGAAATATTTAGAATTATATAAGAACATTTCAATAAATATTTCTCATGCTGCAGTTTGTTTTAGTGTTCACTGAAAAATTCTTGACTGGTTTCAGCCAGGACAGGGTTAATTTTTGCAATAGCTAAAAGGGGTATGACTGAGGCTGGGATGTTATTCTATACCACTTCAAGTCATTGTTGGGAGCAGGAGGAGAGGGAGTCTCTTCCAGGGAGAAGGGGTTCCTTCCAGTCAAGAAAACCTGGAGGAGAAAACTGTCTAGTATTTGTTTATTTTCAGGGCTTTCCATGTAAATTTTTTCTCTTGCTTGTACATTTCGTTATTAACATTTTTGTTGTTATTTTTAATTTACTTATCCCATTGCTGTTTCCAGTAATTTTTTCTTCTCTCGACCTTTGCCTTTTGTGTCTCCAATTGGAGGGGTGAGGGGAAGAGGCAGCAGTGTTCCAGTGGCAGCATTAAATTGGGGAATGTGGTTCCTAACCCACAACAACTGGGAACTAGTTAGAAAGAAAGAAGCAAATGAATCAGATAGAACTAGTAAGATAGAAACAAGCAATTCATCACTTAAAAACTTGTGGATGTTTCAGTCAGCCACAACAATAAATATCTAAAGCAATGACTGCTGACATGTAGTTTCCCTTTGCAGAACACAACATGCTATACCTCAAAACAGTTACTGTAAAGATGAGCTTGTTATTTCCAAAAAATATGGCCATGGTAGCATCTTTTTGGATTTATTTGGGAGAGGTTGAATTTGACCAGATTTTTATTAAAAATTGTAAGAAAATTATGAGAGTATAATACAATACATACTAGTCACAGGTAATTTTTCATATACCATCATCTCATTCTTGTTGCATTTTCATTTACTTCCATGTACCCACATCATACTTCTGATCCTATGCATTTTGTCACTAACTAGGTTACTGGGTCAAGCTGTACAGGGGAAATTTCAGTTTTGAATCAGAATAAATCAAGTTGGAAGTGTTCTGCTGAGGTCCCAAGTCCAATTGCTTGCTGAAATCAGTTTTAGCTGTGGGGTTAAAACAGGACGGTGAAGTCTTTGTCCGGTTGGGTCTGGAAAACCTCCAAGCACAGAACAGTTCTCATATCTGATGGAACATTTAAACTTTAATGCATATAATACATTGCTTTACTCATAGTAAATGTGATTTCTTGTTTCCCACAAAGAGAAATAGAAGTTGAGTCTTTAGCTGAACAGCAAACTTTTATTGTCATTTGACTAAAAAATGCATAAATAAGACCATTACATACAACATAAAACATGCCTAATAGAGAAGAAAATCAAAAGTACTACTGCTACTACTACTACTGATAATGATAGTGATAGTAATAATAATAATAGTAATAATTTTTAATATTAGTGTATCCTGGAGGCATTCATGTTATAGAGTGATTTGGAATTAATTTTTTTATACAATTCTATACTTATATTGCTTTAGAGTGGTGATAGAACATTTTTTTCTTTATGCCTTTAACACATAGTACAGCTCTTCAAATTTCCCGTATTTCAATTTTATTTTACATGCTATTTTATATATCACAATGTTAAAGTAATAAACAATGACCACACTGGAGAAAACATTTTTTTACTCTGTAAGATATGGGATTGTATTTATATTATTATAGGAAATACATACATATTCTATTCAGTGCAACAAACCAATACAATCCTTTTTTCCATATTGAACTGTATTAATACAAATGAGACATGTTGTTTCTTGTAAACTTGTCTTTCACTTACAAGTTTTCAGTTCTCTTTAAGTTTAAAAGTTTTCCTCAGTTTTAATAAAGAAATTGATCACACTAAATCCTATATTCCTAAAATCAAAATTAGAGAAGTCATAAATATTGAACTGGTATTTGCAGCTTGCCCAGCTACCGTGTGAAAATATGGCATTGCCTCCTCTGGAAATATTGACAACTATGTTAGACTTCTTATGATGTTTCCAATATTCAAACATGAATTATTAGGTTTTACTTGCATGATCTTCAGGTTTGTCTTGTTCTTTTTCCTTTTTTGTAAGTTTATTCAACTGTCAACTAAATCTTAACTGCTATATCTTTAGGTGTAGCTTGATTTCTTCAATTTGTATTTCAGTAAATATTTCTTCCCTCAGTAGGGGGCTGCCCCAGCTGTGCACTGATCCAGCCATGCAACGGCTCAACCTTGCCATGGACTGATCAGGTCGCTGGTTTAAGCCCTGTGCTGGGGCCCGTGGCTGCTGCCTGCTCTGCTCCAGCTTTGGCTCTGGGATGGCCCTGCTGGAAAGGGGGTGACATCCCCCACCTGTCACTGCCTGACAGACTATGGGTTTTTGATGGGGTGGGGTGTCTGGGCACCACTGCCAGGCTATTGCTGGCAGCCTGGGAGCAGGAAATGTATAAATGGAAACCCAAGCAGAGCCCAAGACTAGGGGAATAAGAAAGTATCAGTATCATGTTCCTTCAAATAAAGAGAAGAAAGAAATCATGCTCCAGTCTTAAGTTCAAATATCTAAATAACAGTGCAAGCTACGGGTTATGTTTTTATATTTTATCCCTCTGATTCTTGCATTCACTTTTAAATTAAATGGGAAGATATAGTTCTCAAGAGCCATGCATACGTATCTAAGATCCCAAATTGATATTTAATGAAAACAAATGTCAACATTTAAGACCAAGGAAATTAATTTTTTTAATTGTTTTAATTACTTTGTTTCCTGTGGTCTAATCTTATCTTGTAAAGTTCTCTGTAGTGGAAATCAAACCTTGTCTAAAAAGAAAAAGATACTTCAAAATAGGTGGCAACCTTTCAAATTTACTGCAGTCCAATCAGGGCAAATTTAATTTGACTTGATATAGATGCCTGAAATAAGTCTATTACTGACACAAAGTAAAATAGAAATAGAAAATCTAAATCTCTGGTATTAGTCACTAAACTATAATAAATCTTACTTAAGATGAAATCAACCAAAACAAGCTCAGTGACCTTATCCACCCTAGTTTTCCATGCACTACACATAGAAAACTTTTGTTAACAGATTATTTACTCATAACAGGCTTAATGAGACAATGCTAAAATGATGTTGAAAAGACCTTATGCTTTTCACAAGATTAATGTCAATGTGACAAAATGAGTACTCGTTCTTTGCAGTCAGTGACTGTTTTTAAGTATGGTTTTAGATTTTTGTAAGAAATTATTTAACAAATAATTGATTTTCTTTCTCTAACTGGAATATGCTCCACATTATGTTTTTTAGTATTTCTGCTTGTGTTTAATTTGTTATTTTCATTTTTTAGATTTATGCTATAGATTTTTTGTTAATATGTATAATTGGCTTCATTATTGGTTATACATATAAACTTAATAACTGATCTTTTGATTCATATCTGTCTATTATGAAATCTCATGGAATGGTCACAAGTAGTTGTCAATAGTATTATAATACTTGATACCAAATTGACTTGAACAAGGGAACTAGGCGCTGCTGAATAATTCTGAAAGGAAATCTCTTCTTTTCTCTCAGTTCTTTCTATTTTCAACAGCATGTAAAGTTTTCAGTTACCAGAGAAAGACCAACTTTTTTTTTTTTTTTTTTTCTCTATATCATGTATAAATTAATATGGCATGATAATTTCTTGTTCTTTTCCATTTTTGAGTATGCTTGCAGCAATCAATTGCTTTTTTATCATGCATTTCTTTCCCAGATAGAACTTATTTAACTTTATTGTTGCACAAAATTCTGTGTTCTTCCTTTTCATTTTTTCAAACTAGTCAATTCTCATAAATTCGTATCTTGAATTTTTAATCTTCTCAAATGACACTCAAACATTTTTATTATCTCCTATTAAAAGAAAAAAAAAGAAAAAAGAAAAGAGAAAAGAAAAAAAGAAACAGAATTGAAGAGTCTTCATCTTCCTCAGTCTTTAACACTAATAAGTGAAGAAATTCTACATTTGGTATATACAGCTTTTATATATTCTTATAATATATAAAATTATATATTATAATTATATAAGTTATATTTATAAGTTCTATTACATCTTCTTATGAGTCTGATAAGAAGTAAATAAACCAGAATTTATGTATTTTAAAACTTCAGATGCCTGGATGGTGATTCCACCGCTTCCCTGGGCACGCTGTTTCAGTGTCTGATCACAGTAAAGAAGGTTTTCCTGATATCCAGCCTAAGCTTCTCCTAGTGCAACCTAAGGCCATTTCCTCTCATTCTGCCACTTGTTACATCGAGAAGAGACAAACCCCTACCTCACTACAACCACCTTTCAGGAAGTTGTAGAGAGTCTCTTTTTCTCCAGGCTAATCAACCCCAACTCCCTCAGCCACGCATAGGACTTGTGCTCCAGACCCTTCACCAGCTTTGTTGCCCTTTTCTGGAGTTGAGGGCTCAACACTGAACACACGATTCAAGATGTAGGTGAAAGTCTTGATGGAAGATGTGAAAATCTCTAGATTAGGATGCAGTTGTAGAATTGTGCAAATGAGCTCCAAGAAAGGCTGAGGCATTGCCAGTTGTGAACTGGGTTGAATATAAAGCAGGAATTGGAAAAGGCTGCTGAGTTTTCCTTATTAAGATATGAGACAGACTGATCCTTCCCATGAATGGATGACTTGAAAGAGTAGGAGAATAATTGTCTTCTTTTAATCTTAGTGTCACTCATATTAGTCTATATTAGTCTTCTCACACATAGAGCGTTCCTTGCCTCCTGCAGCATTCTGATGTGTGGGGGAGCAACCTTCAGGCTGTCATCAATACATTAAAGCCCCCCACATGGTATGTGTGAGGTACTTTTCCCTTTTCTTTGATGTGTGGAGGAATTATTTCTAGCAAGTAAGTATGGTCTGTAAAGCATAGCTCAGAGAGGCATCTTCAGCCCAGTAACACATCTGGCATACTCTGAGCTATGAAAAAGCTTACAGGTGACATTTTAAGCAAAGTGTTTGTTCTGTGGTACTATAGTCTGTCTCATACCAACTTTACAGAACATTTGGTTGTGTTCAGCAAGATTATTTTAATTAAAAGTTTTCATACTTTGAAAAAGGATTAAAAAAGAAGACATTTCATTTTAAATGACAGTCACATTGGAAGGGAATGACAGTCTGTCTAAGTTACAGTAATAACCAATTGCCAGCCTCTTGTGTCTACACAGCAAAAAATAGTAAACTGAGTACATTTTGCTCATGGTAATAATTTAAATGAAAATGTTTATTCCTATCAGGAGCAATTAATTCATTGATCATAAGAGGTTATTGTTAGGGATGTATTAGTGATGTATTAGGGATGTGTTGTTCAAGGGGATATTAGAATGTGGATCCTTATTTTAAAGAAGAAATTTGAACATCTGAATGTAAATCATTTTCTGTAAGAACTACCAAAAATATTTTGAGTTTGTGCATTTTAGCAAAAACACTTGAGGTCCTAATATTGAGAAGGTTATTTTCTTTATAAGAATCAATACTTTAAAAAACCCTTTTTTAGTTTTTATTTTTTTTATTTAATTAATTTTCCTTTGATACATGTATTCATTTTCATCTTTAAATCCATTGTACTATAATTGCTGTAATGGTTATAGTTTTTATAGTTTTTATTCACAGCAAATCACAGAAATTCTTTCTAGGGTGGGAATGACAAAACGGACTTTTACCCTCTAAAGATGTCTGAATGTTTTAGCACTGGCAGGGCTAAAGGTTCAGTTTTCCTATCAATATTTTTAAAGCTTTCCGAGTAGGGGGGAAATATAGAGATACCATTAAAAGGCATTCCTGTACTTTCCAACAGAATCAGTCTTACTTGGAAGAATCTAATCTTACTTACATCTCATGATATATGTTTTTTTGAATTAACCAAGCACAAAGTTGCAAAGGAAATGTAATTTTTTACTTTTCAACAGATTAGATTGTAATAGAAGCACATATGGATACGGAATAATTGTCAATGATTACTTTAACTCATTACAGAGTGTTCTCTTTTAAATTTTGGATTTAAATTGCAGCCATCTCCAAGATCCCAGAGATGGCAAATATCTGCCATGGGAAGCAGTCAATCCCGTGGGAAGCAGTGAATAAATTCCTTGATTTGCTTTGCTTACTTTGTGTGGCTTTTGCTTTGCCTATTAAACTGTCATCTCAACCAATAGTTTTTCTCACATTTCTCTCTTGTTTCTTCCCCCCATCCTACTGTGGTGCAAGCAACTGGCTGTGTGGTGCTTAGCTGCCTCCCAGGCAGTGGGCAGTAACTTCCTACAAAGAGAGCTAGGCACATGTTGTTTGTCAATTAGTATTTTGCAAAATACTAATATTTTAAGACATTTAGATGGAAGTTGTGGCACTTACAAGTATAAAAGTGCACCACCATATCATTCCTAGTGAATGTCTTCAAAAAGACAATTTCAAAAGGTTTTATGTCTTGCATCATTTATCAAAAGCTTCTGCATTTCAATTCCAAGAAATTAGACCACCACCAAGACATATCATTTTAATTCTGCATTCCTCCTATAGGAAACCTGTGCTATTCAACTTCCTGATAACTGTGTAACAAATTTAATCTTGAAATTTCAATTTCTCCATTGCTTGCAAGCTGGTACTTAAGGCATTCTTGCCGTGCTACAATTACAGATGTCATCAGTTTATATTTATCATTATTCATTATATATGTCAATATAACCATCCTTTTGATATTTACTCTGTAGGTAATTCCAGTTGGACATTCTTTATTGGTGAATATCATGAACTACCTGAGCAATCTATGTAACTAAAAGCAATTATGTGAAAATACTAATATTAATAAATATACTGTTAATTGGTATGCATTTAGAATTTAAAACTTAGTTGCATTTTCTGGATTTTTAAACAGGTGATAGGTGTGAAGTAAATATAGATGAATGTATGTCTTCTCCTTGCCTCAACAATGGAAGTTGCATCGATGGCATCAGTTCCTACAAATGTCACTGTAAGAGAGGTTTCATCGGAACAAACTGCGAGATAAATGTTAATGAATGCTTGCCAAATCCTTGTCTCCATGGAAGGTACCTATTTTTATTTAACTATTATTATCTCCATGATAATGTACCTAACTAACAATATTTAAGACTTAATGATATGGGAAGTTTGATAAATATACTTTTAATTATGGTCTTCCATAAAGTAAGAGTACAAGCACACTTAAAGATGACAGATGTTGCCTGCTTAAGCTAATGTAATATAGTGGCATTATCTCAATTTCTCTTGCATTTTGTTCATTACCGTAACTAGCATTCAGTAAGTGAGGATTAATCAGTGTTTAATATACTTAAAAGCAAATCTTTAGCTGTTATATGAAAACAGCTGAAATGAGAAGATATCTTCCAATGTGACAATCAGAATCCTTACAAAATGCCTCAGCACCCATGGTATACACATTTGAAATCCATTATAAAACTATTGAAAAGTACTATGGATTACAGTAGGTTACATCAGACCACTATTTTGAAATGCATCGAATGATACTACTAGGGCTGAATCTGGAATTACAGAGCTTCTCCTGAATAACACTCTTTTGTATTTCAGATGCATAGATCTCATTGATGGGTATCAATGCTCTTGTGAACCAGGATGGACCAGCTCAAGATGTGAGATAAATATTAATGTATGTTTTCAGAATGTTTTTTTTTAATTGTAGAGGAAAGGGTAATATGTCTTTGAAACTCATCTCTATTTAGTTAACCTCTGAAGTCAGTATATTGAAAATTTATGACAGAAATTCAGTTGTTTAAAATCCATTCTGAAAAGCACATTATTTTTGCTTACATGACAGTACATTAGAAAAGACCATTAACAAAATGTCGAAAGAAGTTTAAAAGTGAAATGTGAATGATAAATCTGGAAAGCCACAGCAAGCTAAGCTAACATTACCTGAATATCATTTGTCCCTCAGTTAGGGATGAATAGTATAATTACCTAATCTGCATATTTGAGTCTCATTTACTGTAGTTCAGGTGTACATTTGGATAGTAAACTTCAAGGAGCAATATTCTACATTGAAAGTTGCCATGACTTGTCTTTAAATTTCAAAATCCATGCAATAGTGGAATTCTATGGTGAAAAACCATGAGATACTAAATATACTGCCCACTACATCCTCTGAAGTTCATTCATAGTTTTATGTTCGCATTGGGAATGGCTGCGGACAAGAAGGGATCCATGTACATAAGTCTGTGCTGTGCAGATTCCCATGGTCA
Source organism: Sinosuthora webbiana (assembly GCA_013397395.1). Lineage (NCBI taxonomy): Eukaryota > Metazoa > Chordata > Aves > Passeriformes > Sylviidae > Sinosuthora > Sinosuthora webbiana. The sequence goes on along the minus strand of VXBN01007114.1, from coordinate 35,226 downwards.
GCAAACCAATTTGAAGAAGGTGACTACATCTGGCAGAACAATGAACAGAGTTTACAGTATTGACTACACGTTAGAGAAAGTAGTGAATTGATTTCGACTTTTTTAGGTTTTCTGCCAAACTGTTGGGGTGCGTATCCTCCTGGGTCTGCCTGACCTTGGCTAGACCCCCCAGCAGCTCGATACGCCTCAACCGTATGTGAACCGATGTGTGGGTTTTTGGCTCTGCAGCACTCCGACCTTCATTGTCATGGCAGTGGTGTAAATGAAAGAGAGGACTCTCGAAGTCACGGAAAGGGACAAAGGTTTATTTGGGGGACACAGATGAATCCCTCACCTCAGCCCAGTGCTCCAGGAGAGACTCTTCACCCCAGGCTGTGAGGGGTTTTATCCAGGACAAAACAAAGAGGGGAGGGTACAAAAATCTTAAACCAATAAAACAGTGTAACACACTAAATGCCAACTAGATTACAACACTACTAACAAATCCAAAGTAAATT
>VXBN01007114.1:0-34561 GCA_013397395.1 Sinosuthora webbiana | reverse complement strand
GAAACAGTCTCTAGGCAAAACCATGGACGGCACAGCAACTGGTATCAACTTAAGATAAGAAAAAATTCCAATGCAAGGGGGCCCATCTAGGAAAACTAGAACTTACACTATACTAATATATTCTAAAACTAAATCTTGCAACCCCACACCAAACAGAATTTAATCTGATCTTGGGATATGATCGTTTCGAATGCATTTGGTCTCATGAGAAGACCTGGCATGAAAAAGACTGGCATGAACCTTCCTTCAACTCCCTGAATCATCAAATACATTCTAAAATGTTATAGAAACTTCTTTTCAACTTATGCATGAATACAGGGATTTTCTTTTCTTTTTTTTCTTTTTTTTTTTTTTTTTTTTAATTTATTTACAGCTCTAAGCACTATATAACTAAAAATATGTCATATTACATAAGGAAAGTATTGTTCATAATTTTTCTGTTGAAAATCCATGAAAGTCTAACACAATGAGTAATTCTACCTGGAATATTAGCTTCCAAACTCCTTTACAGAATGAAAAAGCCAGAAAATAATAATTCCAGCTCTATAGAGTGCTGATCATGATATGAAAATATGATATTGGAAATCTGTATGATTATCAGTTGTTGCCAGTGCTTATAGAGACTACCCTTGGGTAATATTTTCTCCTGAAACACACATGATTTACACTTTTCTCCATTAGAACAGAATGAGAAATTAAATGACCTGTAGAAAACATCATAAAATTATATTCAAAAGATAATCATATTTCATAGTGAGATGTTTGAAAATGCATAGATTAGAAATTCATAGGAAGAAGCATTATATATATACCTTTGACATATAAGTGTCAGAGTAACAGCTTCATTTTTGGATATTCTACTTGCATGCAATGTGATTCCCACATTACAGTATGTTGTGTCATATTTTAAAGGTTATATCATTGTGTACATCCTGCTCAAATATGTATCATGGCTATGCAACTCTTAAAGTGATCAGCTAGGCTTTCTGACTAGGTAGAGGTATGCACATCAGAATAATCATGGTAGGCTTATGCTCTGTAATTTTTTTTTTTTTCTAGTTCCGGCACTTCCTTTGTTTTAAAAAATAGTAATGATTTAATACAGATTTTTTTTTTTCTTTCCACTTGAAGGTACATTTCTTTGTATTAAGAGCCATGTGATTTCATTTGGTGTAGGAGCCAAGATTTTTGTTTAGAAGGGTGTCTGCAGGAGTGCCTTTTGTGAGAGCAGGCCAGGGGCTGCTCCATGCTGGAAAAAACACATTTGAGTCAGCACCAACCAACCAACTGCAGGGGAGAGTTGAGCCTCTCACTCAAGATGATGGTGCCTTTGTAGAAACATATTTAAGAAAGAGTAGAAAACACTGCTCAGCAGAGAAAGGAGTGAGGGGGGAAAGAAGTGTGAGAAACAACCAGGTAGTATCCAAGGTCACTGAAGAAGGAGAGGGAAGAGGAGCTCGAGGTGCTGCAGCAGAGATTGTAGGAGTGGCAGCCCCTGAAGAGAATCATGGTGGAGCAGGTATTTGCCAGTATTTCATGTAGACATCGATGCCAGAGCAGACATCTGCACTGCAGCCTGGGGAAGACCCCATGCTGCAATATGTGAATATGCCCTGAGAGGGCTGCAGCCCACGGAGTGCTGCCCCGACAGGAGCAGGCTGTAGGCAGGAACTGTGATGCATGGAGAGGAGCCCATGCAGGAGCAGTTTCACCCTGCAGCAAAAAGAGGACCCATACTGAAGCAGGGGAAAAGTGGGAGAAGGAAGAAGAAGCAGAGAGTAGCTGGTGCGAACTACAATCCCTCCCCCTTCCACCCCATCTGAATTTTTCAGGGTAAAACAAGGAGGTAGAACATTTTACAATAGAGGAGTGAAGTTGAGCCTGGGAAGATGTGGAGTGTTTATTTAGGTTTTCTTTCTGTTTCTTGCTACCCCAAAATCTATTCCTAGTTCCATGAACATAAATTATTATTTTACCCACATCAAGTCTGTTTTGCCTGTTACAGTAAATGGTAAGTGAACTCTCTGGTCCTTATCAATCTAGGAGCTATGTCATCTTATTTTCTTTCCTTGTCATATAGGAGGAGGGAGAGTTAGAGAATAGCTAGGTGATCATTACAAGGTCAGCAACAAAGATGATTCAAATAACAAGTTTAAAAAATATATACATTTATGTGTGTATATGTATTTCCCTAGGCACACTTGGATTTTTTTTCTTTACTTTTTTTACCCTAGATTTTTTTTCTTTTTTACTCTGGATTTTTTTCATATTCGCCTATGTTGCTTTAGAGTTTTTTAGAAAATACACTTCAAAACTTTCTCTGGTTGTCTAATACTTTTAGGTGCAAAATAAACTCTCTATATATTGGTATTTATAGCCTATAACTTTTGCATATCAATTATGGAGTGTGTATATTGGAACTTCCCTATTTACTACAGTTTTCATTGCTTTTTCATTTACAGAATTCACTCAAGAACAAGTAACAGTAAAAATATATACACTATATGAATCATTTTAATACACATGGCTCCCTTCAATATTTGCATATTTTTGAAATGGTAAAATAAATGTTTCATTCATACATAATGGAAAATTGTTCTTTTCTCTCTGATAAACATACATTAATACTATGTGCAGTAGAAGCAATTATGGTTACTTTTTATTCTTACTTTTTTGGCTTATTTGTTTCTTTACTATGATGGATGAGACATGATTGACAGATCTGCTTCTTCCATGCTCAGTTAAGACTGTTTCATCGTGTCAAAAAGAAAGCAGAAAGCATTTTGAGTCTTTACACAGGAGAATATTCAGCTTTGTGGTGCTTTGGCTTGTATCTGATAGAAAGCTGTGATCAGACTGCATCCTAGAGCTGTCTTATTTTATCTGGTTTTACCAATCTTTTCTATTTTCATAAAGGACAGAAACAAGTTGTAAATGAGGTAAACCAACTAATTTTCTGCACAAAGGCACCACAGCTTATGCACATGCAGAGGCTACTTCAAAAAAATAAATATTTATTCTATTTATTCATCAGGACCAGCCAGGCTGCACAAAAGACATAGGTATGACAAACATTGGTGGAAGTACAAAGACCCTCAGATAAGGCAGATGCTCTTCACGCCTCTCTGAGACTATCTCACATTCCTGAGTATTTTTACCTATTGCTAAGTAGTTTAAAAAGCACTTGGTAAAGTAAGTAATTTCTTGACCAAAGCTAAAGTAAAGTAAACTTAGGGGAAAAAAAAAAATCGCTTCTGCAAAAGATGCAGATATGTAAATCTAGGAGCAGGAGAAAAACGAGACACCCACTTTATTCTGCAAAACACAATATCTGTAATTACAGACTCATGGGACAATTTCAGTATGTGTAATACTTAGAGACATCCTGACCATGACATAGGAAGTTTATATTAAGTCAGAGTGACTAAATAAATAAGAAGTAATAGGAAAAATAGATAATATAGACTGGAGAAGTAAAGAAATAGATGAGACCTACAAGAATGTTGAAGAGCAATTTCACCCCCAAAATGCTAAGCTCTCTAAGGACATTCAACTGACAGGCAGATTTTGTAATCTCTTACATGAGAAAATCCTATCAGTTGGTATCATATGAACTTGCATCACATGATCTTGCATCACAGATACTCTAGCAACAGAGTGTATCCTAAAACCCAGGAATAGTAAGTTGTAATATTCAGTTTCAGGAAATTAAACTACGTAAAAGTGAGGTCCACAAGAATATTAACAGCTATTAAACAAATAATATTAAAAGCCTAGGTAAAATGTATGCTTCAACTGAAAAACACAAAGTGGTTCAAAGTCTGTGACTGGCTTAAGAAGGAAACTTAAAACTGTCACAAGGGGAAAAAAAATAGCATTTGAATAAATGGAGAGCTTGCCTGTATGGAAATAATAGAAAAGTTTTCAAAACAAAATACTTCAAATGTTGGCAGGAACTTTAAAAGCCTAAACCAAAAATTTTAAAGTATCTTGTAAAGAGCACTCTAACTTATAAAAATTTCTTCACATCTATCGAAGTCTGACAGTAGGGAATTGGTGGGATTGCATGATGGCAAAAGTGTAAAATGTGCATTCAAACAGGGTTTGAGAGGAGTTTAAGTGAATTCTTTGCATTTGACAAATGCCAAGAGCACCTCACAAAATGGAAAGAAGGAAAAGGTGGCAGTGTAAAGTAATATTCTAGGGAGAAAAAGCCTCATACAACCGAATTCCACTGTCAGTTACAATTTAGGAAAGAAGACTTGGAGCAATCATTGACAGTTCTCTGAAGTCATTGACTCAATCTACAGTCACAGTGAAGTACAGCAAAAAAAAAAAAAAAACAAAACCTGCTGGGCATGGTCAGGAATGACGCAGTGAGAGTGACTGGACAACCCCCAGCTGGTCCCCCACTCCTGCCCGCACCGAGAGTGGCCGCCCCCAAACTACAAGTGGTGGTGCAGAGCAGGGCTGCTTCTGCTCTCCACAGCCCTTGATGGAGCAGCACAGAGGATTGGGACAAAGAACAGAGAGGGATCCTTTGTTTGGTTCTCAGGGTAGTCCACCCTCCACAGAAAGTCAAGGACAAAAAACCAAGACGTGCGCTGTACAGTCTTTTAAACAGGGGAGGCACAAGGGGTGGGTACAATCTCTCAACCAATCAGAGATACATCAGGGAGGAGTTTAAGGAGGGACTCACACTATAACAACCAATAGGAAAGAAAATGGGAGGGGAAAAAGGGTCACTTGGGCCAATGGGGTCTCGTGAAATAGGGGAATTCCAGGGAGTTTAGGCAGGGGTTGGGACTCCAAGGTCTGACAGGGAACTTTCTAGAAAAAGGGCAGGGGTTAGGGAGGATTGGCATTCAGGTAGGTGGGGCAAAAGGCAATTTGGGAAGTTCTAGACAATTTGCAGAGGGAGGAGAAATTCAGAACAAACCAAGAGGCTAGGGAAACTGGAGCAAACCATTTAAAAGGTTACAGTAAAGAAAGCCACACCACCACACAGCAAAAGTATGAGGAGGAAGATAGAGGGCATGATTTCCCTGCTACATAAAACTGAGGTGGGCTCATACATTGGTTACTCTGCACAATTCTGGACCTTGCACCTTAAAGAGCATGAGTTAGAGAAGCTAGAGAGTAACAAATATTATGTGAATTGCCTAGCTGACATATAAGGAGATATTTAAAGGGCTGAAATATTTAGAGGGGAAAGTGGAAGGAAATGTTATTACGATTTAGAAAACCACTTTAGAGGAAGATAAATGGAAAATATCTTCCCCAAATTCTGTAATGAACAGACACTTGGGAGGCACATGATAAAAATAAACAGAGAAATATTTGGAAGAAAACAAACTACTTGCTTTCAGAGGAAGCACGGAACACCCAGAACTTGCTTCCTCAGAATGCTGGGGAATTAGGTAATCTCTTAGTAGGTTCAGAAAAACTAGGCATGTCAGAGACAACAGGTCCATAAGTGAATGATCAATCAGGGAAATACAGTTTGTCATATCTGATGAGACAGTTCTGCTTGCAGAAGGGAGGATGCATGGAACATAGATTTTTCTAAAGTGGCTTTCCCTTAACCTTTGCTATAGAAAGAACACTGGGCCAGATGGAGCACTGGTCTGATCCAGTATGTTCCTGTTTTGTATCATTGTCTCAGAATTAGATTTATTTTTATTATTTTTTTCTCTTCTCCTTGTGTTTATAACACAAAATTTTAAGGCAAAACATTCTTATCATTTTGAACTCCTTTTGAATTATTTTGGATAAAACCAACACTCTGAAAGGTGGACACAAGTTTTCCCAGTTCATTTCTCAATATGTTTTATGCATATTTAATCTACCAGAAGAAAAAGTTTTGGGAAGTTAATAATTAAACAAAATGGATACACAATTATAATAACAGCAAAAAATAGTTTAACAATTTTACTCATTAGAAAAATACATTTTTGCTAAACATCAAACAGAAATATACCTAGACCACTTATCTTAAGGTCTTAATACAAATCTCATACTTTTATATGGCTTCAGTTCTATTGAGATTTAACCCCAAGTATACACACTGTAAAATTAGATGATTTTTTCAAAATCTGGATTCAGCATGCATTATATTCTGTATATAAAAAACCTTGAAACATGAGTTTACTTCTAACGCATTTATTTACAGCCTTTTTTTACTTTCTGAATGCTTTATTTGTTTTATTTCATTCCAAACCTTTAGCAACATGGCTCTTGGTTATTAAAAATCCTTCAGTTTTGACCTCAGAATAATGTTGTCCTATCATTAAATGAATGGAAGTATGCCTCTTGAAGGTATATTTCTTTTGTGGTGCAATGTGTATCTTTAAATTCCTTTTTTATCCCTTTCTTTTCTCCCCTTACCTCCCACCCCCAATCACCAAAGTGGATTTGAATGAGTTCTCTTAAGAATTATTCCACTTTCTAATTACCTTTTTGATACAAGCAAAACATCACTTAAATAAAAATAAGTCTATATTTACATTTTTTGCATTGAATCTCTTTTATAGAAATAGATTTTAAAGATTAATTCTAAATAAATTTTGGATTTATGATCAGTATTTTCAGGGAGGACTAATGGAAAATAGTCCTTTCTTCTGGAAAATAAAAAAACAAAATCCTACCTTCCAAAATGCACCTATCTCTAGATTTTTTTTTTTAAGAAACAGTGTTGAACAGACACATTATTTTGAAAAATAGTGGATTTTCACTGTTTTTATTAGTTTGCCAAAACGTGTTCCCCATAATTGTTTCAAGCTATGGATTGTGAATTTGGAGATGATATGATGAAATATGAAGAAACTTGGGCTTTCTTAGAGAGAAGAACTTCACTTCCAAAGACAGATGTCAGTATGGACCCACAGATTTGGATATGGAAGTAGTATGCCTTGAGCAAAGTGCCTTTCTAGGTCACTTGTTGAGAGTCCAGATTTCAGAACAATTCCCTGCCAGCAGAACCAGTGAACTGTGCCATGCCAAAGTGGACTCTTAAGGGACAGTCATTTTCTTTCTAGTACAAACAAGATTTACTACGCCATGACATTCAGAGAACAGGAAATACAGAGAAGAAATAATAAATTATTGCACTCTAATAAATGTAGTGGATTTTGTATGACATTGTTTGAACTGTGGATTCTTAAGAAAATCTACCCTTAAAAGAGCTGCATAAATAGAAATCTCAATATTCTTTCACTTTCTTCCCTTGATTTTTAAATTGACTTGCTATGCTAGGAAAATCAATAAGGACTTATATTTACTGTAAACATAGTCTAGTGAAAATAAAGCCAGAAAATCACCATTTGGTTCTCCTGTCAAAAGTATGTATATTCCATTCACTTACATCTCCATGGAAATTAAAACTTGTATTTAACATTTATTTGCCTAGAGCATATCTTTTAGCGATGCTTCAAGCTTTATTTTAAAATGTAATGAGGTGGAAGACCAACTTTTAGCAGTTTTAAAGTGACTGATCCTCAGTAGTCAAGTCGAATCTTACCTCTTGCTGGATATATCAGGATTTGGGGAATCCAGGTGGTTATTGTACTGACTTTTCTCTGGGAGTTAAATATTCAATTAATAATAGTTCTCGTAGAAATAACAGTGCACTGCCATTATCTCTGTATTTCTGAATTTTTTTGTTGGTTATATAAAGAGAACACTGAGAACGCCATCAAGAATTCTGTAACTTCTTATAGCAAAGAACTTACATTAATTATTGTTTTTAATAGCTAGAAAGAAAATCTATAGTCCATAAATTTGTCTAATAATTTTTAACCCCTATATACTATGTTTTCAGCAGTATCATTTGGAAATTATATAAATGATGTTATAATGGTATTTTAAAAAATTCTGTCCTCAAAATGTGTTATTTTTTTTAGATTTAACTTACTGTGAAGTATTTTACCTAATATTTAAATCATGTTATAATCTACATTTTTTGACATGCTTTGTAATAAACAGATTCTAGGGCTTGGCACAATATCTGTTCCCACTAACCATAAAAAGCGAAATAATCACCTGTCTTAGTAAGTCATAGTTCCCCTCTGTGAATATTTAAGGGTAGAATTAGAATTTTTTTTTCCGTAGCATTCCAATGGGAATTCATGTTGATAGCTTATCTATTATAATTTGTCTTGGTTTGGATAGACGGGTATCTGTCAGGGAGGGTTGGAGTCTCCCTTGAAATATAAGCCNTAGTACAGAAGAATAAGCAAGCAAACAAGCAAACAAGAAATCCTAGAAAACCCTGACAGAGTCAGAAGTACAACCTGATGCCCTGTTGGTCAGGGTGTTGGAAGCAGTCCAGAGTAAGCCCTCCTGGAGTGGCAGATGTGGTTCTGTTGCAGTAGAGATGGTCCCGTTGAAAAAAAAAGGGGCCAGTAATGGTGAGATGGGTCCGGTCTTCCTCCAGGGATCCGGTGGAAAACTGGATACCCCAGTGGCACCGTGGCTCCTTTTTTATCTAGGTTAAGATGGTTTGGCTCCTCCTGCCTGTGTAGAGCAGCTTAATGGTCCATTAGCAGAAGATACTCCCATGGAGTAGTGAAACAATGAAGGGAGATAAGTAGCATTCCACCATCTGATAATCGACACTGACCCATTCAGGCAAAGATAAGCAACTCTGCTCCACCCAGATGGAATAGAATAACATATTCTTTACAAAACCCACAACATAATTTTAAAATGTTTTCCAAGTTCGTTGTCTGTTAACATGTAAACTCAAAGGATTCCATGTTAGGTCAAAATGCAGAAAGTCCATGCTTCACAGAAAAAAAACAACTCAGAATAAGAAATACCTACTGAAAGGGATTCCTTCTGCTTTACTCCTAGGAGGTCAGATGTGAGAAAATTCAGAAGATATTTGGATGAGAATAAAGTGCGTCAGACTAGTGAAGAGTTGATAAAAACTCTATACAAATAATTACAACTGCATAATTTTTATTTTGTTAAATCATTTCTTTTCTTTGCATTGAAGCTTATTAAAGCCATCCATGTTCTGAAACATGAGCTGGGGTGGGGGAGCATTGGTATACTGTAAAGTGTGAGTACTGGACATCCCTTACTGAGGGAGGTTTGGGAATAAGAAGAGCACCCCAACTGAAGTCAATAAGGGAGGAGCATTTTTGGATAATTCACTGACAGTGTAAGGAACAAACACCTTCAGAACAAGAAGATGAGACGATAAGGCATTAGGAGCAGCTTTTCTGTCCTGGTTTCCTTCAGTTTGTATGGCTGTAGCCCTGGTTGGGTTGAAGTTTCCCTTGAATGGAGCAAACAGAACAGAACGGGAAAAACAGCAATGATGGCCACAGGAAAGCTAGGAATTACAGCTCCATTTGGACAGGTTACTTTCTCTGATAGGACAGAAAAGTGAGTTTCACAGCCTGTGAATACCCTAGCCAGACATCCATACAACCACTCCTTCACTCCACCTCCTTAACAGGAGAGAGGGAGGAAATAAGAAGAGAAGCTTGTGAGTCAAGATTAGGACAGGGAGAAAGAAAAGAAAAACAGACTCAGCCTGAAAAAGATTAAATTAAACTACTGTCAATGAGAAAACTGAAAGACTTTCCTTCCAACTTGCTGTAGAACATGTTTCTGCAGAGGCTCTTCTCCAGGTGTTGCAGCTCCTACCAGGTGCATGGTCAAGCATGGGCTCTCCCATGGGCTCCAGCCTCCTTCAGGGCACATCTACCTGTTGTGGTGTGATGGTCACACATGCGGCCATGTGGCTATCTGCTCCTATGTGGTCCTCTGTGGGATAGAAGGGGCCAACCTGCTTCACAATGGTCTTCTTGAGAATCTTCCCAACGGTCTTCTTGAGGATCCCTGGTGGACACTGCTTCCCCGTCCTTCTTTGCAGCCTGCAAAGGTTTTTTTTTTTTTTTTCACTTTTTTCTCACTCTTGTCTCCGATGCTTTTCTGCACATTTTTATATGCTTTCTAAATACATTGCTGCTGCCCTGGCCATGGGCTCAGCCACACCCCGTGGTGGGCAGTTGGATCCAGTTGGAACCGGCTGTGTCTGGCTGGGGCTGCCCTGTCTTTCCCTCAGATCGTTCCCATCCTGCAGCCCCGCCACCCACTGCCAGTGAAACCTTGCCACATGAAGCTATTTTAACAGGACTGTACCAGAGGGATACCTGAGTTATCTCAATTTCTTGTGTTAAACGAAGCCGTCTGCCAGGCCTGCTGGGCATGTTGCTGCTTGGGCCAGATGGGTGTGAGTTTGGAGAGTCTGGCACACGCACACAGGGCCACAAGGAAGCCTTGGGCTCCGGGTCACAGCTGGGCGAGCCGAAGGTGCCCCAGTCATACAATGAGCTTTTCAGTGTTATCAGAGGAAACTAAAAATGAAAGTAGGGCTTGAAAAAAATTAAGAAATCTGAGAGAACAGTAATGAAAAGGAGTACTTGACATTTGTAGAAAGTCATGAGGATGAAAACAAGTTGGGGACCAAAGCTGTCGTTGTTATTGCCCCTTGACCTGGAGGTCTTGGCATGTTCTCTGCTTTCTAAATAGGATAATTCTGCTGAGAAGTCCAGCACAGAGCTGAAAGTAACAAGTAACTTTGTGCCTTTTGGGGGGAGTTTAATTTTGGTATTATTTCCTTGGTGGTGGGGTTTTTTTTAGTTGGTAGGTTTTTTGGGTTTGGGTTGTTTCTCTGTGTGTGTGTGTGCCTTTCATTCTTTCTTTTTTTTTTTTTTTTTTTTTTTGTTCCTAGACATTTATTGCTAGCAAATTGTTAGTAGAAGTTGCACAAAGTCTTAAGAGTTTTTCTATCAAGTTAAGATTTTGACTCTGAAGCTTTAAAATTATGCATTTTTAAATTCCTATTAAAATTAAAGTTTCAGGTTTAGTAAAGACTGAAAAGACCCCATGAAAATCAGAAGTTACAAATTCAGATATAAGTCTGTAATTGTGACACTCTTATATATCAACAAATTTATGTTTTGGAGAAGCTAAAATGACTAATCTTTGTGAATATTATTCTTGTAGTTTTTATTTCTCTTAGTTATTCAGAGGTAATTTTCCTTATCTGATCATTTCTAAGCAAGAAAAGGTTAAAAGATGTCTTATTAGGTTGAGAACTGGGGAACTGAGGTGATCAAGAAAGTATTTTTCTCCTACTGTACAGAAGAAGAGGGGCAATGTTTCTAGGACTGTGAGTCCCTACTATTTTTGCTCCCATTTGGCAATTGTCTGGTTAGGGGTCATAGTTAAGATTCAATCTCCTATTATATAAAGGAAGGCAAAGTGAAAATAGCATTAGTGTTTCAATGAACTCGTCTTCAGATAATCATAGTAGCTGGGAGTTTTCTGCAGAGCTAGCTATTCCCTAGTGTTGTGCTGTAAAATCAGTCCCTAGTGGGATCTTAGATAGGCAAAACTTAGTAATAGTCGCCTTGCAGCTTCAGTTTGTCATCTCATGTCCTTGTTCTTTAGACTAAAAACTACAGCATTTGCAGGTAGTGTGGTAGCTCACCAAATTTGGGATAAAGTTATTTGTGGCATTTTTAGCATAGTTCTGCCTTTTCACTGACACAATTTTCTTGCACGAGTTAAGAGCAGTGCAGACCAGCACCTCTGTGGTAATTGTGTACTCTGTTTTTGCAAGTGTAATGATAAACTTTTAACTGTAGCACATCAGAATGTACTGGAAAGTGATAGGTGTGATTTCTTTCCTACAAACTCATGTTTATCTTACTGTGAAACATTAAAAGAACAATACATTTCACAGAAGAAAATAAAATGGTTTTGCATTGTTCGCAACTTGGTACAACTGTAATAGTGTATTGAATCAAAGCTGTGAACATTTGTCTGAGCTCTGGATTTATCCTTGGTTACTTTGATCATTTTGGTATTTTTTGGACTTTAACTTTTGAATCACAAGTAGGTAAAAATTTGATCCATTAATTGATATAGATTTAATTTACTCTGTTAATGAGAATAAATAAATTTTGGGTTTGGGTGTGGAGTACAAGTGAATACAAATTAAGAAGACTAGACAAGTTAATGGAGTAGAAAAAAGTCATGTGGAATTGAGAATAGAGTTTTTTTAAAAACAGAAAAAGAATACTGTCTGCCAACAAAAAATGTAATTAACATAGCAAAACACTACTTCTAGAACCTAGACACAGGAATTTTGGCAGTCTGTAGGACTATCACCATCTTCCTGTGGGATATATAATTCAATCAGCTTATGTAATGCTCACGAATAAATCATCCTATATACACTCAGCTGGAGAGCTTATAGGAAAATAAGTTGTTTTCTTGCAATTCCCCATGGATATCTGCATTTACATTCTGTCAAAGCTGCTGTAGTACCTGCAGGAAATGTGAGTGCCCTTGGATATCCTTAAAGAATTAAACCTTCTGAAGTTACAGGAGTGTGAAAATAAATTTATAAATACTGGATTTAGCTAGATTATCTAGGTTGCAGCTGCAAAATACAACTCCTTTGGAATACAGGTAAAAACCAGGTTTCTCTGATCAAGGGCAAGCATGCATTTTTTGCACTGGTTATTGCACTAACTATACTCTCATGTAATTCTGGAAAAATATTAACTTGATGCTAATTCGTGTGGTTTGAATTTGATGTTTTTTACATTTGCCTTATCAGAGGAAATTTTGATATGAACACATAAACATGTTTCTTTTTGCAATATTAGGCATTAATTGATAATGAGAAAACATTTATCAGGAAATAGTGATAAAAAAAGCTTGGGTGCATTCATTTATATAAGTAATTCTTTATTCTGTGCAGAATTGCCTTACTAATGTGTTTCTTTCTCAGCAGTAGACCATAATGTAAAAAATTAGAGGAAATAATTGTATAGGCTGTGGCTCAAAAACATGCTTTAAAAATTTAATCATGAGTGGGGTTGAATACTTTTGGCTGTAAGACTGCTTATATAAAGCTATATTTGCATCTCTGCAAGATTAATGAGTAGGAACAAGCATAGTGAGTGAGAGTCGTAACCAAAGGATCTCTATATAAACATAAAATTGTGTCAAATTAGAGACTTATATTTATCAGACAAGAAAAAATTCCAATACTTTTTCTCATGTCCAGATTCAGTCTCTTGCACTCGGTCAGATGAATAAGTAACTAATGTGTTTCAAAGATGTGTAATCAATGTATTATTATTTCTGTTCTCAGGAGTGTGAATCTGCTCCCTGCATTAATGGAGGTTCTTGCGAAGATGCCATCAATGCATTTGTTTGTGCTTGCCCGAGTGGGTACACTGGCAGGTTTTGTGAAGTTGATGTTGATGTTTGCAGTGAGTCCACACTGAAATCCGTTCTGTGTTACAATGGAGGTGTATGTGTTGATGGGCCTGGAAGAACATTTCATTGCAGGTTAGTACGAATAATGTCATATAATTGCCTTGGTTAATACACATTGATTTGTTAATATTTCAGGGCACTACTGATACCACATGCACTATGTGAACTCAAGCAGATTTGGTGCTTAATCTAGTACTCAAAAATACTGTTATCTTAAACCATTCACTGCTTAACATCACACCTGTCTATCTGAAAAATTATCTTCTAGTGCTTTTCAGAATCACGTGTGGAAACGTCTAACACAGAGTGACCCTAAAATATTTAAAATTATTATATTACTGATATGTATGTACTCATGTGTTTTGTACTTAAAGGTATGAACTTGCAGTCAAATTACATGACAGGTAATTTACATCATACGTGTGCATCATAGCTGATACATAGACACATATCCAAAACAATGTTATAAGATCCATCTTCATCATTCTCCAGCTGTTAAAGGTTTCTGCCTAAATACATGTAATTTTATATCTTGTATACTTGTAATATGGCTTAAAAATTAGGCTGCTTTATAGACTGTTTACATTATTGTGTCAAATTTTTATATCTAAGACCCTTTTCAGTTGCTACACTTGTAGAAATATTAAATACTAAGAACTTATTTAATGAAAATTCTTAAGAGAGAAACATAAATATCTTCTCCTATAAAATCATATGTTCAAGGTCTCTCTGGGTACTTTACTCCAGTGAATCAGCTGCAGCACTCAGCTTTGTGTCATATGCAAACTGGCTGAGGGTGCCCTTGATCCCACTACCTATGTCATTGATGAGACATTATGTAGTGTTTATTTTGTGACAACTCAAAAAATACTATTGTTTACCTTAGACCTTTCAATACATGCTAAAGTAATTCACACTCTCTTGATTCTGCAGTGGCCTACTACCTGCATAAAGACTTCTGTTTTTGACTCAGATGTCTCATAAACTGTTTCATTCATTATTGTCAAAATTCAGTCCTGTGCATTCCCCTGTTTCTTCTTTGCCGGCTCACGTTCACTCTAGACTCCCTTTTTCGAGCTTTAGGTACTGCAGCACCCTTTCATCATTCACAGATTAATCCTCTGAATTAAATGAAATTGCTTATATTTCTTCCCTCTTTTTCTTGAGAGCTTACACCAAACATTGTACCGATGTTTACCTTGCACTTGCTTCTGAGCCCAGCATTGACCATCTGAAGGACTTCATGGAACCAAAGTCAGGGAATTTGAAAGCAATTAAAATCAGAATTTTAGTGCTGCCAAGATTGCAAAGGTTTTCATGAGTGTTGTAAGACTAAGGTAGTCTTAAGGTAGTTGATGTAAGTTATGGTTATGATCCTGCAGAAAGAATTGACATAGTTGATATAAGTTTCTTCTGATGGGGTCCAGGGAAAGGACTTTTTTCAGCTGATTTCCATTCCTATATTTATATGCTTTAGAAAACAGACATAACTCCCTTTCCCATCATTCAGCAGGTGCTACTATTCCAAGTAATATGTACAAATAGAAGTAAGAAACATAAAAAGATCATAAAGTCAGGTTTGCTCCTGTACTGTGAATGTTACAATGTGAACCCTATACCTTTTGTACCTTTCCATTCACATGTTTTAAGCAGTCTAAACAATGCTCATGTACATACTGGAGGATAGGAGTTACATGAACTGGGGAAAATTGGAATAAAAAATAAAAAAATAAAAAAATAAAAAAGGGAGAAATATCTCCTACTCAAGCAAAACACCACTAACATTCAAATTAATAATGAGTCTTAATGCCTGTTACACATTGTGGAATGGGCAGCAAAAGGACATTAATCCACTATTGCTTAGATTCTTCTTGTTTTGTGGATATCTCTTGGGATGTTTCAGTTTTGTGGCTTATGGATCAGACAAGAGGAAGTAGTGAAAATGGTCCAGTAATGGGCAAGTGTCAGGCTGCCTTAATTTTGAGCATCACTGCCAGCTTCAGCTATGATGTATGTGATATTTCACTCAGTAGTACAATGAACTCTTCAACTTTCCTTGAATTATGTGTGAATCAATTACATGAACAACCCTACAGGCTTCTTCCTGAAATGAATATGAAAAATACCCTTTGGGATAGTCCTTGAATTGTGTGTTATCTGAAATATCTTTCTGTCTTCAAATCTTGATTTAAAAATAAAACAACTCATTGGAAATGAGTGGGATGCTGGGAGTTGTAATTCAGTTCTATCCTGGGCAGATTGCCACTGAATCAGTGCTTCAGGAAACAGATTACCATCTGAAAGGATGCCCACCTACCTTCCTTTGTATTTCAGTCTTCTCAATGAAAGGTGCTGCCACAACAATAAACACCATACAAATGAGCAAATTAATAATAAAGATAAAATTGGCCTCAGGGGGACTTTCAGAAGACAATTCAATCTAATATACATATGATTGATAAAATGAATATGTAATAGGAATTCCAAGGCCTTTTCATGGTATGTTCCAAGTATTCTGAGGAAGAGAACCTGTTTACATAAAATACTCTGAAATTTCTCATTGTATTTAATCCACAGTTGGCTCATCTCCACTTTTGCATCTTTTGGTCCCAGACCATTCCATATGTTAACTTGGGATTTCAAAATGTGAGCACAATAATAAGAAAAAATATTCTTCCTTCTCCACTAATTCTTGCATTGGCCTTTTTTAAATGTTCATTTTGCATACTTCCTCCTGATTAGGTTCAGAAGTCATAGTGTCTTGGAAGGGTTATCTGTGTAGTGCTTTCACCTGATCAGGTGAAAATAATGTCAACAGTCCTACAACAGGTCTTGCCTTAGGTTATGTTCTTGAATATTATACCTTCATTGTACATTTTAGCACTTCATAGCACATATGGGGTTTGTAATNTTTTTTTTTTTTTTTTTTTTTTTTTTTTTTTTTTTTTTTTTTTTTAGGGAAAACAGAAGAAACTTTTGATCATTCTCTCTTTTTCAATCTTTTTTCATATTTTCTTGTTATTGTTATAAGTTATAATTTAATGTACTTATTGTTATAAGTTTGTGAATCTGAATGATGTGCAGAACCACAAGTAAGTTTAAATCTATCTTCTGATTCACAAAGGACTGGTGCTTTTTAAATCCACTTTTTGGATGATATTTAACTAGATAACTTGTTTCAGAACTGAAACTTTTTTGGCAGCATCTTTACAAGATTATTTTATACTCAAGACAGGTAAGAGTGAATATTTGATCAACAGAATTATTGATCAAAAAAATGCGTTTTTTTTTTCCTTCAGGTCATGAGATCTTAGTCAGGAAAAAATCTAAAATAGGAATTTGTTATTCTACATTTCCTCCAAATAAAATAGACATTTAAACATTCATTATGATATCTACCTATCTATTCTTTTATTCTACTGATAAGGAAGCAGAGTTTAGATTTAAGAGCATCTTGTTTCCAGTACCTATGTGTTCTAATTTTCTTGATCTGTTTGAGCAAGGAGTAGCAGTCCACATAATTAGCTAGGACCTCTACAGGGATCTAGGAAAGGGATTAAAACAATTCAAGCATGGAAAGGCTGTATGAGGGAAAAAGTAAAGTCTGGAAGATATATTATTCTGTGGCTGTGGTATGCATACAGCATATAAGAAATGTAATGTGGAACTGTTTGTCTTAGAGCTTGTATATGGTAAACAATATACTACTAGTATAAAGCAAACAGTGGTGGGAGGACCCTAAAAGTGCAGTCTTGTAGGGCAACCTAGGCAACTGTATAAAAAAATATATTTTTTAGAATCAAATTTGTTTATGATTTGGTAAGTGGTTTTAAACATAATTTATCAGTAGTGAACATTCAGTCTTTTACCCCAAAGGAAACAGAACTATTCTTTGAAGTTGTTCATGTCAATTGTACCTCCAGGCAACATACAAAAAGTTCTCCTGTACTTCAAAAGGCTTACATGAGGAACATTTACACAGCTGTGTGCCCCCATCAATTCAAAAAGTGACCTGATAGTAAAGTATTTGTTTAGAGGCTCACTCAGGTCTTGTATGCTGGGTAACAGAAAAAGCATGCTTCTGCTGGAAGATTGCTAATTGAAAATCTGCATTTCATTTAGATGGTGAAATACAACTTGCAAGGTCTGACCAAAGTTGCAAAGTACACATTACACAGAGCTATGCATCTAAGTCCCTCAATGCACTGAAATAAATGTAAGAAGCAAGTAATTTTTTTATATGGAAGAAGCAACTTCACTGGATGTTAGAATCTCTTAAAACTGGCAAGTCATAAAACAATAGGTTCTCATGTTTGTATGCTATGTGAATATGTACGCAGTACACTCTGTTTCATCTATGAGAACAGATGCCACTCCATTTATATGTAGATAACAAGATGGATTCAGCTGATGTCATAATTGGCTGCCTTGTTCTTTACACTTAGTGAAGCATGAATATTTGCATTGTGTGTATGTATTAGGTTAGATGAAAACAAAAGAAATTGTGTGTGGATTCAAGCCATGTAACCCTGTATATGGCCATAAGGGGATTGCCGGGAAAAAATATGAAATGTGCACATGTTATTTGTCCTCCAGTACCCTCCCATGTTCTCCCAAATGGGGGTTTTCCTGAGCCTGTTTTGATTTGTTCAGTAGAAGTCAGTTAGTCGCTACTTACAGCATCTTCTCTTGAACATATATCTTCTCTTTTCCTGTGAGGAGGGAGATTTGACTAGGCAATCTCCGTAGATCCCTGCCCGTATCAGCTGTTCTGTGTCAATATGGTACAGCAAACAGACCCACAGGTCTCACCTGTTGCATGGAAAAATATGTCCCTTTTTTAAAATTTTAACCACTTCTGCTGCCAGCTTTATCCCACATCTAGTGTGAAAAAGGAGAATGAAAAGATGATTCCAAGCCAAGCTTTCCTTATTTTTGTGGGTCACTGCCACATTGCGCTATGTCTCTTCCTTTCTAGGGTAAAGGTTTCTTGTTTTCCCAGTCCTTCCTCCTTCAGAAGACATCACACACTTTTAGTCATTCTTGTTGCCCTTTTTCAAGGCTTTTTAATTAGTATTTTTTCTTTACTACAACAGGACAAGAAGTACACACAGTACCCAGGCTATGGGCCATTCTGTGGTTTATAAGATGGCATGCTCTTCTTCTTCTTCTCTATTCCTCCCATAATAACAGTAGTTAACTTTTCACTGATGCTGTGAGGAAAGGGAACACAGATGTTTCAGTATTATTCTTAAGTTGGCTGATCACTAAAATGTAGCTTCCATGGAAAATAATTAGATAAAGTTAGCATGCTACATGTGTCTATGCTACTGTATGTATCATTATTTTGTATACATTATATGTCTATACATATATATAATGCACATAAATATGTGTATACATGATTTTTCATTACATCATACTTTTTTATTTAATCAAAATCTCATTCTTACTGTCAGATCAATAAGAATAGGAAATTATGTTAATGAAAATTTATAGTTATTTATCCATTTTATAATGACAAATGCTGGTGTCTTCATGTGAAAAATATGAACTATAACAATATCAAATGAAATAGTATAATAAAAATGCACATCATGTCCTATTTTTTTACTTACATGACAAGCATATAAAGGAAAAAGGAACAAGTCCCTCATAGTCTTTATTTGATAGCTGCTGATATAAACAATTAATTTAATAAACTGCATTTACTAACTATTAACATTCCCCAACACTTTAAATTATAAACAGAATTGTAATTAAAAGAACATTAACATGTAATTAATATATATATATATAGTTTTCTAAGGGAATTATTTTTCAGAATTATTGAGAAATATTTTTGAGAAGAATATCAAATTCATATGTTGCTCTTTTTGTATGATGTTGCATGAAGGGTAAAGGAATCTACCATAGTGATATGGAGGCAACAGATCCATTTTAGAGGAGTTTTGCCTGTATTAGCAAATTAACCAGAAGGTCAAGATCACAGGATTTGGAATAACTATGTAAACCAAACAAATAATGTATCTAAAAATGCATAATGTGTACAATAAGCCTGATGGAATACCTATCTCCTAGAGCTTCTTGGAAAGGGTAGAGAAAAATTATCTTGAGTTCTGTCACTCAAGTGGATTATATATTTTGATATTAGGACAATCAAACAATTTTAAATAACCACTGTGATATTTAGCTAATTAAATAAGAAAAGGGAAATATAGAAAAATGAAAAATGGCTAGAAGCTGTAGAAGAGGAGAATGAAGAAAGGCAAGGCATTAAGAAACATATTCCAAACAGGACTATATTTTATTTTCTTTTAATAAATGCATGTCCTATCTTTTTTCAGCCTTTACTAGTGATATTTACAATGGCAGCAGTTCATCTAGTTAAAATTACCCACTCTCTTTATCGTTTACTGTTCTAAAATTCAACAGTAAAGTGCAATCTGCTAGAGAATTAGCATTGTCTACAAAAAATCCAGACAGCAGTGTCTGGAAATGAGGCACTAAAATCTAGTAGGAATAAAAACATACCCAAAAGCAAAACACAAATCTAATACAAATCACCCATATGCCCAGGCCCAGAATAAAACCGTTTTAAATGTTACCTCTGAATAGCTATTGCCAATTGTTATACTCTTTTTTTTAATCAAACTTTTTAGAAATTCATTGCTTGAAAAGACACAGGATGCCTCTACCCTATCTATATATTGGTTTGGGGTTTTGGTTTTGTTTTTATAGCTGTTTTGTGACTTTATGATACAGAAGCCAAATAAAAATATCTAGTGGGAATCACATCCACATCCTCATTATACAAGATGCAGGGACTAAACAGGTGAGAATGTACCTGTAGCAGAACATTCAGTTTTTTTCCAGTCATACACAGAGAATATTCAATTAAAATTTAATCAAAACATGAATGCCTAAGAAAAATCCAAGACCTAGAAAAATATTTAAAAATTCACAGTGTTTTAAGATATAATATTCTGCTTGTTTATTCAGCATACCATGTCAAATACTAAGGCATCTTGCTCAAGTGGTTCAAAGACATGTCACTACTGATATTTTTGCTGTTAATCTTAAACTTTGTGATATTTGTGGCATTCTTTTTTTTTTTTTTCTTTCTAAAATGTATCTTCTAAGCACATTTACAAAAATGACAAATATACTGCTAAGAGTGAACTGACTGAGCATTTTATAGCAACTGTTTACTAAAGCAGCAACAAACCAATCAGAATTTACATCACTTAAAAATAAGATTACTGTATTTGGTTATATTAAAATAACAAGTCATATAATGTGACAGTTGACAATGTTTAATATGTTACTGTTTAAAATCCCTTATTTACTGTTTCGCAGAGTTCAAACCTATTGGCATTTTGCAAACATAAGAAATTTACTACCTTGAATCTTGAGTGACAGCCCTCAATATGAAAAAAAAAAGGCTGTGCTTCATATGAAATCTGCTAACTCAGACTACAAGACAGCAGTTTATTAGAATCCTTGAGGGTATTTTTTAATAATTAAATGGATATGCTCACTTTTCACAATAAAAATAGTTACAAGGAATATATAAAAAAAAAAGGGAAATAAAACTCCTTATTTTAAGACCAAGATAGAAGTACTACCATTTCAAGTTGTCTGTATAAAAAAGGCATTTTTTCTAAACTGCATTCACTTGTCCGTTGACCTTAGTAGCACAAAGAATTTGAAAGCTAGTCTATTTCAGGTCATTGCTTAAATAAACAGAATTGCTGCAGGTTTTATTTGATGAATTGATTGATTGATTGATTGAGTTTTGTTTTTAAGAGGGCATTTACTGAAAAAAATTACAGGGTAGCTTATGGCTATTTCATTTTACTGTAGCCTGCATTTAAAAAGGTGAGAACATGAAGTAAGTCTGAAAAAAATGAGAGAATTTTTAATTTTTTTTTTTTTTTCTAAAGAGCAAGCTCCCATTGTCTTTCAGATGTATAGATCTATGCTTTGTAGAGATGGGCAAGGGCATAGACAAGGGGAAAAGAAAGAAAAGAAAGGGTATTATCCAGGTAAATCAGTCATTTTTAAAGTCCATAATATAATAAAAATAGTTTTTCCATCTAAGTTCAGCACTGAAAATGGACATTGCAGAATAAGTCCCCAGGGGAGCCACATAATTTTTTACAAGCACATGTATATGCCAGTATGCATGAATATGATTGATTACTACCTTAGAATTTTTAGTCCATCTGACTGACCAGTAATACTAGAAAGATACTTTTTACCACAAAACCCTTTAGTAATTACAAATACTATTTATATTTACTCAAATTTAAATATATATATATATATAAGGCATTGTGTTCTATGCCTGAATGTGACACACAATGTAATTCTATTAGAATTAGTCATTCTGGATATGTTTCTCTGAAACACTCTTTCCTGCATGATTGCAGGTGCTCTGTGAACATATGAGAATATGTTCTTCAGATACTAGGTACTTTGGTTCCTACTAAATATTCCTATTATTTTTCTCATTTTCTCATCCACAATCTTCTTGTGATGGCCTTCCAGTAAGGAATATAATTGCTGTTTTCTCTCAAGTAATAAATAAAGAGAACAGAAAGACTTCAGGAAACAAACTGGGCCATCTTTGCTTTCCAAGTAAATGTAGAAGACCAATAGTAGGTAATTGCAAAGCTATGAAAGTAAGGAGCAGAAAACATAATTTTTAACTGCCAGTGGTCTGTTGGAATAAAAATACTTATTTTTTATTTTAAGAATTAAACAGATTTGGAAGGATAATAAAAACTAAAAATAATAACATGTGCAAATGGCCAAAAAAGAGTGAAGAGACTGTGGTCATCAGGAATTCTTTGACTATGTTTGATTATTTTCTTCATCAGCAAACAGGTGTCTTCTATTTTCATTCCTTCCATCTATTTAGTGATTTTTGATCCTAGGTTTAGAAAAGGTTAGAGGTGAAATTGTAAGGTGCAAGCCAATTTTCTATTATACTCTTACTTGCATACTGTAAAAACATTTGTTCTGTATTATGTTTTGTAAATATCTCAACAGTTTTAAATATCTGCAGCTGGCTAAATTAAGAAACTAGGATGGCACTCTAGGCACTACATTGGCAATATGAGCGCTGAAGTTATCTTAGAATGGCAAACTTAAAAAACCAGTATGCTATAAACCTTGTGCAATGCCTTAGTTGTATCATTGTAATACATTCTCTAGAGAGGTTGTAGGCACAGGGGAAAAAACGAGAAGCATCTGTTTTTCACTCTCAGTCTTGCCAGGTTTGGCAAACAAAAACAGTTTGAACTGAGAAATTAAATTTATAGCTTACTGGTGAGTAATCCCAGCAATCTGCAGGCTTTTTTGCTGAAATTCTCTCCAACAGGAAGGTTGCCAGACATGGTACATTAGGCACTGTTGAGAATTTTTCTGGTACAATCTGGTTACAGGACAAAATAGAAATTAGATAGTGGAGAAAATCAGAGTAAATCAGTAGAAGAAATTCTATGAATACCAATATTGGTAACAAATATTATTTTCACTTGTGTTGAAGAAATGCAAGCTTTCCTTTTCTTATTCATAACCTTAAAAAAATGGATAGACTGTCTCATACCGTGCATGTGCTGAAAGACGTGCTGGGGTGAAGACCACATTAGATCAACAGAGAGCTGTGGTTGGAACTCAGGAAAAAAATAAAATGAGAGTTTGTGACCTTTTGTGGCCTTTAGAAGTAGGGGCAGGCAGACTTATAAGGATGCTTTCCAACTCAGGAAGACTTATAAGGATGTCTTCCTGGTCTAGCTGAAAGTGTCCTTGTCCATAGCAGCAGGGTTCGAACTAAATGATCTTCAAGGTCCCCTTCCACCCCAAACCATTCTATGATTTTCTGTGTCATGAGGTTATGCAGGTAGAAAATTGGAAGCGCTACAGCTTGAGCAGAACTTAATCTTCCTAGTGGCATACAAAATATTTCTATAAATACATTAGCAACAATAGGAGGGATAAGGGGAATCTTCATACATTATTGGATGTGAGGAGGGAAACAGTGGAAACAGAGAAGCACAAAACTGAGGTACTTGATGCCTTCTTTTCCTCAGTCTTTAACAGTTACTGCAGTTGTTCAGGGAATTGCCTGGAGAAAAAGGACATGGAGGTGCTGTTTGAGAGTCTGCTGAACATGAGCCAGCAGTGTGCCTAGGTGGTCCAGAAGGCCAATGGCATCCTGACTTGTGTCAGAAGTAACATGGCCAGCAGAATTAGGGAAGGAGTTGTTGCCATGTACTCAGCTCTGGTGAGGTTGCACCTTGAATTCTGTGTTCAGTTTTAGGCCCCTGATGACAAAAAAGACAGTGTAGTGCTGGAGTATGAGTTTTCTCAATACCTCTGAGGATCCAGCCCCAGCAGAGAAGTGGCTAAAATCAATTAGTGAGACAGCATGATCAAGTGTGTTTTGAAAAATCAAAAAGTTTTAATAAAGAAAGAAATCAATACAGAAACAAAGGAAAAGCCAAAAAACAGTATAGACACAAGTCTCCTACTTGCTACAACACCTCGAAAAGCCTCGAGCTTCTTTGTTCTTTCTCTTTAGTACTCAATAGTTCAGGTGGGCTATTTGGCTCTTGCTCCAATGAGAGCAGCAAGAGGCTTTGAGTTACACACTCCTAGCCCAATCAGTGCTTTCATGCTGTCAGTGAGCCAATTACTGTCAAAAGGGTATGGAAAATTCTAGGTAAACTTCCTAACGGTAAACTGAAGCTCTTTCCAAATTTGAAAACCCCTGCTGGGGGTGTGGGATGCTTTACTACATTGGAGCATGTCCAAAGAAGCTGGAAAAAGGGTCTAGACAGTAGTCCAATGAGGAGCAGCTGAGGAGCTCAGAATTACTTGTTAAATGCCACTGATTAACTTTCTGTCCTTTATATGTTTGGAAATGGGTTCCAAGAAACCTTGCCCACGACCTTTCCATGGACAGAGATAAAGATAATTGGCTATAGTGTGCAGTCTTCCATTCCACTTTTTCTTCTTAAAGGTAAACATAATATTAGTCTTCTTCCAGCTAATAAATCACCCAAGGCCACTGGCATCTTTAATATCTATATTGTTATAAGTACTAAAACAGCCATTAAATTTTCCTCACAAATTACCTTTCTTTTTCTTAATTTACTGTGGGTGGCTGACCACTGATATAAGCACAGTAGAGAAGTACCTATTTTCATTGCTGATTCCTTCATTTATACTGAAACAGTTAGGAAACTTCAGGTGAAAACTTTTTAAAAATCTTTAAACTGACAATCTTTATGACACATGGTAGCAATAACTCTTATACAACAGCATACAAATTATTCTCCAATAGCAGCTGCACAGTTCGTCTACCTTTGTCCTATTGGTTAGTGAACAGCAAATGAAGGCAATCCAGATGATCACAGTAGCGTGCCTCTTAATGGAAAAGTGTATTTTGTCAGTTACTATTTTCCTCGGATTCATGGATAATACTCCCTATGAGATCCCATAAAAGAATCCATTGTGTTATTCTGAAGCCACGGCTTATTTTGCTAGTTTTTGGCTGGTTTTGTTTTGGTTTGTGATTTTGTTTTTGCTCTTAGTTTTTATTAATTTTGTTTGCTTGTTGACTTTTCTCTGACACTTACCTAATGAAATGTTAAATAGATGTTTTTGGAAAGAGGCTGATCCAAGGCATGTCTTCCAGAAGCATTTGTTTAGTCTTACTGTCTCCTTCTTGTCTATTTCTGAGTCTTCTCTAGGTTGCCTCCAACAGCTAGTGTGCTTAACATTGCAGAGGTTGTAGAACCTAGAAACAGTTAATTTCCCACACTGTAAGACCCAGCCAGATCATCTCTAAATATTTGAATAAATGCTTTACTTGGACAGAGTGGTAAAATCAGTAACATGAGCTTTGTCTTGTAGTTCAGTCACAAGCATAGATATACCAATAGTGAACTGTTATCAGTAGAAGAGCTTAAATAATAGCATCATACCACCTTAGTTGCTTATCACTGTTGTAATTGTTATACAACTAAATTGGGACAAATGGAGTAGTCTGTGTAATGTTTTAGTGCCCTCCAATTTGCATTGTCTTCCCTGAATTTATTCGTTAGAGCTGTGTGAATAGACTACAATATAATAAACATAGGTAGCTAAATAACCATTTGCTGCTGCTAACTCTCTTTTTCCTCTTTGGTTGATGTACAGTACCGAAACAAAAGACCTAAAAGTAAAAATCAATGCTTCCTAATTTTGAGAGCTTTTTGGGTACTAATTTGAGTATGTCACTGACTGATACAGAACAATAGATACCTTTGGGGATAGGATTTAAATAGCTTCCCAGATTGAGTTCTCAGTAATGAAGCTCTGGTTGAAGATGAAAATACACTGTTAAATCTGCTGTTAAGTATCTGCTGACAGTTCATTTGGTTTTGCTTCAAATCTGTGGATGTCTTTTGAGAAGCAGTAAGAGAATTTGCAGTGATTATACTATTTTATCCCTTTTCTGAGGGAAATGCTGAGTGTTTCTACCTGAAAAAAAAATCAGTTAATGACATAGGCAGACTTTGAAATAGCCTCATTGTGGCAAGTGTCCAAACTTAGAATCTGAAGTAAAAGGAAGACAAGCCCAGACCACTAATAAGTGTGTGAAGGGATGCTACCAGTATGAGCCCTTTCAGAGAGCTGAAGCAGCATGTGTGGCACATATTGCTGAGATTATTCAGAAATTGAGAGCAAAAATGAATGCATGACCTGCTTTCAAATGAGAATGAATGCAGCTCCTGGTAGCTCAGCATGATGTTTTCTTTAGAATCAGAGCCAGCTGCTTCAAAACAATAAAGAAAATCCTCTCCAAGCTGCATCCATCCTTCAAATAGGAGACCAACAATAGCTGGCAGGGAGTGGAGGAATTCTGCATTTGCTTTTGCTATATTATTCTAGACATCTCCTTTTCTCATGATTCCTACAGTAAAATCCCATTATGAAAACTGACACCAGCAAGACTACATATATATTTATACACACATACATATATGCATATTTATGTACACTATTTTGTTGAAAAATAAGTGTTTATCTGGAGAAATAAATGAATAATCCACAATTCCAGTACTGATACTGCATAAGCAGAGTCTAAGACATATGTTTTAAATTATTATATTAAGCCTTATCACTGGAAGTAAAAAAAATAATGTGCCTTTACATGGAAAAATATATTTCATTTCTGAAGCAAATGGTGACTAATGACTTATGTACACTGCTATGAATGTGGAGGCAGAAGACTTGATATGCAAGAAATCTTCATGCTGTTCAGAAAATATATATAGTCTTCAATTCAGAGCTCCTGAATTTTGTTTTTGAAAATGTAGGCATTGAAAGTGTTGCATTAAAATATAACAGCATAAACTGAAGGTGGTGCAGATGTTAATGGTTCTTCAATGTCACTATTTACTTTCACTATTTATTTTATGCATAATAACTTTGAAATATTGTGACATGATGATTCTTCCCCTCTATTCTACTCTTGTGAGACCCCAGATGGAGTGTTGCATCCAGCTCTGGGGTCCCCAGCAGAGAAGGGACATCAACCTGTTGGACTGAGTCCAGAGGAGCCCCCCAAGTGGATCAGAAGGATGAAGCACCTCTCCTATCAGGAAAGGCTTAGAGAGCTGGGGTTGTTTGGCTTGGAAAGGAAAAGGATTTGGAGTGACCTAATTGTGGCCTTCCAGCACCTGAAAGGAGCTTACAAGAAAGCTGGAGAGGGGCTTTTTACAAGAGCGTGTAATGACAGAAAAAGGAGGAATGGATTAAAACTGAAAGGGTAGGTTTAAATTAGATATTAGGAAAAAAATCTTTACTGTGAGAGTCATGAGGCACGGAAACAGGTTGCCTGGAGACGTTGTGGGTGACTCATCCTCAGAAATGTTTAAGGCCAGGTTGGATGGAGCTCTGAGCAATCTTGTCTAATGAAAGGTGTTCCTGCCCATGGCAGGGGATTGCAAATCTTTGAAATCCCTTCCAACCCAGCCCTTTCTTTGATTCTGTGATTCTGTCATATATGTTGTGTGAAAGAGGGTATTAAATGTTAAGTATTTGACACTTACTGTTACCATTTAACATTACCACTATGTACATGACACACATTCAATATTTCATTTTTAAAATAATATTAAAGTTTGTAAATTTCTGTTGTAATTTTCATTCATCTTTGTTTCCAGTCTGAAATTATGTTTCCCTTAAGCAAAGTAGATCCTTGTGTTTCTTTTAGAAGTTCTTATTAGTTTGACTTTGTATCCTTCACACAATATACTGAATAGCTAAAGGAAAAAAGCACCAATCAAGAGGACAAAGCCTCTTCAATAGAGTTCTTGAAAGCTTACAAGCACTGATCGATCATATTATTGTAAAAGTTATCAAAGACTGAAATTCAGCCAAGATAAGCATTATTGAATATTGGGTACTTCTCTGAAAGCATTTAGTACTCCATGATTAGATCTATTCTGCACTCAACAGTTTTCGCATGCATTACCTTATCATTTACTATTTGTACATTTTATTAACTTAAATTCTTTACTCACTGAATTTTCTAGAGGCAACTCTTTGAAGTTATTAAGCAAAGACCACACTCCGAACCTTACACTTGCTCAGAAACAACATAAACGGAAAGTGAAAGCACATTAATCAAACTATGGGAAGTACAATATAGTGCTCTGTTTAAAATGTAGCAGCATCAGCCTATTGAGACTTACGTGATACACACAGACTTGCAAAAAAAAGGCTTACAATTAATCCAAACTTGTAAAAATAGCAAGAAAATGCTACAGGAAATACATCTCACAGCCATGGTCTGAGTTTGGAAGCTGGCACAAATAAAGAAAAATATATTGGGATGGTGCTAGAATGCCCACATAAATTATATACTGTTCAGATCCATTTTTTTTCTGCTCACACAGGGAAGCATCCTGAGTCCTTTAGTAAACAAATCCTTTCTTAGGTGTGGGCTGCATCCTTTCACCTCCCTGACTCAGGAATAGTAGTTGATATATTGTCAAAACTTCCACCCCTTCCTGCCTATCTCTTCCTCATTTATCATCATGGGGGTTAGAATAGAAGTCAGGGTGTGAATCACAAAATGAGTCAGGTTGGACTGGGTCACACAGGGTCATCTGGCCCAAACTTTCTGCTCAAGCAGGGTCATCCTAGAGCACATGGCACAGGATTGTGCCCAGATGGCTCTTGAATATCTCCAGTTAGGAGTTAGACTCCACCACCTCTTTGGGCAATCTATTCCACTGCTCAGTCACTGCAGAGTAAAAAAGTTTATCCTAATTTTGGATAATTAGGGAAGAGCTGCCCAGGTGCAGGACCCTGCATTTGCCTCTGTTAAGTTTCAGACCGTACTTTGCCCATGTCTCCAGCTTGTCGAAATCCTTCTGAAGGGCAGCACAGCCCTCTGGGGTGTCAGCCATCCTCCCAGCTTTGTGTTGAGAGTGAACTTGCTGAGGAGGCCTCTGCTCTTTATCCAAGTCATTGATGAATAAACTAAACAATACTGGACCCACTTGTGAACTTTGGGGGTGAAATTATTTCCTCTCACAGAGCCTGAGTGTACAGAAATTCAGACAAGAGGAAGGGAGTTCCATCCAACCTCACAGACATCTGCAAGAAAATATACTTTCATTTTGAAATTTTAAGCAAAGGTTACAAGAAACAAACATAAACTTCATAGAGAAATTTTCTTAATTTAGCTCCTTTTGCAATACAACATAGAACCATAAATAAAGACTTGTGTTGAAATGAATCTTAAAAATAATCATATTCCAACTCCCCTAACTCCACCATGGGCAGCAACATCTCCCACTAGACCAAGTTGCTCAGGGCCCTATGTAATCTAGCCTTGAACTCCTCTAGGAATGGGGCATCCACAACATTTCTGGGTAACCTGTTCCAGAACTCACTATTCTTTGAGTAAATTATTTCTTCCTAACACCCAAACTCAACCTCTTCCCTATCGCTACCTATGTAAAAAAATCACTTGCCCCTATTTTTTTAATAAAGAAAAAAATGTTTAAAATTTTACTGATATTTAAGTCACCTCTTTAAATCTTTGGTTTGGATACAGAGAAGCTGACATTTTGCTCTTTTGAATATCAGCTATCTGCACCATCCTGTACAGATAATCTGGAAGAGTATACTCTGTGAACATGTTCATATACATACGTGATAAAGTTATCAAGGAAATCAGCATCTTCATTTAAACTGACAAATTTTGTTATTAGAGGTTATTCTGACTTTAATAACATTTATTTGAGGCAGCCTTCAATGTTAAGCAAGAAAAAAACTGCTGTTTTTTCTTGTCTTACAAAATCGCAGTGTATTATGGCTGAGGACACTGTGAGAAGTTTTAGGATAATCATACCAGTAAAGCCCTCTGCTGGAGAGATACCTGCTTGCAAAAGGAACTTTTTCTTCACCAGACTTAATGCCTTTTTAAATGACACAGATTTCTGAGTCCCCATAGTTGTGTTGGTTGGAAATGTGGTTTCTTTCCCCCACTTTCATTGGATTTGTGCTAGCAAAACATTTGGAGTTCAGCCTCAGCCATTTTGTCTTTCTCCTCAGAAAGATAGTTGGCCATCTGACAAAATTATAACTAAGCAAGAACATTTTTAAGAGCTAAGCTCACAGTGCTGCCAAAGCAACACCTGCAGCAGCAGCACATGCTGCACTGGGGGTGCTTGGGAGTTGCCTTAGCAGTTTTACTTGCTGAGGGGAGGAGACACCTGTCTCTAACTGTCTGCAGTCTGCAAAGCTGGNAGGCCATCTTGGGTTTTTGCCTCTTTTTTTTTTTTTTTTTTTTTTTTTTTTTTTTTTTTTTTAAGATATTGTGTCACTTCTAAAAAGATGTAGCTGCTCCATTGATATGTTTCACATACCATTTTGACACGTATTACAGTTTATTTTATACAACTATAGCATTATCCATGGGAAGAAATTCATAGGCATGGTAGACATGTGAATGACACTCTGAAGTACAAATTCTATCATTATGTTAGACATGTGGCTGGCAGAATTTCAACAGATGGAATTAAATGATTAGCATAATGAAATAGCAGTTTTTAACTACACAAGGTGGTATAAAGAACAAGTCCTGCTGTGTTATTAGTCTTTGATGTTTATTCATTCACATTTAAGTAGTTCCCTTCTGTGCAAAGTAGCCTTCAGTACACTAAGAATGTTCCCGCTAGAATATGCACTTGCTACTGCCACTATGGCATTTTCTTTGAAATGGATCATCACTGGCAATGCTATGAAACATTTTTTTCAAGAAAATGGAAACAGCAAAAGAAACATTCAAATATGGAAGTATTGCTGAAATTTTAATACTGCTGATTTCCACATTTTCTCCAAACTGTATGGTCAATTTTATTAAAAATTAATGTGAGATCATTTGCACTATGTGGGCTTGTATGGATTTTTGTCCAGCTGCATTTTATCTTGTCAAAAGTTATTTCCACATTTAAAAAAATGTTCTGTTCAAATTATGTTCATTGTTATCCCCATCTTTTGATGCCACTATGCAGCATTGCTTTCAGGACTCACAGCAACACTTTAGCTGTTCTCCCTTTTAATTTACATGATGATCAGGTAAACCTGCAACTACAAAACCAAGTACTGCTTCAGTGTCCGGCAGTCACAGTAGTGGACAGAATAACACCACCAAATACTCAATAGAATCTTTCTACTGTTTGATTTTTAAGAAGCTAATCTATTCACTAAGAACTCTTTGGAGGATCATTCAGTTATGAATTTCTCAGGTCAAATAATCATTCTTTGTTAAAATATTTAGTAAGTCTCTTAGAAGAAAAGTGAACCAAATAGGTTCTAAGTATAGATCTGTCACAGTAAATATCTGCCTGTTCTTACCTCCTCTGTTGTTGCTAACCCATATCCTGAGCTAAGCTTGTTTGTGAATTAAATGGATCTGTACTTGGCCAAAGATTTACCTCTGAATGATAAAAGCATTCATTTTCTCTGCAAATTTGCAGCTATGTGACATATTTCATAATAAGAGGAAAATATACATTTGATGAAAATGTGAAATTAAGGCCGCTGCACTTCTAAAAATATTATTAATAAATAAAAATATGTTCATTGTGGAAGCAGAAAATGAATCACAGTGTCATTAATCTTGTATGTTCTTGATCAGTTTGAAAATGGTGCAATAAGTAGGTACATTATCATTATTTACCTTTAACTGGTTGCTGAAGGGTGTTTTCTTCTTTGTTTTCTGGTAATTCATTTCATAGTAACATAGGGTGGTTTTCAGCAGAAGCACTTCGTGTCAGCTATTCTATTTATGGCCTCTCCAATGATCTGGTTTGTACTCTAGTTTCTTCCCAACTCCTTGGAGTATTAGACAAACACTAGAAAACACAATATATTTGTAGAAGAGAGAAACAGAAAAAAAACGTTTTCCGTTTCTAAAGATATATTTTTATGTGTTACTATGTATTTTTAAAATTAAACATTAAATATTTCCTTTCATTATAAATTGCCCTGACTGACGGTATCGCCCTAAACCAAAAGTGAGGGATTTTTTAGTGTTAATTAAGAGAACTCTAGTTCTTATGTTTTGCTGAATAAAAAAGATCAGCTAGTTCAGTCCCAGTTCCTCTCCAACTTAAGCTCTTCTAAAAAACATTTGCCTCTGCAGGAATATAAAAGCCAAAGAAGTCATTCATTATTAAGGATAACATTTATGAGTACAAAGAAACCTTTGAAACACTGGATTAAACTGTAGGGTCAGAAATGCTGTTGAAGTACCTGGAGTATTTTTCCAGTATTTTTATATTTACAAACATTGTGTTCAGGGTACCACTGAACAAATTATACAAGTAGCAATGAGAAAAACTACAGGTTAACTTCATCCTTTTAGTTTCAATTTCTGAAAAACAGAAATCAAGGAGAAGGGGACAGATGCATTTAATTTCAGATTCTGTTTTTGAATAATTCTTTCTTTCTCATTAATCAAATTATTCAGTTACTCCTTTTGCATTTCCTTGGTGAAAACCTCCTGGTGAAAAAAAGGGGTTCTTTTACCTGATACAGGGAGGTATTCACCAAAGAAATGCAAAAGCACAGGTTAAAGTCTAATATTAAAGGTGAAGAAATGCTGGTCCTAATATATTGAAAGCAGATATTCCTTGGAAGACTGAGCTTAAATTGTTAAATTTAACTTTAAAATGTTAAATTCATATTCAAAGCTAAATAAAGCATAAAATCAATATATTTTAATTTTACTTTATATTTCATGTTTATTTAATCTGTTTCATAAATCTAGTGCTTGCTTTTATAATCTTCATATGTTTGAAAACAAAATAACTCTGTTCCATCAGTATCTGGGTTATAGTTATACTTCTTCCAAAATAATATTATATTAATTACAGAATAAATAATATTTTCCTTCATAAATCTTTGAAATTAGCATAATTCCTTGCTTGATATTAGTGATGACTATCCATTTGCTCTTAACATAGGGTGATATTTCTACAGTCAAATCATATATCTAGGTCAAAACACACATACCTGTCATAGCCTACAACTGAGTGACAACCCACCTTTTCAGTTAGCTTGAACATTTGAATATTGGAGAAATATTGGAGAGATATCTCCTTATAGATTTTTTTCTGCATTACTGTAGAACTTCTAGATGTTTGGTCTTCAGTGAATTTGTATGTATATGAGTGGTTTTCACAGCCTTTTCTCCTCTAATGCCAATCAAGTGAATAATTATTTTGTTGTCTTTGCTCTAGATTTTCAGTACAGTTGAGTATCCTAAGCCCAAGCTTTTTCACAAGCAATATAAATGATACAAACATCTCCAGTGTTAAAAGCTTGCTTTATTTCCTCTATTTAAGGATAACTTGGAAGTACCACCTTAGTAGTTTAAACTGATTTCTTTCCTTTTTTCCTTATCTTTTCTCTATTTTGTCTGCACAATTTTTAATTTGAAAAGATTTTTAGCCTCAGATATGTAGTACCATCACTTTCATTGTTAAGGCCATCTCATTAGATAATTTTGCAGTATCTTTCTCTCAGAATTGCTCATTATCTGTAGAATTTTTCAGTTTACTAACTCCTATCTGTCCATTTAAATACCTTTCCCGACCCTTAATTGAAATGTGTTTCACCCCATCATCATTAAATCTACCCCAGTATCATGTGTGTGATGGAAAGTGGGGACTGACTTGCAAGTGCTTACTTGTGATGTTTTATTGATGACAACAGAAAGCTTAAAAGGATATTTAGAACTACAATCAAAATTTTAAATTAGTTGTAGAAATTAAATTATCTAGAAATATAAAAGTCTATGTTTAATATTGGGAACATCTTCCCTACACAATTTGGAGTTTAAGTTTTATGAGTTGTAGTTCTGGATGTTACTTATGCTTTCTTCATGTAACTAGTTTCTTAAAGTTCTTCCTTTAGCACAAGTATGGTACACTTGATGAAGATGTCAAGTACCATATATTAGGACTTATTTAGACATAGACTATAATTTGGGGTTTTTATTGAAGTCCAGGATACAAAGAGTTAAAATACATATATTAGTGTTTTAAATTTAAGCTTAAAACTTGTCACATGGGACTATGCAAAACTAACTTTTCCATATGGGAGAGAAAATACTTAGCTACACAGACCAACCAATTCTTTAGAAATGGGTCATTTTTATTCTTCTAATATTACTTTTTTCTCAGTTTAATTCCTATTTTTCATGTTTGATTAGTTTCTTCAGCAAAAATGTTCACCTCTTTGTGAGTTTTTGTGTGCAACTGCTGTTACCCACTGACTGACATGCCTCAGTGTCTTGAAAGATTATTTCATATATTTTAAGATTTTTTCTGGATCATTGTATTCTTGATAATACAGAATGCTGACATCAGCTCCACTCAATCCTGAAAAAAGCAATGTATCCAATGTATCCAGGTAATTTTATATTTGAAATACCATAAAAAATGATAAATGACAGTTCTATTCAACAAATGGGAAGAAATATTAACACTAAAGGCTGTTTCTTCAGAAACAGTAATCATCAATAGACAGATGTTTAGTCATGGAACTAGCTAATACTGTACAGTGTGTAAAATCTGATGGTTGAAAAAATCAGTTAGCTGACCATGTAGATTTATCTCTGACTGATTCTGACTGGCTTTATCTCACTCATTGGCAAAAAAAA
>VXBN01007112.1:1142399-1172187 GCA_013397395.1 Sinosuthora webbiana | reverse complement strand
CATGCAATTCCCATATCCAATGTTAATTAATAACCCTATCCTATCATAACTGGAGAGCTAATAACAAAAGAAATCAAGCAACAGTTGTGATATAACATTGATTTCCCTTGCAGCTGCAGATTTGGGTGTTTCCTGCGTTTTACTTCTTTTTCTGGAGGGACTTTAGGTACCTGGTTAATTGCCCCTATTTGCCCTATTTAACATATTAAATATGGGAAATAAACATCACCCAGCCTTTCTCTCCCTTTCCAGCACACATCTCTCTGGCAGCCCGTCCCTGATGGGTTATGGTGGAGAGAAACCCGGACACAGCCTGAGGCTGTGGGGAGGTGTTGCAGTGTATCCTCACACCCAAACAAATGTTTCCAAATAAGGAAAAGGGGGTTCAGTTTCACTTTTAAGGAAAAGCATCAGAAACTTCTGTGTTTCCTTCACCGTGGTTGGCTCAGTGCCAGCACAGGGGCACCGGTTGGATTTTTGGGATGTTTCTCAAAACCTGCAGCTCTTTCTATTGGGCAGCAAGCCAAATAACCCTCCCAAAACATTAACTACTTAAGAAGGAGCACAGAGGTGCTCGGATTTTTGAGGCGCCTTAGCCGGGTGTAAGTGCTTTCCCGCACCTGAGCACGGCTTCTGTTTTGTTTTTGTGTCATTTGTTATTTTGTCATTTATTAAAACCTTTTGATTTCCGAAGCACACCTGCTCAGCTGGCTCACAATTATTCTAAGCCGTTCTGAGAAGTGCCAGACACCCTCAGAACTTGATACAACTCCATGAGGCTCCTTACGCGCTGGCCTTATGTAAGACTGTGAGAAATGAGGTTCACTTTCTTGGTAAAATTTCAAAAGTTTAATAAAAAGGCAATTAGAAGACAGAAATAAAGCAAAATATTAATTATATGGCCGGGTGACTTGGCATTCAGCCAAGAGCACACCTGCTAACAAAAAGGCTCACTCCTCGCTCGTACCAGCCTGTTGCATATTCATAAATTCACATGCATGATTCAAACGTTCCTCCTGAGTGTGAATTTCTCTGTTCAGTTGCAACTCCCCCCCAACCATTTTACTAATTTAGCCTTTGATTACTCCTTGTTCTTGGTGGCGGCTCTTGGTCATCTCATGTCCCATTTTCTGATAACAGAAGATCAGTAAATTCCTTCTTGGAGCTTTGGTTCACTGTGATTTTCATTTGGATAATTCAGGAATGCAGGAGGACCCCCTCTATCTTCCAGTTTGGCGGTTTAGATGTTACAAAAACACTTTTTTACTTGTAACACTATGTTATAACCCAAAAAATATACATATTCATCATATCACCATTTCTAAACTCTGTTAAATAAAGTCTAGAAAAACATTCCCACATTATACATATAGCATTCATTTCAATATTTGTGAAAAGCCAACTTTATAATATGCATTTATAACAAGATTGTATCTGTGAGGAGTCTCAGTGTCCTCTTGCCATTTCTTATCTAAGAAAGGTCCTTTTAGACAATCTCTTTTTTCCAGCATCTCCAGCCAGCATCTACTTTTTGCTCTCCTGATGAAACAAAGAAAAGTAAATTGGTCACGTTCAATATCTTCCCACTGAGCACATTGAAAATGTTAACAGAATCTGTGAGTTTGGCTAATCCAGCAAATTTACCAGGGGCTCCTTGCTTTCCTTGCCTGTCTAATTATTTGTTCACTCCTTTGTGTTTATCCCCTCTGCAAGGCAGCTTTTGGAGAGCAGGGGCTCCTCCTGTGTCTGGAAGGGTTGTTTGGTACAGTGCACCTCAGTAGTTTGGTTGTGTTTCTTCTTGCACTGCTCAGCAATTCCTGATGCCACTATAACTTTAAGAGATTTGATGTTTTCTTGCTATTAAACAAATAACATGGAGCAACCCTAGCACAGCCTTTCACACCCCTCCTGGTTTATACCCACTTGTTTACAGCTCTACAAACTTCAGCTGAACTCCATCTGCCTGTTTTAAAAGGCATAAAAATTATGTATAAAAATACCTAAGCACCCTACACAAATTATCATAAACTGAAGCCCATATGGCAATTGTAAAAACAGAAATGTAAAAAGTTCAAGGCAGACAACTCAAGAAAAAAACTACAAAAATATTTAGAGTCTTTTTGGAAAAAGTTCTTAAAAATGTAGCTGGTCTCCTTGACATAAAGTGTAATGAAAATTAGTTTCCAACTTAGTGAATCATAAAAAAGGTCCCTTAACCTTATAACCCATCCTGATTAAAATAACCTTTGATTATATCTCATTGGTTAATACAGAACAACACATACTACATAGAATCAGCAGAAATTCTCTTTTCCAAAAGCCTAAACTTATCCAGGTTGGTTTATATTCAATTGTTTCATTGTCCTTGAATTTTGAAGTACAAGGCTTTCAGAGCTGGGACATCGCAGTTGCACTCAGGGCTGTGAAAGACATTTTGAGTCAACATAAGAAGAGTGGAAGTCAGAGAACAAGCTGGAATCGAAATGCCAAGTGAGAAAAAGTGGATCTTATTTTCTTTTCAAATTGCTCAACTCGGAGAGTGATGGGAAAAGTTTCATGCTTAAACTCCTTTTGTTTTCTGAAAGTTTTCAGCATCTAACAGTCCTGGGTTACAGTGGAAATTCTCTTGCTTCTTTTAGCTGTGCTGTAATTTCCATGAGCAGCAGACAGCTTAGCAATGATACTTACCATGTCATGCAGTGCTTCAAAGCCTTGCACAAAAACTGAGGAACACTCTGGAAGATTAAGAAAAAAAAAAATCACAGTTAAACACAGCTGCTTCTTAGTTAATATTTTTAACTACATTTATTTACAAGAGGCATGTAATTAAAACTGGGAGGAGAGGATTCTGCTCTCACTGCAGGGTACAGTTGTCAGTCAAACCATTTTTAGACCTTGGTCTGAGGCTGTGTCTACAAACACTTCAGTTTGACAGGTGGGATGTAACAACCTATTTTTGAATAATAATGTGGGATTTGATTGGCAAGTCAACAATGGCAGAATGCAGCCATTCATGCACCCTTTTTTTACCTTTTTATACCTTTTCATTATCTGCTGCTGTACCACTCCCCTGTTGTGCACATCCCTGCTGTCAATAAAAATGGGCCTGGCGCTCAACTCTACACAGCCAGCACAGTCCACGGGATCAGAACATGAAAATAAGAACATTAAAACCCAATAAAAAGTAAAATGCTTTAAAATGCAGTCACTGCTCTGACTGCACCCTGAGCAGTGTGACTGGTGTTTCCAGGTCCTTCACAAATACATCTTTGGCAGTTTAACCCTGGCATTGAGTATAATTTCCAGGATGGCACAAAAGAAGTCCATGGAGAGATGGGAGGGAAGGAGTTTGAAATGTTCAGTAGTGGCCCAGTTCAAAGTATCTTGCTGGTCACATCACCTTGGTACATTGGATGCAGCATTTTGGATGACTCCAAACCCAAACAGTCCTGAGTTCCACACTGTAATGTTGGGATGCAAATCCCTCTGGGGCCCATTCACACATGCTCAGAAGTACTCAGAAATGTGAGGGCTGGATAAAACCTTCAGAGAAACTAAAATACATAAATCCACACAGACATAAGGTAAAAATATAAGTTTAGTTTTTAATAAGTAGAGAATGTTTTAAGTGCCTTAAGCAAATAAAAAGCATGTATTAGTAAGAAAAGCATTAAAGCCTAATTTAAAGTTCAGTAGGAGAATTAAGTAATCCCTAGATGTAACAAAAACATAATGTAGCATTGGTAGCATTCCTAGATAGAATAGGTAGACCTATGTACATAGAATTTGTGTAAGAAATTACAACCGCTTTCGCACATCAGTGTTAGGCCTGGATAGGTCCAAGAGGACAGTAGCAGAATCGTGTTTGTAGCTGATTGGGTAAAAAAAGAATAAAAATGCACTGCTTTGAAACTGCTGGTTATCATGGATGGATGCTGCTGCTGCTGCTGCTGGGCCTGCTGCTGCTGATGGAGAAGTTGCTGCTTCTGCTTGGGACATGGGGAATTTATGCCAAACAGCTTTGCATAATAGCACGAACTGTTATCCTTTGAACTCTTCGCCTTTGAGACTGATCTTCTAGCCATGCAATAAATCACTTTTACAACATCCCAGTCTCTCTAGTCTTCCGTGAAGACCCTAGCAAGCTCGACACTGTGACCTTGAATTCTTCATTTCCTCACAACAAAACGTTGCTTTGATTTACCAGGCAGCTTCTTCTTAGGTTTTGTAAAGTTTAGAGAAGTCAAGCTTGTGGTGTATGTCTGTTCTACCATGGACAGAACATCTTCTTTCTTCATTTAAA
Source organism: Sinosuthora webbiana (assembly GCA_013397395.1). Taxonomy (NCBI): domain Eukaryota; kingdom Metazoa; phylum Chordata; class Aves; order Passeriformes; family Sylviidae; genus Sinosuthora; species Sinosuthora webbiana. Next base: position 1,167,884 of record VXBN01007112.1, on the reverse strand, counting down.
AGGTCTTTGCTTATATTGTAGTGAAAGAGGTGTTTTCATGCATTTTGAGAAGCACTTTGTCAAACATCAGGCTTTACATCTTTGTCAGGTATCAGTGCTACAATTCACTTACCCGTGGCTTTTAATGGTAGCAGAGTAGAGATCTCCTGGCTTGAAATTTGGTTGAATGGTACAAGTTAACCTTATAAACTTCCCTCAGTTTCAACAGAGAGAGAGAGAGAGAGGCAGAATTGGAAACTAATTCATCCCATCCATCTCAGCCGGTTTCCTTGGAGGGATGAATTTGCCCTGTGTCTCTGGATATTGAGCAACAGCATCCTGCATGTGCACTCTGGGCATTTTATTTCTTCAGTGTCATCAGCTGATGATGACAAGAGGAAATTTTTAAACCAAGAACTTCTTGATCTCAACCCTGCTTTAAAATGTTGCTGTGTGGGCTTGTAGGAGCAATTGAATATGAACAAAAATGTCTGTAATGACATTTGGAGGCAGATGTATTTTAGCTGATTCAGATCCCCATCTAAATCAGAATTTCTCAGATAAACATAAATAATAAATTCTCAAAAATAATAAATTTTCAGATAAAGGAAACCAATAAATTCTTAACAACAGTAAGTTCCCAGATAAACAGTTCCCTGACAGCTGCCAGTAAAAGAACTTTCAGGAGATTTCTCAGGTGCTACCTCCTGACCTTTTCCATTCTCTTTTAGCCTCAAAAAGCAGTTTGATTTTTCTGCACAGTAACTATCTTTGCAACACTAATTTAAGGCAACTTTTTTCTCTAAAGACTCTGAAAAGCCATTCCAGCTTCAGGGTACTTGAGAACCTGGACAATTCTTTTATCCGAGACCAACCCTGACATCATTCACAGTCAATCTCAGTGTCCAGTTTGACTCAGTCCTTGATCTACGGACACCCCACGAGTTTCTGGTGGTGGAAAGAGGCTGAGAGACTGTCAGGAGCAGCAGTAAATAATGGGAAGGGCAACTGCTTCATCTCTGCTGTTTCTGAGAGTGCTTTAGGAAGCCAAAAGAAGAAATGCACAGACAACAAATCCCACATTTACATTTTTCAGGGTATATGTATGAAGAGAAGGAACAAAGACAATGTCTTTGGCTTTGTTTTTGTCTCTGCTCTGTTTTCAAGTGCAAAGAACTTGAACTTCTGAGCTGAAAATTCTCAGATTTTTGTGTTTTCAGACAATGGCTGTTAAAATTGTTTTGTTTTGTATTTCAATTTTACTGCCTTGCAGACAAGATGATGTGGTGACCAAGGAAGATAAGTAATTTTTTCTTAAAATATGTTCAAAAACATCCCAGAGAGAATATTCCTGTCCTATCCCATTCCTATTAAATCACAGGTTATCTTAGAAACCTGAGTTCCACCACGGGTGATGGAAAACATCCACTTCCTTTTCTACAAAGTGTTCAGTTTGTAAGAGCATTCACTTTTTTCTTCAATTCATCACTTGAATTCTTCTCCTACAGTAAATGTTGAGTTATATTTTCTAGGAAGACTGTAAAGTTCTGTTAAAATTGCAGGAAAAAAAAAGTGATTAATGAACACTAACCATAGCCATTAAAAAAAAATGAATCTCATTAGAATAAAGCACTTATATGTTTATCTTCAAAATTTCAGTCAGTTCAAGAAAAGGGGTTTGCTTTTATTATTTTTAATTAATATATTCAGTATAAATGACTGATTTTTATCTCGGTAATAAAATTTTAAGCCAAAGGAAGATAATTCAGGCAAAATAATTAAATTTGATAAGTTTCAAGCAACTTAAAACTTCATTGGAATGTATCTATATTTGGTAACTTTCCCTCAGGAAATTCAGAATTTAGGATGCGAAATGGTGTTTTTCTAAATTCTTCAGGAGTTTAAATAGAAGAAATAGCATTCCAGCAAACTGATCTCAGAAAATTCTGTGACTGTGTTATATACTTACATAAATCTGCTTTGCCTTTTCATTTCCTGGCAATGCTCAGATTAGGAAGTGAAGACAAAACATTTTAATCACATCAACTTTGATTTCTGATAGACACACAGGTTTATAGTACAAGAGTGCTTTCACTTGTCTACTAAAATGGACTAACTGTGGCTTAAAGGGGATGGAGGGATTAAGAATTTTCACAAAAATTAATAAAACCAACTGTGTTTACATGACAAATATTACTGAAAAAATAATATGAACATGGTCTGGCAATTGTTATACATGCAGACTGAGAGCATAATATTTCTGACATTAAAAAAAATTAATAATTTCTTTAGCCCAAATAGTAGAAATCTCTGTCTTAATTTCAAGGCCTTACCCTTTTGTAAAATCCATGAAGCAGAAAGACTTTTTGTCCACAAAGTGCTGCTTGAATTGAATCGTTTACCTAAAAAATCTGAGAGAGTGAATGCTTCCTTCAAAGGTGTTCTGGTTCCTGTCAATGTGATGAGGTTTCATGCATAAATTATTTGGTGATCACTTTATCCTGGAGGCATCAGCATAGATGATTATGAAACTTCCTTTGTCTGTGCAGTTTTTTGCTTTTATTGCTTTCCTTCTCCTTATAAACCCAAACACTTTTTATCATAAGACCACATCCACTGTGATTTACATGGTGAGGTTTTATTTATGACCTCTAACATCATCGAGCCCAACCATTCCAAGGCCATCACTAACCCATGTCCCCAAGTGCCACATCTACAGGTCTACTAAATAAAAACCTAACAACAATCAAATAATGTGTACCCAAATGTCTGTGAGTCTAAAATCATTGAGAAGGAAACAAATGATGCTCAGTTTTCATGGAAGCTTGTGCTGACCAATGGATCAATGGCACAAGCATTTCTGATCAAAGGTATTTAAAAAAAAAAAATCAGCTGGGATCACTGTTCTGGAGTCTGCTGTTTTACTTTACAGGTGATAAATAATTCCAGAAAGGTCTCTGTGCTGGGGTAGAGAGCTTGCAAATGAGCACTGACAAAATTTGGAGGTTTTCTTCCTGGCTGGGAGATTCGTTGCTTTTCATATGCACATCCTGGTGAAGCTGTGAAGTAACCAGCAGGTAGATACTAACCCTATTATTGTTCTGTTTTTCTGATTATTCACTTCATCCCCCATCTGTCCTTATTTGTTCTTCTGCTGGAAAAACAGCGTTCCTCTGGACTGTGTCGGAACCCACTGTGCTCAGATGAGGAACGCAAGTGAGCAGAAGCAGTAGGTGGTTTGTCCCCTCAGGCTGCCACTTTGATATTTTTCATAATATTCTTTTTCTGGTAGAAGAAACCAGGGAAGTTTTTGTGTGGATCCCCTGCCAGGCTGCCACAGGGCTTGCTTCTGTTTCAAGCAAGGAAATGGGTAATAAGTAGGACTGAAGTGTTGTAAGCTGCAGAATAACTTGCCTTGGTTGGAAGAATCATCCCCATTCTGCCTTCAGAACTTCATGAGCTGTAATTTATTGCAAGAGCAGGGTCCAGCACCTGGGCCAGGGCAATCCCAAGCACAAATACAGGTTTTGGGGTGAAGGGGCTTCTCCTGGGGAGAAGGATTTGGGGGTGTTGGTTGGTGAGAAGCTCCCCCTGACCCAGCAGTGTGCACTCACAGCCCAGGAAACTCCCCACATCCTGGGGTCCACCCTCAGCAGCACAGGGAGCAGGAGGGGGAAGCAGGACTCAGAGAGAAAAGGCAGGGACATTAAACGTGGGACAAAGATTCCAGAACTGGTAAAATGGGAATGGGGTGAAATCACTATGGGAATATGCAAGGCTTTGTAAAGTACTGTGAATATAGAAAGTTTCTTGAGAGGACAGCAAAATATCTTATTTACTTATTTACCTGACAACGAGGTCAAGGATACAATTTCTCTCTTTACACTTTTCAGGAAAACACCAGAGAATATAAAAGGAGCAATTGGTGGTAAAGAACATGTTGGCACTAGTGCAAAAGGCTATGGCCTTTTCCATGACCTTAGGTAAAGTTGAAAAGAAATCAGAAGGCTCATAGCTCCCAAATTTCTGGGGTTCTGAAACAACCTCTCTATAACAGGGTCATGAAAAACCCTGTGCCTTTGGTACAGGTCATATGGGGGAAAGGGTTGGAATTTATTTAAAAACTAAGATCAAGAGGGCAAAACTATGTGCACGAATTTTGTGAACAGCTCTGGATAGCACAGGAATCCCACAGGCTGTGCACATCTGCCTGCTCCATGCAGATGTCCAACATGCTCTAAAACATCTTGAGTGCTACCAAACCCCCCTTAGACAGCTGAATCCCTCCTGTCCAAGGCGGACACCTCCATGGGAGCAAACACCCTGTGGCTCTGTGTGTCATCAACAGAGAATTACAGAGCTGTCTGTCTGTCTGAGAGCTCCAGAGCTGTGTCTGTCTGAGCTCCAGAGCTGTGTGTGTGTCTGTCTCCCTTGACTACCAGCAGGGCTGAGCGTAATGAACTGAAATATGCAGATGTTACTGTGAACGAGATGAGCTACGTTTGGGCTGTACCTCTCAAGCATTTTAAAAATCAATGCAAGTGTCTACAAAGTCACCCTAAAGCTCTGGTTATTAAAGGAGGTGGAGAGTAGATGTGACAAGTGTCTGCCACTGAGTTAAAGGTAGCAGAGATAGAAATGTGCTCTCTGTGTTCACTACATGTGGGGAAAGAGAAATGGTTTAAATTACAGCAAGAGGGATTTCTTCTATCCACCCAGGAGGCTTTTCTTAGAGGGCGAGTTGGCCCCTAGAAAAAGCTGTGTGGTGCAAAAGTGCTCTACTGCCCACTAAAAGCAGTCAGGGAAACACTGTAAGAGTGTTTCTCTCAGGTTTGTCTAAATACCAGTTTTAAGGTGGTGGCTGGGATCATCTCTGGAGCCTCTGCCTGCACTGTATTCTACTGCATTCTACTGTTTATCTGGTTAAAATGGTACCAGACTTTAAAATCATTGCTTAACACATTACTCCATTTTTTTCCCTCTCTTTTTTGAAAAGGTATTCCTTCAGAATCTTCTGTATTTTCACGCCCCTGAACACATAAATTAGATCAAAACTGACTGACCAATGAAGGCAGCATCTCTCAATTATTTCTACTTTGCACCTGCATCCAAATTTTTCTTTCCTTTTACCTTCCCTAACACCTTTGATTTTGTTCATACAACAAGAACTTTCCTTTGCATTAATCCAGAAATTCCCACTTTGATTATTCAAGGTACTTCCTGTAATAGCTCCCTCTCTTCCCCTCTTTCCATAGGTAAATCACCTGTTGTGACTAAACTCAGCTGCCTTCAGCATTGCTGATTAAGAAAACAGCCTTCTTTTCACTCAGATGTTCAGCATTTTTAACAAGAAACTATGAATGCCAGAGATATTTCTGCTCAGAGGGAAGTTTTCCTGTGTTTGCGAGCAGAATTATGGTTACTGAGGAGCCTGTGGTTTTTACTTGCTATGTGTAGTGAAAACTCTGCACTGCATCATCCTCACCTTGTTTGAATTTTACATCAAGTTGTTTAACTCAGGAACTTGAATAGATTGGTTTATTTTCTACGGTAAAGATGAAATACAGGGGGCTAAAATATTCATGTTTGCTTTCTTTAAAACTCTTCTCTTGGTCTTTGTGTTGATAAAGGCGACAGTGCTTCCAAAAGAGTTTGCTGCTCAAGGTTGGATCCTCCATCAGCCAAAGGTGTGAGAAAATGTTCATTCAACCTTTTAACCAGAGTTGCAGCCTCAAAAAACTGTTCTGGCAGTTCAGATAAAGGAATGAATCAAGGTCTGGTACCCTGCTCCTCTAGGGTAAAACACCAAAATCAGAGTCCAAAGAGGGGCAGCCAATTGTTCTTTGAACTGGTTTGTTCAGATCCAGACCTCGAGGACTGCTCATCTTCCCCCTATGGGCTGCAGAGCACAGGCCAATCCTTTCATTGCATCCATCTACATCACTCATCTATGAGGGTTTGAGAGTGGCTCCAGAGGTGGGGATTTCTGGCCATAGATTTACAATAAATGAGTAACTGTTGTTTGTAAGCTGTGCTGGTACTTGTAGGCTTCTTCCTGAGTGCCACCATGTGCTGCGTGTTTGACTTCTCATCTGGGGCTTTTTCCAGCTTTGGGGAGGATTCTGTGTCTCTGGGCCTGTTTGTACCTGAGCACAGGAAGCTCCTGGCACTGCCTGAAGCCTCTGTATGGCCCTGGGTCACATATCCTGAGTTTTGAAGAGCACTCATTTATTTTCCTCCTCTCTGTATTCCTGGCTTTTGAAGCCTGTTGCTCTCTCCCAGGCTGGTCTCCTCAGTGCAGTGACAAACAGCTCTCAGGTGACACTCAGAGTTCAGGCATTTTCTCTGGCAGTGGCTGTGTGCACTCACAGACCTTGAGGGAAGAAGAGGCAATACAACACGTTGGTGAGAACTGGTGTATTTCCAAAGCTTTCCAAAAGCTGCTGTCTCTCACACTGAATTAGCACAACCAGCTCTCCATGCTCCCTGTTCTTTCTTTATGCTCTCTTTGAAAGGGCTGTAAACCTCCCATGGACATCATGGTACCTTTTATTTAAATGTCACCAGATCTGGCTGTAATGACCTCATGAACTCACAGCTCAAAGTGCAATTATGGCAATTCTGTGCACCTGGAAAAGGTGTCTAAAGTTTCTGTACCTAGAGACCAGGCAGGACAGGACAAGGAACACTGTGCTGCCTTACCAGCTTTTCTGTCCCCCCGGGATGGTGAAAGCTGGAGCTGCACAGGAGAACAAGCTGATCTTTTTTGCACAGAAAGTGGTAAACTCTTTCTGAGCTAAGGCAATTTAGAAGGGGAAGACAGATGTAGCTGTTCCTAACTTTGGAGAATGATTTATCTAACCTTTAAGGTCTCCTCTTACACCTTTTCCCCCCACACGTTGCAGTAGTTTTCCCGCTTGCAGTGTCTGTAGGAATTTCTAATCCTTCTTGCAATTTGCAAAAATGTGGGAGCTCCAGATACTGTGAGTTGTTCTAAGGGAATGTTTCCACTTATCTGTTGTCTTCTAAATGCTTTGCTTTCCTTCCTTCTCCTTGGTGTATGGAAGGGGGCGTACAGGAGTATGGTATGACTTCATTCGCTAAATAATTTAATTAGTTTGTACACCTCTTTTTTATGCTCCACCTCTTCAAAATGAAATATCATCCACATTACCAAATATAATGACAGCATGTAAAGATTGGCAGATTCCTCTCATTTCACTTGCCCTTCAAGATTAGCCTAATCACTTTCTAATCCATCCCCTTTTGGCCCTCTATGGTTCAGTTGTCCAAATCCAATTGCATTTATTTCCACTTAATCAGTTATTTTATGGTTCTATCCAAGACTGTCACTTCTGATAGCTGGGTTTCCAAAGTGTTTAAAATCATTGTAATTAATTTCCATCTAATCTCTCCAGGAACTTTCGGGATGCTGCTTTCTACACCAATTAGCCTCTCAAATTACTGGCATGTGCTTGTTAAGAAGTTTCCTCTTATCTCCGAGTTCCTTTGCTGTAGCTGTATGGCCCTTGTGATACCAGAGAGGCTGAAATTCCCTTCTCTCCCTTTCTGTTAATGGGCTCGGCTCTGAATGTTGTTTGCAGAACAAAGAGGACCTCAAAGACCTATTTGGACCTAATGACTTGGTATGTTAGGTCATTAAAAATGAATGTGTCACCCTCACTTTTAGTCATGCATGGGGTTGATGCAGGTAACATACCCTGAAACACGTCCTCAGTCTCAACAGGTTTCTTTTTCTTTGGATCCTATTTGGGTACTTTGCATGGTAATGTATAATATTAAAAAAAAACAACAAAAAAACAACAAAAAAAACCCAAAAAAACAAAAAAAAACAAACAAACAAACAAACAAAAAACAAAACAACAAAAAACAAACAAAAAACCCAAACCAAAACAAAACAAAAAAACACCAAAAAAACCCACCAAAAACAAAACAAAAAAAACCAACCCCAGACTTAGAAATATAATTACATAAAGTATATCCTAATGTATATTTTCATCTTTCCTTAATATTCGCAAAACTATTACTTGCCAACTGTAATTATAAAGTTAAAATTTTTCCATCTGTTTATGATGCCTTGATTTAGAGACTTATTTTGGATTATCAGCTAACTTGATGAATTCAGCAGAATTGAGCTTCTCGTCACAACTATTTAAGGGGGAAAGAGGAGTTCAGCGGAGCACAGAAGAGTGAGAATGGAGCAGGTTGCAATCCTACCTGGGGATGGAAAACAGGGAAGGACAGAAGCACTCCCTGGCTGTGGGAGCAGCCAGCAGAGCAGAGGTCACAATGTCAAGCCAGTGTGGTGACCCAATGCTGTGTTTATGCACCTCCAGTGATTCTCTGTGATTAAATATGAACTGTATTTAACTGCCTGCTTGCAGGAAATTATTTCACTTTAGTCTTCCGAGAAGTCTTTGGAAGGAAAAGGACAGACACTCCCTCTAGTGTCCTGCTATTTAAAGCAAACTAAAGTTCAGTTTCTTTATTTTGTGGCCATTGCCTGTCACCTTCCTTGATTTCTCACACACATGCTGATTCCAACCTGGCTTTTAAAATTCCTTCCACCACAATTGCTCCCAACTGATTGCACTGAGATGAAAGAAGAACTTCTCTGTGAAAGTCCCTTTGAATCAGGGATGAGAGTAGTGGGAACAATCACCTTGCAGTGCTGTAGGACTTGAGCAGCCTACTCAGAAACCAGGGGTGCCCAGCACCCTGGTGAAAACCAGGATCAAAAATACCAACCCTGCTGGAAGAAACTTGTATTTTATACATGAAGATGAAGGGCAGTTTCCCAGAGTCCAAGAGAAGCAATGTTTGACTACACACTCATATCAGTCTCTGAAATAAAAACACATTTACAGGATTCAGTGGGCTTAAGAGGTCCCTTATTGTTGGTCCAGTGGGCAGCATGTGTCTGGTGCTGTACCCTGCTCAATGCCCTGCCTCAGGAAAAAATTACTTTGTCCTGTGTCTTGGAGCTCCAGAGTTGATTTTGGATTACTTTTTACACTGCCTGCTTCTGTGGAAAAGCTAAGCAAATCCTTGGGCCGTGAATCCAACCCCTGTGTCACTGGAAATGCCTTTGAAGCTCCCAGTAAAGCCTGCTTGATTTTCCCTTTGACACAAAATCTGGGACAAATAAGAGAGTTTTGCAGGCCTTGATTGCAAATATCCAAAAGAACATTTTTTCCCAACAGGTGCTCAGGTCAAACTTGCTTGTTTTTGGTATTCTGCTGTTTCACTTCTTTGTGCAGATGATTGTTTTGTTGAGTCAGGGGATTAAGGAACAATTGTTCTTCATACAAACACTCCTGTTCAGATGTGGACTGGCTGATTTAGCTGGAGACAAGGAAAGTCTTTGTCCATTACTATTCACTGTGTCTCCATGTAGAAGTCCAGGGAATTGAAACAAAATTTCAGGCGACTAATACCCAATTATCCAAGACAGGTGTGTGAAATGCTGCAGCTGAACAATTTATGGAATTGGACACTTCTGCCTTAGTTTGTCTCTGAGTGGGTGACAACATAGGTGGAAGTTGGAAAGTAGAAAGTCCCTGAACAAATAGATTATTGACACAAATCTACAACTTCAAAAATTATAGTATAACTCTCAGAGAAATAAAAGAGAAGTACAGACACTGTCATGCAAGTGACAACCAACCAGCCCTTTTCTGTAAGATGTGTTCAGAACTCGACTGAAAAATGATAAAAAAAACATGAAATGGTGAGAGTTTAACTGTCTCCAAAGTGTTGCAAAAATCAGCAAGTTTAACTTTCTGATCATCTTTGTGTCAGGGTCTATTTCTTGCTTTCCTGAGGACATTGACACATTCCTTCTTCCAGCAACACTTCACTTGTATGACCTGTCACCTGTGTACAGTCACATCGGGGTGGGGAGTGTGTTAAATGATCTTTAAGGTCCCTTCCAACCCAAACAATTCTGTGATTCTAAATTGATTCCATCTCCTGCCTGCTCTGGAATTTGTATGAATTTTCCGTTCCCTCTCATCCTTTGCTCACCTGATTGGCCCAGCAGGGGAGAGGGAGAGTGGTGATTTCCAGAGCAGCTTTAACATTGCTGGGCACCAGCAGAGATGGAGTTGATAGTCTTCAGAAGAGGATCTCAACTGGCAGCAGCTCTCCAGCCCTTTTCAAAAACCTGCTCCTGTTTCCACTGGCACAGGACCGGGAGCTGGTCCCCCTGCAAGTGCTGTGGTGGTGTTGGGGACACCCAATTCATAGAGACAGGAAATGGTTTGGGTTGGAAGGGACCCCAAAAATCATCCAGTTTCATGCCCTGCCATGGGAAGGGACACCTTCCACTAGCCCAGGGCTGCTCTAAGCCCTGTCCAACCTGGCCTTGGACACTTCCAGGGATCCAGGGGCAGCCACAGCTTCTCTGGGCACACTTATCCGAATGCATGAGATGTGGTAATTTCTTGTGGCCTCTATACAGCACTGAGCCATGTAAGGATCAAGTAAGTCCCCAAACTGGAGACCAGGATGAGGGGAGGAATACCTGGAGCAGCTGAGGGACTTTGTTTCTCAAGAGTTTCTGTTCATCAAGTCAGTGTGTGATGGAAAACATTGCACACTCCTGGGTGATGGATAAAAGAGGCAAGAAAGCAGCAGCAGAATGACTAAGGTAAAAATAGTACAAACCAGGAGCTGCAGGGAGAGCAACCACCTGAGGGGGTGTAGGAAGAAGCAAAATGAGCCCATTGAAATGGAGAAGGAGTAAAGAAATGGAATAGAGCAGAGAAGAGGTGGGTGTTGTGATGGATTAAATATTTAGTTCTATTAAATATTTAAATTTATATCTCCCTGGCTAACTTTCCAGGACAGAGAGTACTGGAAGAGGGATTACATTCTGCAGGAATGAGGAGCTCTGCTGCCAGGAGTCAATTGACCTCCCCATGCTTTGGTTTCCCAGCCACAGAACAAAACAGAAAGTGGTCTTGTGGGGGCACAGAGAGGTCCAGTGTGCTGAAACCCTTCCAGTGCCCCCAGATGAGAACAGGCAGTCCTTGCCAGGAGAAGGGGGCTGATGGATCCTTTCCCTCCCATCTGCCTGGGGAGGAGCAGCAGAGCCCAGGGTGCTCAGCGGGTTCTGCTCCCAGGTTCATCTGCTTTCAGTTTGCTTTGAAGATGAGCTGGCTCAGTGAAGTAGGACAGTTGTGCTGCCATGAAGCTTTCATCTTCCCATTTCCCTGGCCTTCGTTTGTTGCTGTTTTGCTCTCATCTGGCCACAGCTAATTCTCAGTGCTTTGTTTGCATCCTCTCTGGATGAAATCCTACAGCAAGAGCACACTCTGGGTACTGGAGTCATAATAACAGTTTCATTTACTTACCCAAATTATTCAGCAATAATACTGCTTTTGTTTATCAGACATCCACTGCTGCAAAACACTTGAAATCCATGTCATGCAGAGGCCCAATGATGTGTTATTTTAAAGTGGCAGAAACAACTTTTTTGGATTTTTCAGTTTAAATTTACAGTGTCCTTTCTTTCCTGTGCTTCCTCAGGAGGGGCTCTTTGGACACAGGGCCACTTAGGGGATTTTGTCCTATGGGTACAGCAAAGGGAATCCCATCATACTACCTACCCTTGTGTAATGTGATTGAACTCTAGTTTAGAAGTATTTAAGGCTTCTGGGTTTGTAATTTGGAGTTGTGTTTAAACAGCCACGCACTGACACCCATTTTTTCTCACAAGTCACTGATGTGCAAAATTCTAATTTCCATTTTGGATACTTGTTCTTCGTTTGGATCACCGCCTCAAAAGCTCCCAAATGTGAACGAGTGGCATCTCCCACGTCTTGTTCCTCATCCCAAACCCCCTTCATACATCCCTGCCCACCTGTGCTGTGATCTTTCCCCATCATTTACCATGTTCATCAAAGGCTTTGAAAAATACACTAAAAGAGGGGCAATTTTCAGCCCAAATTTTAACTTTGCAACAAACACAGGGGTAAGAGATTTTCCTGATGGCTTTAAACTGGATGTGTTTAGGTTGGATGAGGCTTTGAGCAACTGGGCTGGAGGGTGGAAGCCCTGCCATGGTAGAAATTCATGCCTTAGGAAGGCTGACCTGGAGCAGAGACTGGACAGTGCTAAGAGAATAAAGTAGATATTTATTAAAAGGGCCTTAAGGACACACCTTGGACAGTACAAGGTCCTGACCAGGACTACACCCAAGGTGGACTAAAAATGGTCACAAAATGGACAACCGGTCACAAGGTCTCACACTTTTATAAGTCTTGGTCCATTTGCATATTGGGGTTTAATTGTCCAATTACAGCTTCAGGTTGCGAGGTCCCATCCTTGTTTTCTCTGTTCAGTTCACTGTTTGTGCTTTTGGGCCTGAAAGTTGTCCTTGGTCTCCAGCAGGAAAAGGATTTATTTTGTCTACCTACTCTGTGAAGAGAACTTACTGGCACTTAATGTGAGGCTCAGAACTGCACCCCTAGGCAGCACAGAATCTGAAAAACATGAAAGCTAAAACTTAAGGCATCAAACGGGATGATCTTTGAGGTCTCTTCCAACCCAAACCATTCTGTGATTCCATGAAATTTTCTTGTACTGTGTATCTGAATGCTCTGCATAAGAACTCAGTAATGGGATCCTCTAGAAATTAGTTTCCTTGCCCATGATGAGATAGGAAAATGGAGCAAAAAATACCTGTCAAAACCTCTCTAAGTTTCTCATTTTTTTTTCCAAAGTACATTAATATTTTAATTTAAGCATTCTCCATTTTAGGGCTTGGATGGACAGGAAGAGCCAAGTGTGTGCAAGGGACACTGTCTCTTGTGTCAAGAAATAAACATGGCCCTAGAGAGAATAATGCTGTGCACAAAATAAATCTCCAGGAAACAGTTTTTCTACCTTTCAGCTTTATGCCTCAGAGATCAGTGTGTGTGACCAAGCCACCTGTTGGCATTGAGTGTTTGCATCTCTCTCACTTTATTGATTATCTCTCCTCACCCCTCAGAAACACATATTCGCCTTCTCTGGATTGGGAAGAAAGTCAATTTTTTGCAAAGATGGTCTGAAGTCCTGTCCCTGTGAGGAACATTGGGATCTTTAAATCATTACAAACTTTCCCTGCTGCCTCCCCATTGCACAGTTTTGCAGTCCCTGGCTCGGATGGCCGCAGCATAGCTTAATGGCAACAATTCATTATTTTATGATTTTTTAATGATAATTATTGAGTTTCCCCCCCTTCTTTTCCCTTTAAATTATGATTTTTATGTCCTTTCTGTTTTCCTTTTAGTGGTTGCATTTTGCTGTGAGGCTTCATTTAGTGTAAAGATAGTTTTGATAATGAGCATCTGTTCCTTGCTTCCATTATCCATTGCAGTAGGACTTTTTGAAAACTGGGAAAGGTTTCCACAGCACTGGAATGGGGACAATGATACCTTTATCTATGACCTGGACTAGGGGACAAAATGTTGTTATTTCTTATCAACTGTGGAGAGAAGAGGGTTCACACAAATCGTGTGTTCAGCTGAAAATTTTGCCCTAGTTTCTGTATTTCTCTGTTGTTTTATTTTTTGTCCAGAAATTGGAACTGTTAGGCCAAAAATTTAAGGAGTCTCTAGTTAATCTCCCCAGATTTACTGTGTCAGGATTTTTTTTTCTACAATTTTTGTTACAATCTGGAAAGATCATAGTTTGTTAATGTTTTAGATACAGCTATGGCACGCGAGCCAACTTTTTATCAGGAGAGTTACAATGGGTTTATTGCAGGATAACAGAAAACAGAGTTTGGGTCATTTATTTCTAAACAAAAAAGTTTATCCAAAATGCCTCAAGGCATATTTTTAATAATCATAAGGCTCCTTCCAGGGGCACTCGGCAATCCCCAGAGAGACAGTCATTTTGATTTACTCTGAGTGTAAAGTCTTCAGGGCAGGTGGCAGATCTTAATCTGTGGCCTCTTGACACAAATCCACATTTTCCACTTTGAACTGCAGTTCAGGCTTCAGTTTGAAGCCAACTTGCAGCCTTAAGGTCCTTTATTTTTGCTTTATCTTTTCACTTGGGACTTTGATTCCATTAACTGTTGGGTAGATCTTCTGTAGTTTTTTATTTCTTCACATGTCTAACTTGGATATTTGTTTTTATTTTAAAAGTAAACTATTCCTCCAGATTCAGGACAGCACAATTGGGGATTTTTTATTACTACTACTAATACTTCTTTTTTTGTTCTTTTCTCATCTGGAATCTCACCTCTGTCAGCAAAACCAACACCTTTTCCTAAAACTGAATCTTTTTTCAGTAAAAGGACTACTGTATTATGTTTACAGAATCTGTCCTGCAGATTCTCCTGCAATAAAAACAACTTAGAACTTTTTTAATTTGGCTCTGAATACTGGATTGACTTTCTTACTACTACTACCTTTGAGAGTTCTGTGATGTGAAGCTTTTCTGCAACAGAAAGTTTTGGGGGGGGGGCGGAGCGGGGAAGGCAGATGATTCAGAAAAGAGAAACAAAAGTGATTTTAAAGATTACACAGTGAGAAGGGGATAAAGATCAGAGTTTATCAGAGAGAAGATGGAGACTTGTTTTTTAAAGTGTCTAAGTTCCTGCACTGAGATATAATGCAAGGGAATAAAATACTTTTTTACTAACCAGAGAAAATCTGGACAGACTAAACTAGAGACAAATTGAGAGGAGAAATAGAGCACCTATTGTAACAGCAACTGGAACCAGGAAAACAGGAGCTGTACCAATTTCAGATGGAGACTGGCTGTATTTTGGGAAGATAGATATCAGTTAAGAACAATACAGAAGAAAATAGGAAAATCATGGGATCTTTTCATGCAGGTGTGTCCAAGTGATATCTTGTGATGATTTCATGAGGCTTTTGAGCAGTTTGAAGCACTGCACCTGCTCCAGGACTGTGGAGATGGATGTTGACAAGTGGCTTTTGGTTAATTGCTGAGAGAAGGAGGTCCTTCAGATCCATGCGGGGCTCCTGGGACAGTGGAAATCCAGACTCACTGATATACAAGTTTTATCTCTCATGCTCACAAGAAAAATTCATCTGACTTAGATGATCAAATGGTCCTTTTGAAAAGAAAAGCTCTCTGTGTAAAATTGTTAAGCCCAAAAGAGTAAGAAGGATATCTAGATGAAAACAAGAAGGGAAAGAAGTCAGAAACAACCCCCCAAATGGAAGCAGAGATGGAAATTAATTTGTATTTAGAGTGCATCCAAAGGTACATAGTAGAAAAGTAGGGGAGGGCCATCAAAGCAGCTTTAGTGCCGTTGTTTCAGGATCTTCTTTTGCCTCACACATACACAAACCCATCACCTAAAATCCTAACCTTCATTAAGTCTGATATCCTGGATTACTTTAAGCAGGTATAAAGCAGCAACATTATTTCAATTTTATTTAATCTTTCTGGTCTAGTCAGCTTTAAACCCTTGGAAATCATGACCAGCTGAACTGGATTAATGTGATCATTCTGAGTTGTGCTAATATTTGCACAATCATGTTTTCAATTTTGCTTTCCAATTTCAAGACCTTCTGGAGTTGTTAATTTATATTTCTTGTAAAATGCCCTCTAACCCTTGAGGTATGAACAGTGTTCATTCACACATTTAGCCTGAATTTTCAAGGATCCTAATTAAGAAATTGAAATATGTTTTATGTAGATAAAGGTCTTATTGAAAGGTAGGAAGCCTCAAGCTTTTGTTTTTGTAAGTATAAATATACTCCTCAAGCAGATACATTTTCTTTTCCCGAGCCATATATTGTAAGTGTGGGAAAGAAAGGCAAACATTACTAGAAGTACTGAAAATCCATATACTCTCTTTTCCATTTCCTATTCCAGCTTGTTGAAATCCATGTCTAGAAATCCATATTGTTGTAATGTTTGATAGAAAAATATAATCCCATTCCCATGCCTTGAGTTTGCAAGAATCACTGCACAATCATTTCCAAATCTGAAAGACAAACTCTGTTATTTGGAAGAGAATAAGACATGAAAAAAATGGACTCTGCAGGTGAATAGTCTGAATTAACTCCTTGGGCTGCAGGTAAAAATAAATACTGCAGTCTTAATATGGAAAAAGAGGAAGAGAAACAGAGGGGAAAAAATGGTGTTGGGAAAGATAATGTGGAACATTATGCATTGACATTCAACCTCAAATTATCTGTTTGCTCAGGTAGTGGAAACTGGGATAGAAAAGCCCAGGATGATGGAGATGGTGGATGAATTAGCTGCAACGAAACCCAGCTGATGTTTGCCCAGATGTTTGTGTGTTTTCATGCTGTTTTCCCATATGATGAAAGCTCACCTGCAGCACATCCTGGGCATTGAATTCTTAATCTGAGAACACATTTTCAAGGAGTCATTTTTTACTCCTCAAGGCAAATGGCAGCAGGTGTTCAGGAAAATAGACCTTCTGGGAAAACACACTCCCATGTCTTGTTCCTTGAAAAGTGGCTATGGCAGCTCTGCTTCTATTGCACATTGAGTTTCCAGTCTTAAAAATGCATGCACAGGTGGTCCCCTTTTGTCTGTAAAGTTTAAGCACATGTCTCTGTCTCCCCAGAACCAGAATTTGCACATCACTTAGTCAATGTATCTACTGAAATATTCAAGGGGGGAAAAAAGCACCTTTAAATATTTTATAATTCATGTAATAAATAAGATAAGAAGATCTTTGGCTCTGTGCTATGTAATAAAGAAAAATAAATACTTCTTTGCCTGTACTCAGTGGAAATAGCTAGAAAATATCCAGGGAAATAAAGAAGCTTTAATAAAAAAAAAAATCTATGTAAATTAACATAATATTGCCTGAAAAATGATCTGAAGAAGGGAGAACCTGAGTGTGGTTTTAGGATAAAAGCTGAAGAACCTCTCTAGAGAACTTGAATGGCCCAGACAGCATCATAACAGTGCAATCATGAGTTACCTGGTCATGTACGAGTGACAAAATGTAGGGGACTTTCTGTTCTTTCTTTAGGTGACCTTTTCTTCAAAGCTTAGAATACAATCTGCACTATCCTAACTGGTAAAATAGAAATAATTAGCAGATTTATAGTCCTAGGGCAAAATAATCACAAGAAGCAGTGTCTCAATGTCCTGCTGTACGAAGGAAAATATTTTAGATTTATTAGAACCCATAAAAACCATCAGTTAGACAGATTTTTACTGCATTCACTTTGGGCATACCAAAAACCACAAATAAAGAATTTTGCTCCACAAGTCACTACTTTGTCAGTAAAGATGCTCAGCATTGCTCTACACCTGAGCTAATGATGCTTTCTTTGAGTGCAACTTCTTTTAAAAACCCAAGACTGCATTGTTCACGCCCAGTCAGCAGGATAATGTTTCAGTTTGGATGGGGTCATGTCAAGATTTCAGATGTAATTTGTTTTGACTAATGTGACTTACTTGGACATTTATCAGTTTGAAAAAAATAAGTTTGAAAGGAAAAGCCACCACCAGTTACATTTAAGACAAGCTTCAGAGGCCACGTCCATCTTCAAGCATGCTAGACCTTAATTCATTAATGTTAGATGTTAATTCATTAATGCTAGATGTTAATTCATTAATGCTAGATGTTCTGTGGCCATTTATACAGCTGAGTGAATTGAGCAGAACCAAAGCAAATGCCTCCATGAAGAACATCAAAGATTAGCCCCATATATACCTAAACATGTACAGGAGCTCTCCTGCTCTTGGTTATAGCAATGCAACATGGAAATAACTAAAGCTAGAAGTCCCTCTTTGTATTTAGAATGTGTGCAACAACATGTGCAGAATCACAGGATCCCAGATGGGTCAGGCTGTAAGGGACCACAGAGGGGTCACCTGGTGCCACCTTCCTGCTCAGGCTGGGCCATCCCAGAGCACAGGGCGCAGGATTGTGTCCAGGCAGCTCTGGAATATCCCCAGGGAGGAGACTCCACAGCCTCTCTGGACAATCTGTTCAGTGCTTGGTCACTGCACAGTGAAGTTCTTCCCCATGTTCAGGTGGAACTCCCTGGGCTCAGTCCCTGCCCGTGGTTCTGGTGCCATCGCTGGGCCCCAGAGCAGAGCCCGGGCCTGCTCTGACCCTCCCTGCACACAGGGACACACAGGGACAGACAGGGACAGACAGGGACACACAGGGACACACAGGGACACACAGGGACAGACAGGGACACCCAGGGACACACAGGGACAGACTGGGACACCCAGGGACACCCAGGGACACACAGGGACACCCAGGGACAGACAGGGACACCCAGGGACACAGAGGGACACCCAGGGACACTCAGGGCTGAGGGCCCCTCTCAGCTGGGGCTCCTCTCGAGGCTGAGCAGCCCCAGCTCCCTCAGCCTTTCCTGGGCACGGAGATGCTCCAGGCCCTTCATCACCTTTGCAGCCTCCACTAGACCCACTCCAGGAGCTCTATGTCACACTCAAAGATTTGTGTTGACTTTTGGTGACACCTGTTTCATCTGCCAGACTTGAGCCCTCTGCCTGTGTTCCCTTGCTCTCTACAGCCAATGTCTGTGGTGCCAATCTGTATTCCAACCTCTGAACCTGAGGATGAACCAATTCCCTGGCACAAGTTCTGGAGCAGCTGTGATAAAAAAATCATTCTCTTCTCTCTCAGTACAACATACTGCCCAAGACCTGTCTACTCTTGGCAGATGGCAAGTGATGTCCTTTTTTATCAGCAGTCGTCTCAGGACATGTCCTTCTTCAAGGTTTCATAAATGAACAAAGACTTTCTAGGGTTAAATTTGCTCTGTCCTGGAACACCAGCTGACATATCTGCTGCAATTTGTGCTCCAGCTCTCTCTGTGTTGTTTTGCCTTTGTACTCTGTTCTCTCCTCTGCCCACTGAAAGGATAGAATCAGGTCTCATTATAATCTTTGCTGATTGGGAAGTATCTTTCACTAGCAAAAAGTCAAACCCCATGTTAGCTAAAGCCCTGAAGGCCAGCAGAGCTGTGGAGCCTATTCAAAGAGGATGAATTTAATAGTAATTATAGATGAAAGCTTTGTTATGCTTATGTAACCCATAATAGCACAATTTTCCCATGACTTGCTGCTCACAAGATAGCTGACCTTCTACCAGTTAGCCACTTTCTTACAAATCTGCACAATGTGGTTTTAATTAAAACTTGCCTTTGAAACTAGGTCCAAATGAGTTATCCCTTAAAAAAAAACAGTGAAATAGGCCCCATCTCTCTGGTTGGGGCCAAATCCTGCATTTTTTTACACCCATCATAAACAACATTCCTCTCAGTGTCATCCTGCTAAAACAAAGCTGTAAGAAAGTCTCACCTGGAATAACATTGACAAGGAAGGGTTCCTGCTCTGATGAAGTCAGTCAGAAATTATGCGAGGCCCTCTTCCAAAGATGGAGAGAAAGATGGAAACAGGATAATGTTTGCTGAGGATTTTTACTTTCTTATCCTGCCTCAAAGAATTCTGATTTTTCCCATGAGATGTGGGCACAAGAGCAGGGCTTTGAGGCTGTTACATAAGGAAATAATGATGAGAAAGAGATAGTTTCAGGATGTCTGGTAAGGGTACACTGCACTTTTCACAGGTGCCTGCAACACTAAGTGCTGTCTTAATAAAACAAGTGATGGGACTTGGTCAGGTCCAGGAAAATGGAGGAGGAGCAAAGGATGAAAAATAAATTTGATTGAGGTGTCAGAGCACGTTGTATCCAGAATCTTCCTACCAGCTGAGAAGAAAAAGGGTCCAGATTAATCCTATGTTTCATTGTACATGTTTAAAAGTAGTAATAAGATAAAATCTACACAGAGCTTGTGAGAATCTCCAATATTTCTCCTAAATGGTCAGCCCCCTGCAGAGCACCAGGTTTTGTTCCTTGCCATCAGTGAAGCTTCAAGGTCACATCACGCAGAACATTTCTGTGCTGCACACTGTTAGCTGCAGTGACAAGTTTCATTTAAACAGAGAAGAGGAAGAAGTTAAAGTTAGGGGAAGCATCACTGTAAGGAGCAGTGTTTCTGGAAATTTAGGGCAATGAGCATGAATGGAAATCCATTTCCCTTTTCAATTTATTTCATTTCAATCAAATTAACTGAATTGAAAAAAAAGCCATAATTTTGTGAATAAACCCAGCTGCAATATTAGGCAACTCAGAGCTGAGCATAAGTGAAATAATACATAGGTGGGGTTTTTCAGTGGTTAAGATATCATATGCAACCAATCCTAACTTTTTTTACAAGAAAGGGTCTGAAATGGCAAGATCCTAAAAGTGAAGCAGCACATTTCAGGTTTTTGTGCTGCTCAGTGGTGTAAACACTTGAATTTGAGTAGTTTAGAGAGGAGCTCTCAACCGGAGGGCACCGATCATGATGTGCCACACAGGAACCCATCAGCATCTCCATCCGATGCCTTAAGTTTTAGTTTTCATGTTTTTCAGATTCTGTGCTGCCTAGGGGTGCAGTTCTGAGCCTCATATTAAGTGCAGGTAAGCTCTCTTCACAGAGTAGGTAGACAAAACAAATCCTTCCCTGCTGAAGACCAAGGACAATGAGTGCAAGTTTTCCGGCCCAAAAGCATCAACAATGGTGGACTGAAGAGAAGAAACAAGAAGGATGAGACCTCACAACCTGAAGCTGTAATTGGACAATTAAACCCCAATATGCAAATGGACCAAAACTTATAAAAGTGTGACACCTTGTGATCGGTTGTCCATTTTGTGACCATTTTGGGTCCACCTTGGGTGTAGTCCTGGCCAGGCTCTTGTCCTGCCCAAGGTGTGTCCTCAAAGGCCTTTTAATAAATATCTACTTTATTCTCTTAGCTCTGTCCGGTCTCTGTTCCAGGTCAGCCTTCCCAAGGCATCACATCTCCCAGGCCCAAGAGAGAGGAGTCTTTTCTCGTCATGCTCTACCATAAGAGAGTAAAATAAGACTTGCAGAGGTGCCATTATTTTTCCATGCTTTCATCTGCCAGAAAAGAAATCATCATTGCATTGCTCTGCAGATTCAGAGATGAGCACTTAGCCAGGAGATAATTTAGCCCAAAATAGAGAGTAGTACTTTGCTCAGAAAGAGCATCCTGTGTTCTTGTGAGAGATGGCAACTGAAGTTGAATCCCACGTGGCAGCTGTTACAAAACCACTTTTATTTCTCTCTCTTCTATTAAATACTATTCCAAGACTTCACCAGTCCTAAAGTGTGAAATCACAGAATCACAGAATATTCTGAGTTGGAAGGGACCCACAGAGATACCAAGTCCAACTCTTAAGTGAATGGCCCATAAATCTTTTTGCTATCAGCTCCAAGGGCCTCACTGGCAGTTCAAATTGGATGCTCTTGTTCTAATTTTTTTTTTTTTTAGCTTCAAAAATCCTTTCAATCCCTGGAGTTTGCTCCACTGGACTACTGACAGAGTACAGTCCCAGCTCTTCTTGGCCTTTTCCTTGGCCAACCAAGGCTGCTTTTGCCTCACTCCATCCCAAGGAGGGCTCTCACTCCCTGACCAAGACCGTCTCTCCTTACACCTCCTCAGGCTCAGTCTTTGTTGGCCATGAACAGAGAGATGTGAACACTTCATTTCAAACGAGATCTCTTCCATTGCTCATACCAGGCCAACCATTTTCCTTCAGTCTATTGGAAACGGTTTTTGGCTGTTGCATTCAGCTTCCTCCTTGCTGGCATCACCCTAGCATTTCCCCCTCATCCTGTTATCAGCTGTGCTGCACCACTGCTCCTCTTTCTCACTCATTTCCAACTCCTGTGTCCCAACTCACAACAGAAATGCCTGTGACCAGTCTCCAAATATGCAATCTTACTTTTTTATCCCTGTTAAATTCCTTTCAGCTTTCTTTTAATTCCAGTCTTTGAGGTCATGCAGCTTTTAGGATATAAAGCCCTTATTTTTCTGTTAATAGAAGATGCCCTCTAGCTTTTCATTGGGAAATTGAATTACAGCGTCATTTTGTGCCAGTTCATTAAAGAAACCATGACATGAGCTGAGGCCTGAGTCCTGTTTCCTGGGAAACTCTGAGTTCTTTACCTGCTGCCTGATGTCACCTCCCCTTTTCCTGGTGTCCCCTCAGAGGAGTTCTGGCTGTGTCCCCATGTCACTGAGCAGGTGCTGTACCCTACCCACAATCACAGATTTAAATGTGTAACATTATTCATGGAAAATCTTAATTTTTCAGAGAAAGGTATCAAGTTATTTTGTCCTTATCTACCCACACTAAGAGAAGCCTGCATTTTATTTTCTCTTTCGTTTGTTTCTGACTCTTCACACACAGTGCTCCAAAGGCTCCTCAGAAGTTTCACACATTCCAAAAGCCAACTTTTCTAGTGATAAAACTTTCTGTTTAGGGAAAACTCAGTTTCAGATATATCATCAGACAAAAAATTAACGAAACTCCTTTCTCATAGGCCTTTGGGTATTTTTCAGAAGATTGAAATGGAGATTATTTCAATCTTCATCGTTGTATGAGCTTTTTTGTACTCCTCAGGATGCTAATTTACTCCTTTTGTCTGGATTTTTCTGTTTTCCAAGCTGACACTAAACACTTTGAACAGGTTAGTCACTTAGCTCATGACATAAAGTGGGCTGGAAAATGACAGCTCTCCACTGATTGTGAGGTACTTAGAGACACAATAAAAAAAAAGAGAAAGAGTTTTAGACATGGAAATTGTTCTGTTCCCTGATGAATCATGGTCTTTTGAAAGAGTTCTGGCTGAAGTGAGTGAGTGAGTGTTAGATGGATCTGCAGAATATCTGCTTTTAAATTTGCACCATGCTCCATCTGTAATGATATGTGAAATAACTTCATATTGTTATGGTCCATACAGAAAGGGATTTAACAATACGTCTTTAAGAAACCCATGTGGGGTTGTCCAAATTGTGTTTCTAAGTGAAAATAACAAATACATGCTAAGGAAAGTAAAAGAAACTCCATTATTCCTTTTGAATATCTGCCTCATTCCCACAACTCGACAGCACCAAGTGTTTTACAAGGTTATCAGCAGATCCTTCTTTTCCATCAGTGTGTGCTTCTCTCAAGAGTTAACAGATAAATATCTCATATCCAAGCACATGTCAGGATCCCTGCCTGTTCAGGGTCTGTATCTGCTGCTGTGGAATCTGCATTTTGCCATTACATTTGCATTTTGCCAAAGCTGAACTTTGCCATTAGAGCTTCCAGGGATTTCTTCTTGCTTTTTCCATCCTTCTGGGAGACCCTGGCTCACTTTGGGAGGCCCTGAGGACCAGGTACACTGAGGCTTCATTAACTGCTGAAAAGACTAAATATCAAATACTTTATTTGCTACTTGTTTATTCCTGCACCTGAGCTGCACCAAGTGACTCAACAACAACACTGGATGTTAGTTTAGTCACATATAAAAGTAGATTTCTGCCAAAGCTGTTTTCTACAGCAAAACCTGTTTTTTAGGTGGGATGGAGGTGAAGGGCTGCCTGTAGAAACTTTTATTATTGTACTTGCATGGACGGTTCTCTCCAGTTTTATGACAGCTATTACCATCTTTGAAAGCTCAATCATCACCCATAAGGAGTAAAAAATATCTTCTAATGTCTCTTAGTTCTGCAAGTGTCTTAAAGTGAAGTTAATTTAGCCCAAGCCTTTTGAAGACACTTAATGTACAAAAAACAGCTGAGTCTCTCCCTTTCTTATCCAAGGCTGGATCTTTCCTGTGTTTCATTGCTCCAGTATAGAACAATACAATTTGATGGCAAAATTATTCTGGAAGTCTTCTCAGAACATTTTGTCCCATGTATTTAAAAAAAAAAAAATTAAACTTTTTGTTTCAACAGAGTTTGATATATTTGAATTTCCTGTCTGGTGTGAGAACTTGGCCAGGGCAGAGATTGCATGCCTCTGGTGAGGCCAAACCTCGATGGCTGTGTCCAGTTCTGAGCCCCTCAATTCAGGAGGGACATTGAGGAGCTGGAGTGTGTCCAGGGAAGGGAACAGAGCTGGGGAAGGGTCTGGAGCACCAGGAGCAGCTGAGGGAGCTGGGAAAGGGGCTCAGCCTGGAGAAAAGGAGGCTCAGGGGGGACCTTGTGGCTCTCCACAACTCCCTGACAGGAGGGGACAGCCGGGGGGGTCGGGCTTTGCTCCCAGGGAACAGGGACAGGAGGAGAGGGAACGGCCTCAGGCTGGGCCAGGGGAAGGTCAGGTTGGACATCAGGAGGAATTTCTCCATGGAAAGGAGATTGGAAGGGGCTGCCCAGGGAGGTGGTGGGATCACCATCCCTGGAGGTGTCCAAGAAATACCTGGATGTGGCACTCAGTGCTCTGCCCTAACTGATGATCAGTCACAGGTTGGACTCAAGTATCTTGGAGGTCTTTTCCATTATAAATTATTCTGTGTTTCTGTGACTCTGCAATTTGTTCTCCTCTGTGCACTGCTGAGCATGGCCAAGGGATATCCATGTGTTTTCCTGGCTCAGCAGTGTCCAAATCCCAGGAATTCTGTGAGCACAGGCCCAAAAGAATCGGTGTCTCTGTTTGTGATCTCTCAGTGTACACAGCTCTTTCTTCTCAGTCACTTCCGAGCAAAAAGCTTCTACATCACATCAAAAACCACCACTATTGACCCTGCAAGTTCAAAGCCTTCATTTTTTCACTCTTAAGTTCAGTCCTGGTGAGCTTGGTGCTGTGAAGATAATTTCAGTTCCCTTCAGTCCAGAGAAGTGGGGTTGAAAAGAGAGAACGCTGATCATTCAAGCCTTAGAGCAATGAATCTATTTGAATGAGAATTTTGTCCTGACCACTCTTTCAAATAGTGTGATAAACACTGTGCTTTAATCAGGTAAGGATGGTTTTATTTTATTCCTGTAATTCCTTAATTTAAATTCCTGTTTAATCATACTCAGATGATTTTTAATTCACAACGACAACAAATTATAAAAGATAAAAAATAAAATTCTGAAATATATCAAAACCAAATGTGGTCTTCACATGTGAAGATGAAATCTCAAAATCTGGAAACACAGAGGATTGGTGTTCAACTGCTTTGGTCTTCCCTTTTGTCTTACACAGCAAAGCAAAATTTCTTAATTCTGAAAGAAAAATTAGAAAAGAAAAAAGAATATAAAGGCAGCCACTTGATTGTCATTCTGGAGTAAGACAAGACTTATTTAAAGCAGCTCTGAAACTGGAAGTTTTCTTGAATATGCTGGTGCAAGCAGAGAGAGAAAAGTTTATACTCACTTCAGAAGGGAAAAATCCAGCCAACCCAGACATCTGTAAATATTACATGTATTTTACCACATTTCACCTAATACATTCAAGAAATGACCTAAATTCATGTGCTGCAAATACGCTTTATAATTCCCTGGCAAGGACTCTCTTTTTGACACTGTTCTCCACATCAGAGTTGTCTGGAATGCGCAAATTTTGCTAAATAAAGGCATGATCATCAGATCCTTCCTTCCTTCCTTCCTTCCTTCCTTCCTTCCTTCCTTCCTTCCTTCCTGCCTGCCTGCCTGCCT
>VXBN01007112.1:1115548-1142107 GCA_013397395.1 Sinosuthora webbiana | reverse complement strand
TTCTCCCTCCCTCCCTCCCTCCCTCCCTTCTCTCCCTGTGGGACGCTCAGTGCCAATGTACCAAGGAAGTCAACGCAGTCTAAAATAAAATGGAAGACTGAAAAAGAAAAAGGAAATCCATCCATACAGCACAGAGGGAAAACAGAATTTCAGCTGACTGTCCTTTTGCTACTGCATCCAAACATGCAAATAATCTCTCCTGAACATGTGAAAAAGTCATTGAAACAGTTTTTACTGTGTTTTCTGTGCTTCTGCATAGAAAACTTGTCACTTTGCATAAGTAAGGTGGAAGCACTGAGTGTTGTCTGTGCTGAAGGAGCAGTGAAGGAACTCACAGCATCCACCAGTATACCACAAAATGTCAGGCAGCAACCTAGAATAAATCAAAGACAGGCAGAGTAAAGAAAAAGAAAAAAAAAAGTGACAAAAATGTTGGAAGTGCCACTGTGATTATTTAAAAGGAGATAAAAGGTAGAGTTCAGTTCAAGAACGAAAGAATTTAGGTTTAAAAGGTTATTTGCTTTCTGAACTCATCTAGAAACAAAATAGATAAAACTTGTGGTTTGCTACTCAGAACTCCTGGTCAAACCGTGTGCGCAACAGGTTTAGAAGAGGTGCTAAAAAGTTTTGAGGTAGTTTGAGTTTTAATGACAAGGCTTTGGTACAGGGGTGGCTTCTCTGGGAAGCTGCTGGAAGCTTTCTCCATGTCCATGGAGCCAATGCCAGCCAGATCCAAGACAGACCCACTGCTGGATGAGGCTGAGCTCAGCAGTGATGCCTCTGGGATAAAGTGTGTAAGAAGGGGAAAAAACTGCACAACTGCAGTGAGAACATGTGAGAGGAACAGCCCTGCAGCTCCCAGGGTGATGCCTTGGGAAGGCTGACCTGGAACAGAGACTGGACAGAGCTAGAGAATAAAGTAGATATTTATTAAAAGGCCTTTAAGGACACACCTTGGGCAGTACAAGAGCCTGACCAGGGCTACACCCAAGGTGGACCCAAAATGGTCACAAAATAGACAACCGATCACAAGGTCTCACACTTTTATAAGTTTTGTTCTATTTGCATATTGGGGTTTAATTGTCCAATTACAGCTTCAGGTTGTGAGGTCTCATCCTTGTTTCCTCCCTTCAGTCCACCATTGTTGATGCTTTTGGGCCAGAAAATTTGTAACAGTTGTCCTTGGTCTCCAGCAGGAAAAGGATTTGTTTTGTCTCCCTACTCTGTGAAAAGAGCTGACTGCCACTTAATATGAGGCTCAGAACTACACCCCTAGGCAGCACAGAATCTGAAAAACACAAAAGCTAAAACTTAAGGCATCAAGGGGAGTGCAGGAAGGGCAAGGGGCTGCTCCAGATGTCAGATCTGAGATTCCTCCAGCCCCTGGTGCAGTCCAAGGAGAAGCAACTGTGCCCCTGCAGCCCACGGAGCTCCATGGGGAGCAGGGATCCACATGCAGCTCATGGAGGAGTCCACTCTGGAGCAGATTTGCTGGCAGGGTTTTTGATGCTGTGGGAGATCTATGCTGGAGCAGCCTGTTCCTAAAGGATGCAACCAGCAGGAAGGGACCCACCCAGAAGCAGTTCCTGGAGGTCTGAAACCCGTGTGAAGGACTCATGTTAGAGGAATTCATGAAGGGCTGTGGGATGAACCCCAGGCTGGAGCAGAAGAAGAGTGTGAGGAGTCCTCCCTTAAGGAGGCAAGAGCTGCAGAGACAACATGTGATGGACTGACTGCAACCCTTGCAGGCTGGGAGAAGGATGACAACACAAAAGGTCATTTTGCACCTTGAAAAATCACATTATTGGTGACTTTACTGTTATTTACCCACTGGTATTGTTTTGGCTGTTGCTTTGTGGATATGGTGGCAGTGACTGAGCACGTAGGGATAGACACCTAAGCAGAATAATCCTCCAAAAATTGAGATGCAATTATCTCTACCATAATCAGAGCTTTTGTGTAAACCCTACTCTTCCCTGAACAAAAAGAGATTGGTTAAACATCAGCAAAGCCACTTGTAGCGAAGGAAAACATGAAGCTTGTAATTAAATCTGACAGGATGTGAAAATAAAAGCTTCCACAGTACACTGGAATAGAACAGTTAATAAGGAGATGTTTAAATGAAGAGTTAGGTTTGGTGAGGAGCTGAGAAGAGATGCAGCAAATGAGAAAAAGGTCTGCAAGGTGGGAGAGAAACTCAGTGCAGTTCTCAAGAACAAGGAAAAGACCTGAGGGATTTCCCCCATGTATTCCAGAAGAATCTGGATTGGACTGTATAGCAGCTCAGAAACTCCTCTTCTGCATTATTTTGAGATTTCAGAAATGCCATGGAAGCCAAGTAATGAACGTATTTTCAGCCAGTTCTCAGTTCAGCTATCTGCACTGAATTAATTATATAATGAATTAATTATATTGGATCACAAGCTGTGGGGCTGGAGGACAAAGAAGCCAAGAAGATTCAATGACTTCTATACTCACAGTGAGTATCTCTTGCCATCAGCATCCAACATTAACACTATTTACCCCATGAAAACTCAGATTTTATTTGCCTTTGTGATCTAGAAAAAAAAAAGAGAAGATAATTTATCCTGAAGTTAAGATGTGCTCCCCGGGCCTGCAACTCCAAAATTTTCACCCTTGGGTCTGGAGTTGATCTTTGCTGCTCCTGTGAAGCTTGGCTCAAAGGCAGAAGAGAAGGTAAGAGCAACTGAAAATGCCCCAACGCAGAAATACATTTCACAATAGTAAAAAGGAATTTACCATGTGTAGAGTGATGGTGGGGAGTCAGCCTGTTAATAACACCTATAAATGCTCCTGTTCCCTGAGTTTCACACATCAGCTAATTATTGTCAGTGTGGTGAGTAAGGGGGTCAGAGGAGCTCTGCTGTTTGCATTTCACCTCTGTGATTCAGCAATCTTTGCTCAAATGCTGAAGTGCTAAATTTGCGTTTTCCTTCTCCCCACTCAAAATTAGTATCAAATATAGTTTAATGTATCAAGTAACTATTTCTTGCCTGTCACAGCAGATATTTAATCTATTTTTTATACAGTTGCTGCAGACCATCAAAGCTCAACATGTTTGAATTTTGACGTGTGAGCCAGTGACCAGAAAAATCTTCCAAGATTTTGTCAGACTTGAATTCTATAATTAATTGTAGAAATATAATGCTGGAAAGGGAATATTTTATGGTACTGCCTATCTACCCAGTATTTCTTTACATGAAATGTGGCATCAAAATTAGAGCACTCTGCAACACTCAGTGTTCTTAATGTGAACAATTTTCCATGAGGCTGGAGGAATTTAGTGCTGTCCTTGATGGTGAGTTGAGATTGGTGAGTCTTGGCGACAAGAAAGACAGAGGGAGAGTTCAATAGAAAATATGTCTTTACTCCACACAAATTAAAAAACAAAGGAAAAAATTGGGAGGAGGATGGTAAAGTTGCTACTATTTGCATATTAATAAATATTAAATAAAGTAGTTAGGTCAAATTTAAAGATAGCAGTAGTCTGTGATGTGAGGAAAAGTTACTATGTGTCTATTGTAGAAGTCATGTTTTCTAGAGCTGTTGGTGATAAGCAGTTTTACTAAAATATCCGTTATTTAATTAATTAATTTTTTAATTCTCTGAAATTGAGAATATGACTGTACTTTCTTCTCTACTCTCTCAAAATTCTCCCGAAGTTATCACTTTCTAAGAGTTTAGCTGACTAAATGTTCTAGTGCGTATCCTTTAAATTTAAGGGTAATTGGCCCTTGGAACAGCTCACACCAAAAAAATTATTAGGGCCTGAACTCAGTCTTGTTTTTCCACGCCTAATTTCAAATCCTGGGCACCCTGGAGCGCCGTGTGAGGCTGTGTGAGTCACCTGCTCCCTATCTGAGGTGTCCTGGTTCATCCCTAATGGCTCTGCGCAGCTGTGTTTGCACAGCAGCTGCTCCTTGGGTGGCTGTTCTGGGGCAAACTTCCTGGGGGATGCACAGAGGAGCTGCTCAGGATGGGTGTCCATGGAATGTCAGGGGTGTGTCAGCTTTGTGCAGACCAAAAGTACCCTTTGCCCTTCAGTTTATAGGAAGTATCTCCAGATCCTTGACTGTGACCGTTCTGGCTTCTTTTTCTCCGCCGAGGTTGGGATTAATACACGGGAGTGAGACACCATTCATGTTCAGCCTTGGATATTTATTACTTCTTATCCATTTACATGTTGTTATATATTAGGGATGGTGAATAACGATACAATACTCCAAGTCTTCTTGGAGGGCATATAGCAATGTTTATTAGAAAGCAAACCTTTTTCAGACACTGTTCCAATACAACTGGATGTGATTGGGCATTCAAACCAACACCTCTTCGTAAACATCTTTGCAAGTAAACAAAGCAGCAGGTGCAGAGATTAGAAATTGTTTGGAATGTCTTCTCCCAGCTCCTCCAGAGCAATGCCTGGGAAAGTCTATCTGAGTTGTTTCCCCACAGGCTCTGCTGCTGCCTGATGTCTAAAAATTTCTCATTGACCAGGCTGTCAGCATCCACATTTACAGACTCACGAGCCGTGAGCTCTAACTGGCAAGTCAGAGAAATGAGGTAAAACGGAGCACCTCTAACTTGTTCCAATTACCCAATAATGAGGTGACACCTATATTATTTATATTTCTGACTCAATAATGACCACCCAATGTGGACCTTTTCCACCCAATTACAGAAAACCACTCAAGCCCATGAAAAAGAAGGAAGAAGAAGGTGAAGAAGAAGGACCTAGGCAACACCCCAAGTCCTCCATCTTGACTCACATGTATTACTATATACTAAAATCTTAACTCTAAGTTTTTCACCCTATGAGATCACACAATACAATTCAAACTACACACTCACAACCCCAGTGCTATCACTCAATCTTGGGAGCCTGTTCCAAGGCCTCAAGTCAAATGTGGTGCTTGCTTGAGGGTCAGCACCTTTTAGCACAGAAAGCCTGAAATTTTCAGCCTCCAGGGTTCCAACACTTGACATTTCACAGAAGATTTCTGAATATTAGTTGACTCAATTAGATTCATGTCTGTGTTCAGTTGAGGGAAGGCTTTTAAACAACTCCGTGAACTCATACTGATCATTGAATTATATAAATTGTATTGATTAGAACTGGCTCCAAATCTTTGTGGTTTCACTTTCACTGGCCTAATGCAGTGAAAAATTAATTGAGGCAAAAGATCCTTCAATGGGATAGAAGCAATAGGTTCTTCACTTGATTCAACTTAAATTTCATGAGCTTTCCTTAAGCAGTCAAGGCATATTCATTATGTGGAAGGTGAGTAAAAAAACTGAGTAAGTACTGTAGACAAGAGTTACTTTTTTTTCTCAGTCAAGCCTTGATATTTCCAATCTTTAGCTTCATGCAGGCAGAATTCAAAGAAAAAGGAATTCTTAGCAAAAGAGTCAAAGACTGGGGATAACAACAGTCAGAACTGATTATTTTCCCTCCCCTCCCTAATTTTAGCTGTAATGATTTTTAAGACTATTCTGGGTTTGCAAGTCAGAGAAATGATTTAAAGGCTATTCTGGGTTTTAAACCTTGTCTTCCCTCACTGTGTCCCTGTTCTCGTCTCACACAGAGAAGCCACCACTTCAACAGCACTTAGCCTTGGCTCCAGGAGAAAGCTTTGAAATGCTGCAAGACTGGGAAGAAAGAATCTGAATTTTCATTGAAGATGATGTGATGGAGAAGAATTACACCATGACTCAACCTGCATATTTCTTATCACATCACAGGAAAGGATTTAATTCATAAAATTCCCCCAGACCCCTATTCTCTGGATTTTATATTAGTACATCTTTTTACAGCGACGAGAATAAAAAAGCCAAGGTGAATAGAGGCCTCTTAGCGAAGCACAGGAGTGTTCCCTGAACCCTGAGGGTTGCTTTGGCTGGATGGAAAGTGTGTTTTAGCACTTGGACACATCCAGCATGAGGGATGGTGCAAAAATTTCTATGCCACTCCTATGGCAGCTGTGGTCACTGGTTATTTCCAAGGCGTGCAACTCCTGTCCTCCCAAAATCAGCTGTAACCCATCTCTGCCCTGAAAGCCCTTCTGTTGTCTCCATGATCCTTCTATTTCCACTCAGAGGAGGGTTCACATGGAGTTGTAGTTTCCAGTGTTCCCTGTCTCCTGTGTCACACTCAGATTTTTTTACTGGCTTCTCAAAAGTTTTCCAAGGACTGTCACATTACTCCATCCTGTGCACACCTAGACTTCACTTTCTCCTTCAAAGTCACCAATTCTGAGTTGGCAAGGTCACAGATACACAGAGTTGTAGAATTATGGGGTGGCTTGAGTTGGGAGGGCCCTTCAAGTTCATCTAGCTCCAACTTCCCTGCCATGGGCAGAGACACATTGCATTGGACCAGGTTGCTCTAAGTCTGGCTTGAGCATTCCCAGGGATGGGGAAGCCACAGGGCAACCTATGCCAATGCTTTACTGTGCTCATAGCCAAGAATTTCTTCTGAACATTTAGTTTGAGGAATCTCTTCTCTTTCAGTTTGAAGCCATTCCCTGTGTCCTGTCCCTCCATCCCTTGTCCCCAGTCCCTCTCCAGCTCTCCTGGAGCCCATTTAGGCCTGGAAGGGGCTCTGAGCTCTTCCTGGAGCCTTCTTTTCTCCAGGTCAACATTCCCAGAATTCCGAACCTGGCTCCAGATCAGAGGGGCTCCAGCCCTTGGAGCAGCTCCGTGGCCTCCTCTGGACTCTCTCCAGAAGCTCCACATCCTTCTGCTGTTGGCCCCAGGGCTGGAGCAGCTCTGCAGGTGGGGTCTCACCTGAGCAGGGCAGAAGGGAATGTGGTGACATTTTTAACTTGGTTCTTACAAACCCTGGTCCTTCCTGTGGTTTCCATAACACTCCTGTGGTCACTCACTCCTCAAGATCTGAGTGCCACCGGTTTGCTTTAGTTCTTTATAGCAAACTCCCTGATTCTGTGCAATGTGCTGCCAGTTTGTCCTTGGGTTACATCTTCCTACTAATTTCTGCCAAAAGTGTCTCCTGAAGGTTTGGTTCAGACTTTCTTGCCGATATTTTGCATTTCTTGGAGTTCAGATTTATTTATCCTCTCTGCTCTTTGACAAGCAACAGTCACGCGTTTGACAAAAGTCAAGTGCAAGGATCTGTTGGCTACCCTGGTTAAAGGAAAATGTTCCCAGCTAAATCAGCTGACATGGAAAGATCTTTTCCTCTAATCTAAGAGCATTAATGTCCCATCAGAGGGTGGATTTTGGGGAGGTGGTCACTCTTCACAGAACAGCCTGTTTCAAAACTGGAAATTGAAAAAGCATAAGGTCCGAACAGAAGTGGTAAGAGCAAATCTGGCATCTTTCCTGCATACCAAAGATGCTCATTTTTATTTTAAACAAGACTGTTCTAGGTTTAACAGGACAACAGATAAACCCTTCCAGATTCAGGGAAAAAAATCTTGATTTTTTTAGTGCTATCAGATGAGTGGCTTCATCTGAAATCAAGGTCTGCTTTGACATGCCCACAAATGTGCAAAGGACAGGACAGGACAGGACTGACTGTCTTTGAGCCTCACTTTTCTTGTTTCTTAACAAAATTCTGATGATTCAACTGTTTTTCAGAGTTTCAGTATGAAAATAGATTCTCAAAACTTTGTGATTTTACCAGGAGGGAATTACTGTTTATACTTTAGCATCACTGCCTACATGAATGACTTCAGAAAGATTTAAACTTCATTAAAGGCAGGGAGGAAAAAAAAAATTTTTTTTTTTTTTGCATTTAAATCAGGGCTGACTGCCTTGTGCTTGTTCAGAATTCCACTCTGGCTTATGACAGTGGCTTTAGTCCACTGTGACTTACTTTGTCATGACTCTGAAATGTGTCTTTATGTCTTTAATTGTGCAAGACTTTAGAGCATTTGGGTAATATTCCACAACAGGTCTTTTCAACTTTTAAATAGTTCACAACCCTCTTTCCCCACCTGCTCCTAAGGACCAGGAATGTGGGCAGACAGCGCCCTCTGCAGTGAACGATGGGAAATGAGAGTTTGATTTCTGCCAGGGAATTTTATTTATATTTGCTGTATCAAATCCATCTGCTGGGAGCACTCTTCCACATTCTGCTTTTTCAGTGGATGAGCAAAATAATGGAGTTTGGAGCTCATTTGAAAGCTGAGACAGGCGATGGCATCTCAGGATACCTTGAAGCATATGTGATGTGTCAGTGAATGGAGACAAATTGGATAAATGGTGGATAAATTGATTTCAAAATATCCCAAAATTCATGGCATGTGCTGTTTCAGGTGTTATTGTCTCCTTTCCCCCTGGGCCATTACCTCTTGTTTACAATGACAACCCTGTCTTATGCTACACATTTGAGATTTGAGATATTTTCCTAAAAATCTGCTTTATGTGAAATTTGTTAAAAGAATCACAGTCAAGGGACACATTTCTCATTGCAGAATTAGGATCTGATCCAGGCTCCAGGCAAACCTGTGTTGGCACAACTGTGTTCAACCCTGTAGCTTACTCCTATTTCCTGCCAACCAGGAGTAGGAAATCCTTGCTTTCCTGGAAGTGTTCCAGGCCAGGTTGGGTGGGGCTTGGAGCAACCAGGTCTAGTGGAAGGTGTCCCTGCCCATGACAACAAGATGGTTTTTAAGGTCCCTTCCAACCCAAACTGTTCTATGACTCCATGTTTAGAACATGAGAAAATTTGGAAAATACAAAATAAATGCTATTTTCTGCTCTTTGAAAGAGAAATGTTTTGGCTTCCAAATCTTTTCCATGGTTTTTTTCAGGCTTTCCAAAATATTTTGGTTTTAAAGTCATAGAGATGTTTAATTTCATTGAGACTAGGTCAGTCCTGGTCAAAATTAGATTAATAATGGTTTTATCTGGTGGGTTTTTTATTTCCAGGAATGCTGGAAATGTGGGTTATCTCTCTTTGATCTGAAGTTTGGTTGAACAGTAGGAGATCGAAACAAATGTGGCCTTATGTCCCTTGCTTTATATGGCCATAAAATTTTATGGTTTAGTGGTTTTCACTCAAGTTGTGACCTGACACAGAGAATAAAATAAAATTATTCACTCTCAGTGTTTCTCCTCCCTCCACCCAAATTTATATAAGGCCGAAGGAGCATCCACCACTGAACTTGCAGCATGAAGGGAATTGCAGGAGGTACTGAACAATTCCTCCTCCAGCCTTCTAAGATTCTGAGCAATTTGATACTTAAAGCAATCATTTACCATGGTCAATAAGTGAGAAAATCTACTAGAGGATGTTTTTTTATTGGTCTTTGGTTTGCTTGCTTGAGGTTGATTTTATTTCCTTCCCAGTGTTGGTTGAACAGAGTGATTGTTCTGTTCATCAAGCAAATTCTTTTAGTCTTTTTCTTGACAAAGCCCTTGTAAAGGCTGAGGGATGCTGATGGCCACTTCAAGACCC
Source organism: Sinosuthora webbiana (assembly GCA_013397395.1). NCBI lineage: Eukaryota > Metazoa > Chordata > Aves > Passeriformes > Sylviidae > Sinosuthora > Sinosuthora webbiana. The sequence goes on along the minus strand of VXBN01007112.1, from coordinate 1,132,665 downwards.
TAAAAAAAGTATTTTGCAAACGCTTTAAATTCTTCTTCACTACATTGTAATGAAGATTCTGGCTTTAGTTGACTAAAAATATCCCGATAATCACAGCTAAACATGGAGGGAAATAACTGGATTTCACTGTGCTTTCATTTTCTGAATTACAGTCACCATATCTTAGGACAATCACACTCAAACTTATTTCCAGGTAAGATGTGGCTGAAGGTTGTTACAAGGTCAAGGAATGATCCCAGTGTAGCCAGAAACACCTCAGACTGGAGAACAGGGTGCCACTCAATATTTCATGGAAGATTTTCCTCCAGGGAAAATCCTAAAGCAACCTTGTTGTCTTGCTCTAGGAATGTGTAAAAGCAAAGTTGTTTTCCCTGGTTTTGCTCTGGTGAGTCATTGCAGAGAAAAAGAAATATCACTCACATATTAAAAGCGAAAAATTGTGTACACCTGGTACAATTTTGCCAGGCTGCTTAGACTTGCAAATGCTGCTGATGGACAAAGGAGGAAACCATCACAAGCAAAATTCAAGAGCAGGCTCCAGAGGGATTTCTGCTTAAAATCCTCTGTCAGGTGAATTTTAGACTCTAAAACAGTGCTAATGTTGTTGACCTCCTTTGTAAAGTGCTCAGTGTTTTTCTGGACAAAAGGAATATATGAGCCAGATGATGATGATTATTATTACTATTATTATTGAATTAATAATCTTATTCTATTGCTATTGAGTACATCAAATTACTATTAGAATCATTATTTCAGCATGTAAATTTCTGTATAATATTTATATCTTCTATTCACAAACTAAGAGCTTTTCCTGTTGTGCTTGTCTTTGTCCCTTTTACCTCCCTATCCTTCCTCCTCTTCTATATACGTCTATATTTTGTTTTCCTCAAGACTTGGAGTAGCTTTACCACCATCATGTTGTTCTTTGGGTCTTTTCAGGCTCAACAATCTATGTCTTGTTTGGGGCAAAGCTCTGGTAAAAATTGAGGTGTAAAGCAATGTTTAGGTGAATTTCCATTCCAGTATGGAGGACTCGATGAGACAAAATTAAAGTGATGTTTCCCTGCAGGATTTCAGGATTTCAGCGACTAACACAGTAACACAAGTATCTGAGTGCCCTTAAGGATTTATAGCCATGGACTTCTAGGAGGCTCTGATTTCTGCCAGCTTCTTTTTTAGTTCTTTCCCTTTTGATTCAAAAGAGATGGACATTTGTGTACTTTTTCTCCTAGAGAAATTTTACTCCATTCCCCAAATCGTTGTGTTCCCCTGACCCTCAGAAGTGCTTACCAACAGAGAGCTGGCAGGATGGCTCACTCTGACATCAATACTGCAGTGTTTGTTCATAATTGTTTATATAATTTTATATGTTCTAGAATAGAACTTGCTGTGGAGGAAAGAGAAGTGCAGCCTCCTATGAGAAATACCAGCTCCCAGAATCTCATGTAAATATGCAGCAAAGCAGTTTTTTAGTGTCCTAAATTCTTCCTCATGGACTTTTTTCAACAAAAGCCCCCCAAAAAAACTCGAAGTGTAATTGAAGTAAAGGAAGAGTATGTGTAACAGTAGCACTGCCTGGATCCCCCAGGCAAACTGAGACAGATCCACAACCTAAACCTCTGCTTTAGGCCTGAAGATGGTATTTGCCTCAAATTTTAGACACTACCCACGACACAAAGGTTCCAGAAATCTTTCATCCAGGAATCTATCTCCTTCTTGCACCCCAAGAAATCAACCCAGCACCATGGCAAGACTAGCGGAGGCAAATGTTACTGAAAGTAGAAGTTAACTCCTCATCAGCCCAAAGACAAGAAAAGATTCAGTCTACCATCTGAGGTCCATTTTTGGGAATTACCTTTTTATCTCATGCTTTTGCATGGGTAAGATAAGCATCTCCATATTTGGAATATTTGAGTGCATACAGTCTGCTACATAGAAATGTGGAAATGAGACTCAAAACAAATATCTAGATTTATATCAAGCCTGAGGATTGTGCTGCTGTGCTTGGGCACTGCCTGCCCTTGAAGGCAATATGGAGCTACAAAGCTTAAGCAAAATACTGTGAGTGATCCTTCTCTATTAGATCCTCCCTCGCAAAACTTAGGACCTTAGTTCAAATACAAGAGAATTAGGCTCTAAAATCCTGTATGATTTTAAACTCCCCACTTTCCCCTATCCTGAGTGAAGCAGGCAGGATCACACACTTCAGGTGTTTCAGTATGAATTTCAAATAGCTGCTTTGAAGCCCCTAAGGGAGCAGAACACCCAATGACCACTCGGGGTGTTGATTTGCCAGCACTGATGATCTCCTCCTTGCTCCTTCGTTTACTCTGCCTATCAATTAGGCTGTTATTGTTCTGGAAGTTACTGTAATTGGCAGGTTGTGCAGACACAGCTGACAGCCACTACTTGGAAAGGTGGGGGAGGATGAATACATTTAAATACATCTGCATAGTGAAAACGAGCCCCTAACAATAGCAAGTACAGACAGCCTTAAAATAATTTTGAGACTACATCACAGTCAAGGAGAACAGCCCAAAGTATCCCACTGATTGCAATCTGGGAGGCTCAGAAGGAGACAAGAGAAGTGTTCAGCAACCCGGGATGCAGAGAAATTTGGGTGTATTTGGCTTCTTATCTCATCTATCAAATACATTTTGAGTGATTCTGTGCTAGGCAGTTCTGCTGCTATTTTTGAAAGGATATAAGCAAGGTTGAGCACTCAGGTTGATTTTGCTGTCTTAGGTCCTGTCTGTGAAGTGGGAGCATTATTGCAATACCTATCTCTAATCTCTGGTGACCAGTGACAGGACCTGAGGGAACGGCTGGAGATCTGTCAGGGAAGGTTTAGGTTGGATATCAGGAAAAGGTTCTTCAACCAGAGGGTGGTTGGGCACTGGAAGGGGCTACCCAGGGAAGCTGTCACAGTCCCAAGCCTGGCAGAGCTCAAGGAACATCTGGAGCAATGCTCTCAGGCACAATAAACCCTGATGTTCCCACAAGACCTACTTTGCTCTCCTGGAAAACTTTCCCTGAACCAAATAGAGGAGTCAGTGGAAATGTTTTATCATTCTCACCAAACAGTAAGAAGCAGACAGCAATTAAACTCCAGCTCTAGGTAACATTCAGTCCGGAGTTTGGTGGAATTCATATGAAGTTGCTGACCCCTCCGGTGGGCAGGATGCCCATCACAGCTTCACACATCAGAACTGCAGAAGGCTAAATAAAAGCTGCTTTACAGAGGCAAAGCAGGGCAGTCTGGTTTTACATCAAGAAGTAGATGTAGTAGCAATAAAAATGCATAGAATTTGCATCAGCCTAGAGAAAAGATAAAGGCTGCTAAAGAGTGGGGAAGAATAAAGTATTTGAGGAATGGACATTGAGACAAAAGAAAACAAATGAAAACAAAACAAAAATATTGGAGGGTAGGGGATCTGATAACTCCATGTCTTTTAATCTAGGAAATACCTTTTATCTATATTGAGGATTTAACTTGGATAGATTAGACCTGTAAAGGACCACGGTCTTGTTTTAACTTTGCAGCTTTTGTGGTAAGAATTGCTGCAAGGGGTGGGAGGCAGCTTCAAATTTAATTCAGTGGTGGCTCTCCTCCACACTGATCTGACATGAGTGCCACAAAAAGAACTTTAAAAAATAATTCTGATAGCAGATTAACATGAGCATTTTGCTTCTTCTTTTAGTCCTGCTCTTACAGACTCAAGGGAGCTGCATCATCTGCTGGGCTGCATCTGGGGTTCAGAGCCAGGCTTCTGTGAACCAGTTAATATTTATTGTCTTAATAATCAAAGTTCTGGGGCTGAGTTATCGCTTCATGTCTGCACATTTTGAAAGCTGCATTTGCTTGCCCTGGTTAGAACTGATGTTTTGAAAAACAGGACTAGGAGGCCAATTATTTCATCAATAGAAGCCCAGGTCTATGTTCCCTAATTTAATTTAGCTGCTGGAATAAACTGTTGTTCTGTATGCTCACATGTTAAAATTACAGGTTCCTAAAAGTTATTACAAATAAAAAATAATGATGGTGCTTGGCATTTTCCTGGATCACTTCTTTACATTCTGGCACAGTATAGCAAAGTATAAGATTTCAGACTTGGGACATCTCTATATCTTGTTCTTTCCCTAAAAACTGTACCTCTTTCCAGAAATGATAAATGGAAAATCTTATTTCTCAAAGAATAAAATAAATTTAAATGCAACTTGTGAGAATAAAGTCTGAAAAAAAAATGGACTAAAGTTAGGTAAAAGAAAAATACCTGGGTTTGCACACAGAAACAAAATTGCATTGTCTGAAAATCTAGAGAACACTTAGTTTAAACTGAACAGCCCCAACACTGCACTGCACTGTCAGAATTTATTTACATGAAATCCCCTCATAATATCAAAGCTCTCTAGATGGCAATGTCAACATATGTTTCAGAAAACCATGCGGGTGCCTCTCTCCATCCATTACCTGTCATTTCAGACCAAGGAAACTACATTTCCTAAATTGCAATTTGTTTGATTAAGGTGGATCCCACAAACAGAAGGTAAAATATTCTCAGAATCACAGAATAGTTGGGGATGGAAGGAAGGATCTGGAGATCATCTGACCCAAACCCCCTGCTAAGGCAGGTTCACCTTGAGCAGGTGACACAGGAATGTGTCCAGGTGGGTTTGGAATGTCTCCAGGGAGGGAGACTCCACATTCTCCCTGGGCAGCTGCTCCAGTGCTCTGCAACCCTCAGTGTACAGAAGTTCTTCCTCATGTTGAGGTGAAACTTCTTGTGTTTCTACTTACTGCCTTCAGTTCTTGTCCTGCTGCTAATCCCACGTCCTGATTCAGCAGAACACATCTGTTTAACCATGTGTTTATCATAGAAACACAGAGTCTTTACATTAGATAAGCCCTCCAAAACCATTGAGTCCAGCTGTTAACCCAGCACTGCCAAGGCCACCATTAAACCCCATTCCCAAATGCCACATTTCCACATTTACATGGTTTTAAATTCCTCCAGGGGTGGGGACTCCAACCCCACCTTGGGCAGTCTGTGCCAGCGCTGGACAACGCTGCTTGTGAAGAAATATTTCATAATATCCAACTTAATCCTCCCTACTGGTGCACCTTTTGCCCCGTGTGGACAGTCTTCTGCTGTGCTTTTCAGATTTCCCAAATCAGGTCCAGCCTTCTCAGACTCCTTTGCCCTTCAGGAACTGCCTCCCAAGGGACCTCACCAGCCAGGCCCTTAAACAGGCCAAAGTCTGGCCTTTGGGAGCCCAGGGCAGCAGTTTACAGACCCCTCATCATACTTCTCTGAGATGTTGTGATCGCTGTGCCCAAGGCAGCTTCCAAACATGGCACCACCCAGAATTCCTTCTCTGGTGCAAAGAGCAGGTCCAGCAAGTGCCTCCCCTAGGGGACTCCCTCACCATCTGTGTTATAATCCACACACTCCAGCAATCCGGTTAGGTTAGACATCAGGGAAAAAAATTCTTCACTGAAGGAGTGACTGGGAGTAGCAATGCACCCCCACCCTAGCAGGGGTTCCCATATTAGGAAAGGTGTTGATTCCAGAACCACCACAGAAAGGGTTTGAGTTACACCCCTGATCTTATAAGGTAAAGAAGCAGAAGTTTGCTCTTCTCACCACAGTTGGCCAAGTGCCAGCACAAAGGCACCTGTTGGATGGTTCAAGCTGTACCTCAAGAACTGTAGCTATTTCTATTGGGCAGCATGCCAAAAATCCTGCCTAGATCATTACATACTTAAAGGAGAGCACGGTGATGCTCAGTGCATTTTTGGGGTGTCTTAGCAGGTGTAAGGGACCTCACTGCACTTTGCACGGCTTATTTCACTTTTGTTTTGTATCGTTTGTTATTTTCACCTTAATTAAAACCTTTTGCTTTTCCAAACACCTCTGATCACACCATCTTGCTATTTCTATAAGCCATTTCTGAGGCTGCTGGCATTCCTCAGCAGTTGATGTACATGTGGGGGGCTCGTAACATTCTGGCCTCCCGTAGTATACATCAACTGGGCACTGGAACAGTCTGTCCAGGGAGGTGGTGGAGTCACCATCCCTGAATGTGGCACTCAGTGCCGCGGTTTAGTGGATGACGTGGTGTTTGGTCATAGGTTGGACCTGTTGAACTCAAAGGTCTTTTCCAGCCTAGTTCGTTCTGTGGTTCTGTGGTTCTGTGGTTCTGAGATTCTGGTTTTTTTCCATATTGATTAATATTTCTGCCCTACTGACTCTACCCAGACCTTCATTCCAAAGCCGAAACTCCTGCACAAGAACCAAAAAATGTTGGGACATAGAGAAAGAATGAGGAGTCCATTGGTCAAGAGTGGGTTTTTTTTGCTTGCTTCATTTGCTTCCACAATGATCAGGAGTTTGATATTAGTCAAGAAAAGACTTGGAAATCTAATGTGATTCTAGTGAGTGGGAACTACAAATGTTTTCTTTTGGTTTGGACTGTATCCCTCATAGTTTGGCATAGTAATTTTTATTGTCTTCATCTCTCTGCTTGCATTTTTTTCAACCCATCAAAAAGAAGCATTTCTACTTTACCGATTTAGCCTGCAGGATATTCCCTGTGATTTCATGTTAATGCCTTGGAGCTTGCCTGGCTTTTCCCTGTTACAAAACTGCCTTTATTATCCATTATTCACTGTATGTGAATCAATCACTTTTCAGGAGCCAATTAATCAATCCTTTTGGTTAAGTATTTTGAAGTATGACCTACATACTTTGATTTTGATTTTAAGTTTTGATTCTGACATTTTGTGGGAGCAGCCTGGATTCCTTTTTTCCCTTTTCTCAATGCAACTTCTGCTTTGCTCTCTATGGGGAAATTAGTTTTCTACTCAATCTTTCATGCAGACAGAGGAAAACTTGGTGATGTTCTCAGCATGACTGGAGGGTTTTTGTGAAATCATCTCTTACTGTATCTGAGACCCAGTGGCAGAACTGCAGTCTGTTAAGTCAACAAAATGGCAAAAAATATCACATTGTGGGTGTGGAGTTAGAGGGCATATTAATCAACAGATAAAGTCTTCTTGTCTGCCCATATTTCTGCTGCAAATTTAACTTCCTGTAAAGCCCTCTGTTTCATTCAATGCATCAAACTCCAAACTGGACATGTTGCATTATTTTAAATCAATTTAAAATATTACCAGGGAAAATATGTTTACTGGATCTGTCAAGAAAACACATCTGGTTAAAATCTTATTCATGTTTCAAATACTCATCGCAAGTTTTGCCCAAACTTTTTTAATTGCAATTAAATATTAGAATGGAAGAAATTTATATTGAACCAAATCATTACTTTGCAATTACAAGACTATATAGACATAATTAAATATTTACCTCATAAAAATTTATGTTGAATATTTGATGAAGTTTCTTTCTGGTCAAGGAGGATTTATGTTCTCTGAACATTATTATTACTAAACACAGCCCCAGTGAACACAGTGAGTTATTTCTTTAAAGGAAATTATATTAAAATCTCAATAATGCATAAAGTTTAGTATGAAGTTTTAGTACCCTGGAATAATAAGTTTGCAGCCGTCTTCAACTTTCTTCTTTTTCCTTCCCCAGAGGGAAATCTCCTTAAAATTTAAAATGTGTATAATTTATGTAGTATATATAATATATATAATTTGTATGATGTAAGGACATGGTGAGACAAGACTTTGGTGGGTTTGCAGTGAAGATGTGAAGACACCAACCAGTTACTGCCAACAATCAAAAAAAGATATCAAATTTATCCAAAGTCCATAGGGTAGTCATTTTGATTTGGACAAGTCCATTATTTTTTTTAATTACAGAATTCCCCAAGATATGTCTAGATTCAAGTTTTTCAAAGATTTCAGTAGTTTTACCCATAAATAAAGAGTTTTTTATGATTTTTTAAAGCATTGTTTTATTTCCATTATATTAGTAAGTTTGAACTTATATCCCTCCTGATAATACCCAAAATGTTTGAGGTCTTCAGCATTATGAAGCTGCTCTCAGCTTGTTTCAGTATTTGTATTTTTATGTCCTGTCAGGACCATAAAAGACTGGCTGAATGCATCTAAAATCAGAATTTGGGTGCTCTGAATCCATCAATTCCCACCTACTCACTCTGGATGATCCAGCAATTTGGGTTTTTACTCAGAAGATGCAACTGTCAAAGATTATCTCAAAGTAATAGACCTATTCTGTGGCAAAATCCTTCTGCTGTTCCTTTATTTCTATTGCTGGGGTCATCATTGTAAATAATCACCTAGGAAAATGGAGATAAATGGGAGTGTAAAGTGTGCACCAACATACTCTGGGGAAAAAATGTGGGAAAAGGGAAAGGCGAAAAGAGCCAGGAATATCTTAGCAATAATCTTAAAGACTAGAAATCCTAACCCAAGCTGTGAGCCCTTGTAACAGCACACAGCAGAGATAAACCTAGCTCTGTGTTGTCTGGAAGGCTTCCTTGTCATGCAATCATTTGATAATTAATGTATTCAGCTGGTGATTAATGCAATAATTACATTGTGATATATTATAGGGCTTGTTACGCTTGTCAGGTAACACAAACAAACATTGAGAAAAATGTAGGTTAAACCACAGAGAGTTTCGTTTAAGTGTAGGAATCGTGTAACAAATTAACAGATTTATACCAGAAAAAAAATGTCCCCTGAATGATTTGGGATTTAAAGCAACTGTCATGTTCTGTGTCTAGGAAAAGTCTTTCTCAGGAGACATTTCCTCATGCAAAGGTCTATGCTGAAGTTCTCTTGGTGAGGTTTTGTGTGAAACACAGGTATTGACTGTTCCCAAGGCTACCAGACAAAATGAGTGAGTGTTCTTGTCCAGCTCACAACCAAGGGCTTCAGGGTGGCAAAAGTCCCAAAAAAGTCACTAACTCTGAGCTGGAGAGCTCGGCCAAGCCACATCACTCATGAGCCTGAAGTCAGTCATGAAGAATCTTTGGTGCCAAGTGGTGATTAGATAATTTTCTGAGCAACTAATTACCTGGGATGCAATTATTAGTTTCTCGTAATAATCTACCAATCAATGCATGTCAGTGCGTATCCTCCAAAAGCTTTGCCTTTGAGCTTCCCAGTGAGCTGGTGAGGAATGAGAAACCTCTCTTCTCTCTGTTTTCTCTGTTCTCTCTCTTCTCTCTTCTCTCTTCTTTTGTCTCTTTTGGGACATGGCAGATGCATTTAGCAGTAGCTTGAAATTACAAAGCAGTAGCTTGAAATTACAAAGCAGTAGCTTGAAATTACAAATCTTGTACAGAGTCCATTACAATCGACAACCCTCTTCCCAGAGATTTGAGTGAACATTAGATCAAATATTTGGGTGTGCAAAATCGGCAGATGGATGAATCCATGAGTCCTGTTGAGGGCATTTTGGAGTTGGAGCGTTGCCTACATCTTCTTTGAGCTTACCAGGATCCACACAGAAGTGATTGTTAACTGACTATGTATCTCACACAGTCTGATTTTGTTTAGCCAGTGAGAGAGTCAAAAATAAATTATGTGTAAGTAAATGAAAGCAACTCTGATAATATGTTTAGCAGCAGTAGGAAGATGCCTAATTTCATCAATGCTGATGATATATTCATGGTCTTGGAACTTGTATTTACATCCTTTATTTCCATACATACAGCAAAGGTGTTTTGTACCATGCTGCCAGACAAAAGGGGGAAAAAAAAAGAGGAAAAATGAATAGAGGAACTCTGTAACTCTTTTAAAAGAACAAACTGAAAAGGCTTCCTTGGTGAAACCCAGACTTCAAAAATTATTATGAGAAGCTGGAAGGGGAATAACAGAATTTTTCTTTCTTCTCAAGATTGATTTTTTTTCAAAGGTGACAGATTAATTTGGTCTATTTTTAAAAGCATTTTTCCATCCAGTTTTAAAGCCATTGTTCTTGAGGAAAGTTCTGTCAAATCTCATTTATTCAGAATGTTTTTTGTTTGGGTTTTATTTTCCCCTCTGGATGTTGATGAGTAAGGCTAAAAGGCAAGTATGATATTAAGGACTTGTGACAAATGGTGTTAATGGGGAGCTTTTCCTTTTCTTTTTCTGGGAACTGCCTCCATTTAAATTGTAGCTGATGCTGGAGGAAGAGCAGATTAGTCAGGATACTCTCCCACCTCTACTAGACTCCATCATGTGCCAGTGAGGGATTAAGTGGAACTAGAGAAAGAATATTCCAAATTCTCCAACTGGCAGAAATAGCAGCAGGCAAAGCAAAGGCTCATGGGAAAAATAAAGTTGTAAAGTATTTGGTTTAGGTCAACCCTCTTCCCAATAACTCAGTGGTGTGGGATAATGTTGGGGAGATCTCCAGCCAAACCACACACCCTTTGGAAACACCAAAACCTGGATCAATCCAATCTAACTTTAGATCTACATCTGAGGCACTTGTATTTGGTGAACCAGTCCTTCCAGAACTGCTGCATCATCACTGAAGGCAGAGGAGAAACTCTAAAGATTGACATTTTTGGCCCCCATCTCCATCTATGTACTATTGTAAATGTAGGGCAACAGGATCCCTAAATAAGGTGCCTTGGAGAAATTACTAATTTTTTTGAATCCATCTTGGTTGAGGCCTCTGGATGCAAGGAGCTGTCTGTAGCATGCAATTCAATTTTTCTGCTTTTTCCATGTTTCTTGCCTTCATTCCGCAATCCTCCCTTCTCCCAGTACTTCCCTTCTTCCCTTTTAGTCTACCAGATCCTTTGGCCTCCTGTTGCCTCTCATTTCCTGCTTGTCCACACAGTGGACAAAAACAACTCCTCTAAAAAGTGCCAGGCAGGAACGAGATCAAAATCAGCTGCTGTATGTAATAACTCTCCTTCCATCCTGACTGAAACATTCCTACTTAAATGATAAGCCCTATGTGCTCCTCTCAGTGGAGTGCTAAGCACAACAGGGACCTCTGAGTCCTTGAGTACAAACATAATAAAAGCAGGTACAGCAGCAGGGGTGTGGGTGGCTCAGCCAGCTTCCCTTTCCATTTCATCCCTGGGAGCTGGAGGGTTCACAGTGGCACAACTGGGAGCAGGGATGAATGAGAGCTCCACTTTCACATGGCAAAAAGTCTGCAGATAAACTGCAGAGCAGGTGCTGGGAGAAATTAAATGATTCCGTGTAATTTGCCGTGGCAGGAGCATCAATTTGGGAACTGCTAAATGGCGAGTTACCGAAACACTGTATTTTATTACGTTTCCAACCAGTAAATGTCAGCTGCTTTATTGGTTTTAACATCCTGTCAGGTGCACTGATAAATTTAGCAAACACACCAGTTGGGTTTCTAATAAGCATGGACTCCTCACCTCAGATACTGTTAATTCCGCTTCATTTCTGAGTGCCATGAAAGCTGGAAGAGTATTTTAGGTGTAATTTGATCCCATCCTAATCAGTTCCATACCAATTTATTACACAATTTCTCTGTGTCTTGAGCAAAGTATTATTGGTTCATGAAGTGTGGAGATTGTTTTATTTCATGTTTAGTTCTATTAACCAAGTTCCCTTCTCTCAAATCTGGAAGCATATTAAAGCTGATTTGCAAACTAACAACTAGCCTTTCAAAGCAAGAAAATAGAAGGGACACTCCCTAAAATCCCTCCAATTTGGCACTAAAAATCATGACCTGGCTAAGCGGTCAATTCAAAGCATGATCAACACCAAAATCAATTAAAAGAACTTCTTGTACAGCTTAAATCTTCTGCTGATGAAAAGGGATTTTTTCTTATTGTTAAAAAAAGGATGAAAAAAGAATCCATCAGCATGGGCACCCTAAAGGCATTTATTGAGTGTAAAGTAAAAACAAAAATCATGGCCTGAAAATACAAGTGTGGTGAGGAATGAAAAGGCATCAAGCCAAGGTCACTAAGATGATTTTTATGCTCCATGAATATGACTGAATGTTGCAGCGCAATCCAGGGCTCTCTCCCACTCCCAAATCCTTTGTCAGTCCTGCCATGTTATCCTGCCAAATCCCCTGGTATCACTTTGCATGGATTGGGTCTCTCTGTGCATGAATCCCTCCAGCCCAGGCTGATGTGGAGGTGTCTGCAGAGGGAGGAACGAGCTGCCTGTTCCCTGCACAGCATCTCTGTGAGTCAGGCATGAGTTGCAAGTGGGAAAGGGTTTGGATGGCTCTGGCAGGGAAGGTTTGGGTGGGTGAGGTAAATTCAGTGTGGGCGGTGGGTCGACTTGGCAACTAATGTGAAATCTTGCCAGTGACAACAGGTGGGAAGAATCTATCTTTAATTTTTTTGTGCAGGTTGGAGGAGCTGTAGCAAATTCAGAACCTTCCCTCCGTAAGCTAAAGGAAGGCTGCCATCTAATGATCACCAGCAGCAATTCCTGCTCTACCACCAACTTGTCCTGCCTTAGAGGAACAAAACTAATTCCCAGCAGAGCAGCTTGTTTCAATCTGTAGGTTCAGCAGCTCAGCTACTGTTGACCTTGACCTCAAAGTAGTTGATGGTGTTGGGACCTGGCTCCTGACAGGGCACAGGAGGATAAAGATGCTGCCTATGAGCTGTCAAACATCATCTCTGCCTTTTATTTTTCCCTTCTTGCACCTCAGTGGGTATTGGGAGAGCGATTTAGCTGTCTCATTTTATCACCTTCATCCAGCTTCACATTCAAACACACTCATAAAGATCTCGCTGCAAAAAAATACTATAATCACTCTAGGGAACAGATTCCTTGCAAGTTCCACCTAGTGCTTCACAATAAAGTTATTCTTTTGCTACTCCTGGGACATCAGGAGCTCTCTGCAATGTGTCACAGAGGAGAGATCCACAGCTGACATCCCCATTTCGTTCACCACCCAGCATGCTGGGTATATTTTCCATATATTTTCATACACAGAAATTGTTCCAACAAAAACAAGGAAGAAATCTGGTGCCATAATTGTGGTATGCAGAAAGAGAAGTGGGATACATAAACTGCAGCAACAATAAAAAACTTCTTTAAAAAATTAGAAGTTTCTAAAAGCAGAGACAGTGAAGTGTTGAAATTAATTGTCTGGGACATTGCTAAAACTCTATTAATGGAGTGTTTTGGAAACAGGTTGGACAAAATACCTGATGAGGTCAAAATTATACCTTGGGACCAAAATATGGACTAACTCATCTCTGGAGGTCACACAGAATTATTCTAGTTTTAAGGGTATCAAAAATTAAAAATTATAAGGTTCTAGAGGCTTAATAAATAACTTTCAGATTCTTTACAAAAAACATGAATTCTTTTCGAAAGTAATCTAGTTTATCCCATGCACTTGTGAAAATATGACTGCTTTTTTGCCAGCAGTAACACTCCTTTTTTATCTGACAGAGTAAACACTGTTGACCTCTGGAATATTTCCCACCTCCTGGCCCAGTTCTGGCCCAGCTCTCCCATCAAAGGCACACAGCTGTACAAACTGCACCACGGGGGCTGCACTTCTGAACTGCCACATTTCACCAGTGCTTTGCAGTTATAAGTGAGGTCATTCCAGCCTCTCTCACTTAAATCTACCCTAAATTACATCCTCTGGAAAGTCAAAAGCTAATTTAGGCACTTATTTTAATTTCAGTGGTGCTGTGATGAGGTGACCTCTGAAGGTACGAGTTAATATTCCCAGGTGCTTCTGCCGCCACCTTTGCTTTATTATTTTATTTTTTTCCCTAAAAATAAACCTGAAATTACTGTAATTCTTTTGGCCCCTTTGGGTGATTCCAGAGGATGTGATTGGTTTCGGCTCACACAGTGGAATCCCTCTGGAAAAAGAAGCAGCTTTTCCTCCAGCACACACCACAGGCCCTGTGTTTTGTTTTAAAGGAGAGATTCCTCTGCCTTCTCACCCAGCAGGGACCAGGGAAGTCCCCAGACTGAGAGATTTGTTTTTTTTCCTGCATGGAGTCCTCAGACAGTGGTCCCAGGCCCTTTCTAGTAGCCCTTGCTGTCCACAGGTGCCTGTCTCAAGCAGTGAGCTTTAAATAGATAAGAATTAATCCTCACCAGCCCATTCTAACAAACATTTTTTCCCAAGCTGGAGCTTTGTTGGAGTTAAGGGTGGTCAAACATGTCCTGCTCCAGCTGACATGCCTGTCTGGAAGAACACCATGGGGAGGAAGCAGTTGCCTGCAGTGAACACAAGTATGATAAAGGTGGAAAACTCCTAAAATTTTGGATGTTTAAAGTGTAAAGCTTATTGATCAGCAACAACAAAATTGGTGCTGCCACCACTGAGGGAAGGCTGGTAACTGGTGTTGTTTTGTGCAAAAGCACAATTCCCTCACTCATTTTTTTCTTTGTTTTTGTCTTACTGAAGGCATCTTCACTCTGAACATGTTTCAGCAATGATCAGATCAGATTAATTGGTTGAAAAATCAGTGTCACCCACAAGAAGTCTGAAAAGCTTGTGTTTGGAACCCCAGTGTTGTTAACAGCACAGCTGATGCTGAATTAGTGAGCAGGGGTGCTGCCAGGTGTAAAATCGTGCCTGGTTCTTTCTTCCCACTGCTGGACTGTGAAACATCTGAATTTCAGGCTGGGCAGATGGAATCTGCACAATTTTCAGCCTGGCCCAAGAGGTGCAAACCCAAGGATATGTGTGACACCCCAAGGATATGTGTGACACCCCACAATGATGCCGGGCCTGACACTCCCTGATTCCCTTCAGGAAAAAATGCTGAATGTCTTAGGTTGCAATGCAAGATGTAACCAAAAGTATGTATTCCATTACCAGCTGTTAAAACCAGGTGGGGCAGTGTTCTTTATCTCTTCCACCCCCCATCCTCCCTCCAGGGGATATCTGCTGCTAATGGGCCATCGAGGCTCACTGCATGACTGATACAATTACATCATCCCATTGGGAGATGCTTCACCCAGCAGGAGGAGCCAAGCATTCCTACCTGGATCAAACCTGAGATTCAGAACACCAGCACAGCCTGTTTGCACTGGATTCCCAGAGGAAGACCAGACCCATCTCACCACCACTGGACCTTCAGAGGAAAACTACACCCTTCTACAGGATCATTGCTTCAACAGAACCACATCTGTTACTCCAGGGGGACTTGATTGGACTGCTACCAACACCCTGACCAATAGGGAGTCAAATTGTGTTCTGACTATGTCAGTGTTTTCTTTTTTGTTTTTGTTTTTGTTTTTGTTTTTGTTTTTGTTTTCTTTTTTTTTTTGTACCACTACATTTTTATTTTAATTTTCCTAGCAAAGAACTGTTATTCCTATTCACATATCTTTGCCTGAGAGCCCCTTAATTTCAAAATTATAATAATTCAGAGGGAGGATGTTTACATTCTCCATTCCAAGGGAGGCTCCTGTCTTTCCAAATCAAGACATTGAGCCTCAACATTTCTGAGACCACAGAGTCATTAAGGCTGGAAGAGACCTCTGAGATCCTTGAGTCAACTGAGTGAACCTAATTATCTGAGCCAAAGAGCTCCCATGGAAACCCAGTTCTGGTGGTAAACATCCTACAGGGCATGGCTACGGCACCTGGGGCAACCCCCAGGATCATGCAGGCTGGGGATGAGCAAGTGTTTACAGCACAAGTTTACAGTAGTTAGCACTACAGTAGTTACAGCACAAGTTTACAAGTTACAAGTTTGACCTTGCAGAGTTCAGAATTATTCACATTTATAAAGCAACAGAGCACCTGTGGAGCTACCTAAGGATTTTATCTGTGTTTGACCAGATATCAGCACTTTTTATTCACCCACTTGGTGCTTTTTACTGTTCAGTGTTCCCCATCATTGGGCTGTGTTAGTCACTCCTCAGAAAATGACCACATGGTTTGCCAAGCAAATGAGCACTACATGCAAATATAGTTTGTTCTTCTCCACTGTTTGTGTTTCTGTCATATCTTCTGTTGCTCTGTTACATCTTCAACAGCCATAAAATCTCCCAGAAAACTGGCCAGGGTAACCCATTTTTTCCTGTCTGTATTTCCTTTTTTTTAATCTCATGTCCCCAAAGTAACAGAGAAGCAGATGCTCTCATTTCATTAAAACACTCTTTTTCCTTAAAATGTTTATTCTCATCAAACCAGCCTCACATCATATTAATTCTACACGCCAGGTAGCAGTGAATGAGCTGTCACTTCATTTCACTTTAATTTTTATTCCACCTTCTTCCTGTGACAGTCAAAGCAATTTACTGAAGAAAACCAGGCCTTGGGGACACATCAAAGGTTGGAGGGCTTGGATATTGTCTGTTTGAAGGCTCTTACAGTTCCGATACCCCCGTGAGGTACCATCACTCCACAGATTGTCAGCATTGATCTAACAAGTTCTGCAGCCATGGAAAACTCCACTTATTCCAGAGTAAAGTGATTTTCTGGTGCTGCTTGGGCAGAAAAGATGGTCTTCCATCCACCAGGGAGGGTTTCTCTCCTCAAGCCAGCTCTTGCAATTCCCCGGGAGGATGTCCTCATACTGCATGAGACCCATTTTGCCTTGATTGGCAGAAAGAGTCAAAGTTATGTCTGGCCGATGTTCCTTGGGAAGGCTGACCTGGAACAGAGACTGGACAGTGCTAAGAGAATAAAGTAGATATTTATTAAAAGGCCTTTGAGGACACACCTTGGGCAGCACAAGAGCCTGGCCAGAGCTACACTCAAGATGGACCCAAAATGGTCACAAAATGGACAACTGGTCACGAGGTCTCACACTTTTATAAGTTTTGGTCCATTTGCATATTGGGGTTTAATTGTCCAATTACAGCTTCAGGTTGTGAGGTCTCATCCTTCTTGTTTTGTCTCTTCAGCCCACTGTTGTGTGTGCTTTTGGGCCTCAAAGTCGTCCTTCAGCAGGAAAGGATTTATTTTGTCTACCTGCTCTGTGAAGAGAGCTTACTGGCACTGAATATGAGGCTCAGAACTCCACCCCTAGGCAGCACAGAATCTGAAAACATGAAAGCTGAAACTTTAGGCATCATAGCTGTTGGGGAAGATGAATCAGGGAAACCTTATAAATATGATTGTTTAGCAAAAGATTCTGAAAATATGAAACCTATAATCAAAATAGAAATGGAAGCTTACTTTGAGCTGTAGGATACTGAGTCTTAGTTACTATATAACCTGAAAACAATAGCCTAGCCAGCTGAA
>VXBN01007112.1:1060970-1115462 GCA_013397395.1 Sinosuthora webbiana | reverse complement strand
CTCTCTTCCCTTCTTCGCCCCTCTGCCCCCTACTCTCACTCTTAGCTCTTCCCCCTGCTCTCTGACCCCTGCCACATTGCTCCCTTGCTCCCTTCTCTCTTAACTATTACCCCCTTGCTCTTTCTCCTGCTCTGTCTGGGGCTTCCCTTCAGCTGAGGCTGGTGGCTGAAGGCAAGACCCTCTTTACCCATGACCCTTGCAATAAAACCACGTATTCTAGAATATCTCAGGTCAGCAGAATTCCTTCTCCCTGCCGTCCGCAGATGTTCCGACACATGGCAATACCATTTTCTCCAGATCTGCTGCTGCTTCTGCAAAAGCCACATGCTCGAAGTCTGTCACTTGGGAGTGCTGTAAATCCAGGAGAGATGGAACTTTATTCCAGCACCACAAAAGCTCCAGACTTTTTTGTCATCTCCCCCAAATGGTTCCTGAGTGTGTTATGAAGCATCTCAGGGACCTAAGCATTGCAATTATTCTTCTGTTCAGTGTCTTATAGAGCATGCTCCTACTAAAGCCTCTTTTCCTCTTTCCCAATTGCTATAGATGACATTTCAAAGGATCTATTAAATATATTTTTATTAATATATTTTAAATAATTTAGAAGGACTCTTTGCACAGTGCCCTTGTTTGCAGCTACTTGGCATGAAATTAAGTGTTCCTCAGCTGGTTTGATAATGAATCACTTTCTGAGATGAGATCAGCTATGGAACACTCTTCAATTTCTTCCCAATACCATTCCCTGTTTACCTTCTTTCAGGAAACCTACTGTATTTGATAAAAAATGTGTTTTAATGTTTGAAAAATAATTATTGTAACTCCTGAATGACCCAATGTGAGTAGTTTGCATTCCACAAAGACCAGATGGAATAGTTCAACCCAAATGTACTGCGGGACAATGACACTGGAATAAAATCCTCTGATAGCAATCAGGGGAATTACTTGAATTAAACAGTATTAAGTCACAAGATTATTGACAATTTCTATTTTAAAACAGTCAAAATGAAGGTAATGTTCTGTGCTGTCTATGATCAAGAAAATCATAGAGTAGGAAGACCTTTGAATTGTGGCAGGGTCGGATGAAAAATAAAATGAGAAGGATTGCCATAGTTACCTTCTGATTGAACTCATGAAAGAATGATCAGCGAAGGTGAGAAGAGCTTTATAGGGCCACAAACCTTCACATCAGGGATGACTGGTGACGGAGGGAGCTAATGAATGAAAGAAATTAATTAGAGCTCATGTTTTCACGAGCTGCTGGGTCGCAGGTATTTACAGCGGCTTGAGATAATTCTGTCTTTGCAAACTGCTCTGCTACTTCAGAGCCAACTGGGAGAAACTTCAGCAAATCACTTGGGGGTTTTGGTGAGGTTTTTCTTTTGATGGTATTAGATGAGATAAAGAGTGGGTCCCTTTCCTTTTAACAGATTTCTGAAAGAGTTAGTAATTAGGGGGTTGTGGAATAGCACTCACATTGAAGACATGGAGATGTGTGCTCACTTTCATGCTCTCTGCTGCCCTGGATATGTGCTTAACACAGGCTGGGGTTTGTTTTGCTCTCAGACTAAAGAGGAAGCGATCTGTCATCTTGGCAAGTTTTCAGTATTGATTTATTAGATCAGCTAATTCAATTATATTTGAACTTTTTTTGCAGGCATGTTTCTCAGAATATAAAATCCAATTATCCCATCTGTTATCTAAATAACACAAACTGTTGTCCTTTATTCTATGTCTCCCTTCAACAAGCCCACAGCGTGTGATTTACTTGGAGCCACAATATTCAATTAAAGACTTCAAGTGACAACAAATTTCACACAGTCCTTACTAAGATGTTCCCATGGTTAATTGAAACAATTGTAAGAAATATTCAGACTTAATTATTGGCCTGGATTTTCCTAGATTCAGTTTCCAGCCATGAAATTTTAATATATCTTTGCTAGATAGAAAGATGTGTCTGCATGGCAAACCTGCTGGTTTTTATGTTGATTTTGAATTGAGTTTGCTGCTGTTAAATGGTGTTAATTGTCAGATTGAAGGCAGTTCATTAAATACAGCATCTAAAATTATTGGATGTTATTTGATGAAGAAACTGTGAGCTCTTTAGGTGCACTGCTGTAGAAATGGAAAGCTTTTCTTGGCTTATGTTTTTTAATTGCACAACAGAATCTAATCAATGCAAATAAAATTCCTTGTTGAAGCAGTGTAGGATCTGTCACCCTGGGTTGTACAACCCTGTTTGGGGATGAATTCTATGGTTTTATGAGGGTTGAAGAGTCCAGATAAAAAACATACTTTGGTGATACATACAAATCAAACTCTTCTAAGCATTGACCCCTGGAGGTGGCATGGGGACAGCAAAGTATCCAATTCCATCAGCTGCAAACCCCAAATACCTAAAAGCAAAGAAACAGTTAACACTTTAACAAAATTTGCATCTCTTTCAACATTAGCAAAGCTCAGAAATGCATATTTCATTAGATAACACGCCAATTTTTCATACCTTTGGAAGGTGCAGGAGTAACACACCTTGATTTGAGTAACTAAATACCGTAATTTCAGCAATGCCTTTTTGCAGATATGAAATTTAAACGTGAAGCATGAAGCTATTTGTCTTATGACACAACATTCTTTTTAATATTGTTTTTTTTTAAATACTATTTTTTACCAATAAAATTACTTTCTACATTTTAAGATTCTTTTTCTCATAAATTTGGTTCACAAATTGGTGGAATCTACAATTACAGAAGCTGAAATTACATTAACAGATGGGAGGAAAAGGCTTTTCCAAGGCATTCCCAGACCACCTAACTTCCTGTTATTGCCTGTATTTGTAAATTGCCTGTATTTAGCAGTATATTTGCCCAAAACTGGGATTAATCTGTGCCATGATGTCTGTATATAATAAAGGATGAGGAGGACAGTCCAGGTCTCAGATGTGCATCATGGTTGAGGGCACAACATCTCTTCTTCATGATAAATATTTATTTGATATAGAATTATATATAAAATGTGGATTTCTTTTCCCAAATCCATCTATATAAAGGTGTTATTCAGACCACCAATATTTAATATTCTGTGGTTGCCACTCAATCACATGCTCATGGCACCTTCAGCAGCTCTGCTTCCTGAGGCTCTATCACTTCAATAAAACCAAATATATTTGAAGGCCAGGAGAGAAAGAGAGACCTTGTGAAAGAAACCAGTGCATTTTCTGTGAATATAAGAACTAAGAGCTAGTTCCTGTCAGACAATTTCTGAATTCAAGAAAAGAAATGTCTTTATTCTGCTTGTTTTCTGCACTCCTGGTAAGCCTTTCAATTTTGCTTGAATATCTCCCAGACAAGTTTCAATTTTAGTAGATGATCAGGTCTCATATGACTTACAGGAAGAAATATATTTAATATCCTCATGTTTATTTTTGGTGAGCAGATGCCTTCTGAAGAAAAGCAGTCACATGGGGAAAAGGGAATTGTTATTGGAAAATGACTGTGCTATTTATCTCATTTTTTTCCATCTGTAAAGAGCTTTCTTTGGTGTACAAGCATGAAAGAGTGGGGACAAAGGAGCACATGGAAACACCCCCCCCTACTAAATTCAGCTGATGAGGAAGTTTAATTTAATAAAAAGAAGGATTTTTTCCTCCCTAACAAATCATAAAGGAGCCGATTTTATCCTTCACTTCAGCTGTGAAAACCAACAAACCAAGCATCCAAACCAAATTTCCTTTAGCTTAATTAATTGTACCAGCCTCCAGACAAGAACACTGCACTCCTCTGCACATGGAATAAAATCCTGGCTCTTTTTGGATGCAGCTCTCTGGGGACGCTTTGCAGTACTGCCAAAAAGAAAGGTCACACAGTGCCCTTGATGAAGCACAGCACTGATGCAATAAAGTGAAAGTTGTGGCTGTTTTCTTTCATGTCATCCCTGGAAATTTGGGATAAGTTCTCAGCAAGTCCCTCCAGCAGTTTACGATAACTCTGCTCCCACCCCAAAACCTGATTTCACCATGACTTAGGAGCCATCAGGCCAAAAAATCCCACAGCTTCCCACGGGATTCTACAAATATGTAACAAACTGGTTATTTCTGTCACTGCAATGACCTCAGATGCCACAAACAACACAGGAAGTGACACATTTACGTGTGAGTTCTGCAGAGGAGCAGAGAAATGAAGCTCAGCTGCTGCTGCAAGTATATTCAGACCAGAGAACACGTGACAAAGATTATGCAGGTGGTGATTCCTACCATTGGGATTCAAAGGTGCAAGTCAGAGAGGAAGGAGATGGGAGCAAAATTATCTTCCTTCTGGATCTCTGGTACAGGATTTCCCAGATAATTTCACACATTTTTTCTTGCCTGGCTTTAGGCAAGAAATTTACCTTCCATAAAAACATCCACTTTTCATATGGGGAATTCACCACGCTTCTCAGTTGTCATCCTTAAAGCCAAACATGGGCCATCTCTGATCTGCATTTATCTTTTCTTACCTTCAAAATGCTCCAAAATCCCAGAAAACATGGTGGTACCCCAATGAGGTTCTTCTGTTCTGCAGGTGAGAGGGATCTTAATGAAAATTATAATGTGAGAATGACAGTGGCAAAAGAAGAATGACAGAACAGTATACAGCAGGTAGGTGTAATAAACAGAAAGGACAAGAGTTAAAATAATCCTATTTTGTAATAATTTAGTTAAAAAAAAATTTTTTTTTCCTCTCCTGGCTTCTTAGGTACTTGGTTGCAACCATGGACATCTACCCTTTAGGGAAATCACAGCTGTAGGTTGGTTACAACACACATTGTAATTGAACAAGGCTGAAGTTCTTTAAATAAAGGCTTTTTTTTCAATATGTACATCATGAAAAACAAAACTAAACCATTCACCCATATAAGAATTAAAGACAAAGCATGCAGGATTCTAGATTTTGAAGTGGAGATAGTGGAATCAATGAAAAATGAGTCACACATAGAGAGAGGAGGGGCAGCCCATTTCTAAAATAAATGTTGTTTGACATGAGAAAGTGACCCGGCAACTGGAGCTGGACTAACATTAACATATTAATTGGAAAAGTCTCCCTGCAGAAAATCTTAGATTCTCCAGATTCTGCTTGGATTTTAGTTACATTTTCAGAAAACTGCATTACACTTTAAGAATTTCTTGCTCTTATTGGGATGTGAGTCCTTGAAGATCCTTTTAAAACCTTTAGGAATCAGTGGAATTTTCAGCAAGTGCTCAAGCTCTGAGCTGGAAAATTTGCCATTCTTTTTCCTTCCTTTCCCCTCAAAGAATCTCATTTGATAATAACCAGAAGTTGCTCAAGTTCTAAAGTGGAACATCAAACATTTCTGCAAGAGGTGGCAAAGCTGCTAAAGGCATGATAATTGTAATGAACAGCACTCCCAGAATCACTGCCTGCTCTGACTCACATCCTGTTTCACTCATGCAAGGTATTAAGCTTATACAAAGGATTAGTTGATGACAAACTTGCTCCTCTATGGATTACAAATGAGAAAGTTGTAAAAATATCAACATACAAACGGTATTATCAGGTATTACAATTGATTTGCACTGCAAAGCACAGGATTTCAGGTGTTCTTTCAAATTGCACCCAGCTCAAACCAAATATTAAGGAAAATGTGAAATTCTGACTGCTTCTAATGGAGAAAGACCTGTGTTCTATGGTAGTTTTTCCTTTCCATTTGAGATATTGGACTGGTATGGATTGGACTGGTGATCACTGGATCGTGGCATAGAAAGAGATTTATTTATCTAAAACTCTCTGTCAATGAAAATATATTCTCCTAATATATATACACATGACCCTAGAGCCAAAGAGTGGACCAGCTATGGTTTGTTCTTATGAATTGAATGTTAATGTAATGAACATTTCATTTCTAGCATAATAAAGGAGTGAAAAACAGGGAGAGGGGGTAAAATATGGGATTCATCTTCTATACTACCTGGAAGGAGAATAAGTGCTTCCAGCTATGTAACTATTCTATTTTCTTAGGCAACCTGTCACTGTGGGGCATCAGAGTGTGAGGGCAGAAGGAGTTTCGTCCTTGCTAACATTTTCAAGAGATTGCATGTATTTACACTGAATTTTAAATTATGAGCAGATTAAATGACCTAAACACTAAGGCACTGTAATAACAGATTAAAAAAAAAAAAATAAAAGTTTTAAAAAATCCTGAACAAACAAACCGAAGCAATTTTTGCCTGATCAAACTAAACTGAGATTGCAATTCTTGCCCTTCTAATCTGATCTGGCTTTGTGCAGAACAGTGTTTAACAAGTGTTAAGGATGTCATTGAGATGGCCAAGCTCCAAAGATCATTAATTGGCTGGTTCTTGAGACAGGCCAGTGGTGTTATCTGCACTTGTTAAGGACAGATCACCATCAAGTGACAGTAAAATGTCAGGGCAAACTGGGAAATCAACTTGAAAAAATCTTGGAATGAAATTCAGGCTTCTCTTAGGCTCACAAATATATGGGTCAGTGGAACAGAAAAAGCCATTTTTTTTTCCCTTGGCAACAGTATAGGGATATGGAAATATCCATTATGTAGTTGTTGGGGGAAAAAATGGGGAAAAAAGGTGAAGTTCCATGCTGAGTACTGAAAGAGCATCAACAAGTTTGGCAAAAGTCCTGAAACACTTTGAAAGTGGAGCAGGAATAGGTTAGTTTGGATATCACTGTCTTTCCAAGCTGTTATCGTGGGAGCTATGATAACTGGTGATTGTAAAAGAATCAAGCTGTCATTTTCAGAGATGTTTGAAAGGAAACTGAGGTAAATACAAAGATTTTCAGTTTGGAATGAGAAACTTTTGTCCTTGTTAGAAACCTCAATCAGTGCTATTCATGCAGGAGCTCCCCTGATGTGCACACTGGCTGTGGGATGTCCTGTTCAGTTTCCAGGGACACTCGTCAGGTGACAGGAGAACAAAAGACTTACTGGTTGGATGTTTATGCTTCGCCTGGCAGCACAAATTATATGAAGCAATTAGTGTTAAAAATGGGCTCTATCTTTTGAACAATGGAACATCTTGTCACGCTTGTGATTTCTAGAATCATAGGATGGTTTGGGATGGAAGAGATCAAAGATCATCTGGTTCCAACCCCTGCCATGGCAGGGACATGTTCCACTGTCCCAGGGTGCTCCAAGCCCTGTCCAATCTGGCCTTGGACACTTCCAGGGATCCAGGGGCAGCCACAGCTTCTCTGGGCACCCTGTGCCAGGGCCTCACCACCCTCACAGGGAACAATTCCTTCCCAATATCCCATCCATCCCTGCCGTCTGGCAGTGTGAAGCCATTCCCTGTGTCCTGTCCCTCCATCCCTTGTCCCCAGTCCCTCTCCAGCTCTCCTGGAGCCCCTTTGGACCCTGCAAGGGGCTCTGAGCTCTCCCTGGAGCCTTCTCTTCTGCAGGTGAGCCCCCCCAGCTCTCCCAGCCTGTCTCCAGGGCAGAGGGGCTCCAGACCTCTCCCTCAATCCTGGATCCTGAGAACAATTAAATCCAAACCAGTTCTTCAATCTCTATCCAACTTGCAGCTGTTACTGAAATTTTTGGGAGAGTGTGTTTGTGTACCACACGTGCATATATGTACCTGTAGACACACAGGTAGACAAGTTTTGGCAAATTAATTGTTCAGGTGAATGTTTTGGGCCAGAAGTCACAAAGTAAAGAAAAAAGCCCAGGCTGCCCAGTTCTCAGAATATCACAGAATCACCCCACAATTTCTGAAAAGGCAGATGGCCAAAATAAAAGAGGTTGTTACACCTCATCCCTCGGGCTGATGGTGGCTACTTTTGATCACAGCCACATCCTAAAAAACAAAACACCAAAAACAAACAAACAAACAACAACAAAAAGGCATTTTTACACATAGATCCATTGAATTTTGCATCATACTGGGAGAAAAACTGCACAAATGATTCTCTGGATACTCAAAATTTCTGTGAGCAAGTAATTGATTTGCAGAAGGGTTTCATGCATTGACTGTCCCCAAGGAGCTCATGTCCTGGCCTTTCAGGCTGTGAATGGCACAAGTCTAAATATTTCTGTGATTTCTGGACAAGTCTTATGATGCAATGAGCTCCTGGCTTCTTGGAATAACACGAAAAAGCCCCTGGTAAAGTAAAGCTTTTATTTCTCAGTTTTAGCTAAAGGAACTTCAATTGCTTGCACAGTATGGAAAAAAAAAGGCAAGACATTTCTCTTAGTTTCACAGAATTTATGCCTGTAGGGTGCAAATTTGAAGTGTGACCACTTAAAAATATCCTGGAAATATTACTTTGATGTCTTTTCTCAGCACCTCAGCATCAGTGACATGTTTGCTGCGTGCTTTAAGCTGCTTATAAACTGCAGTGACCCGTTTCTTCTGACAAGCTTGTAATAATGTTTTGAGTTATAAAAAAAAAATGAGCATGGAAAATAGAGATATTCATGGAATTTGGAGCCAGAAAGAATTTTCCTTATGCTCTCGTTATTAATCAAGTAAAATTCCTTCTGCCCAGGAAAGAATGAAAAGTTCTTCTTATTATCAAAGTCCAGCTTTTGAAGGGTCAGAATGTTAAAAACAGTGTCAGCATAAGAAGTAATCTAACAGAGAATAGCAAGAAAAAATATTCAAGATATTAAGTATCTTGAAGGGGGCTTTAAAGATAACACTGAAAGGAAATCTGTTTCCTAAATTCGGTCAAATATCCTCAGTCATGTTTGTGAAAATTACAATTCCTCCTCTAGCAACTTCATGGAAGAAAATTGTTGGGTAAGACCTGCCTCAAGTTGTCAGAGGGAGAGGAGTGGGCACCTCAGAGACCTTCACGACTTGCTGGATTCCTCAATAAGACCTTTCTGCTTGGGCACCTACAGGGTCTAAAGCTGGGAAAAGGACAAGGGAGGGAAAGGAAATAATTAGAAAAATGGGATAAATGAAGAGTGACCTTAAAGATCATTCAGTTCCTACCCCTTGCTGTGGGCAGGGACAACTTCCACTGTCCCAGGTTGCTCCAAGCCCCATCCAGCCTAACCGTGGATACTTCCAGGGATGAGATGTCAACACGTAAATCATCTTGTTTCAAATAACAAAACCCCTGTGCTTACAAAAGTGAAAATGAAATTACTAAAATTAAAATTAACACTACATTTCCAGAGGGAGTTGTGGCACCCAGAGTTTCACTCATGCTGCGAAGAAACACTAAACAGTCATTCTGCCCTCCTACTCTTGCTCTCAGCAGCCACAGAAAAACAGATATTCCTGAATGATCCAGACTTGTAGATTTTTGAAAAATATCAGAAGAAAGACAGGAAAAAGTCCTTTGTACTTCCCATTTCCTAGGGCATTTTCAATAGAATAGTGTCCCCTGAGACTTTCATGACATGCTAAACAACCCCAGCTCCACTTCATAAGACTTTTGTTCTAGACCCAGCTCCAGCCCCTCAATGTCTTTTGTCAAGTGATGGGTGCAGAAGTGGACAGAAGACTCGAAGTGATGCACACAGTACTCAAGGTTTTCAAACACTGTTAATGCTCTTTTCAAAACAGATTTAGCTGAATCCATCTAAATATTTTATTGGTAGAGAAAAAAAAATAACTTTCATTTCCTGCAGTTTTAGTAGGATGGAGAAACTCCTAGGGTCCAAAAGCCCAGGTTTTAACTAATTTTCATTTCCCAGCTCTTTGATGTGCTACCAGAGAATGCTGTTAATTAAAGCAGGTCCCCAAAGGCAAAAATTGTTGTTGTGTTGAAAGCGAGAGAGAGGAGAAAAACCCAACCTGCATCATTTCACACTGCAAGAGACCAAAGCAACAGCTAAAAAATATATTTCCACAGAGTGCTCTGAAACCTGACCATGTCCTCAGAAAACACAACCCCTGGGCCAAATATTCAGGTGGTGTTGATCAGCCTGGCTCACACAGGCACGGAGGAGGCTGTGATTCATGTGAACACTTTGTGCCACTTCTGGCTGTACCTTGGCACTGTGAAAAAACCACCACACCAGACCAGGGATCATCAGGCATCCCAGACACAGCCCCAGCAACTTGTTTTTCATTCTTGTTGACCAATTTTGTTTCTGATCGACTTAATGTGTATTTTCTACTTTCATTCCAAAGCTGCCTGAGCTGTTGCTTTATAACAGGCTCATGCCACAGCACATGCTCTGTGGTTTTCTCCTATTCTTACCCCTAGTGCTGTATGTAGTGCATCCCTTTCAGCCCCCCAGGTCCCCTCAGCTTTTCCATCATCCCTCAGCTCCCCTGGTCCCCTCAGCCCCAGTGTGGTGGCAGCTCCTATCACTCCTGGGATTCTGATGTGCATGAGCCTGGAGGTGACACCAGCTGAGCAGAAAGGACATTGATATTGCACAAGCACAGCTCAGCAATGACATCTCTCTTTATTTTCAGTTTTTAAGCACCATTTGAAAAAAAAAACCCCATGTGAGCCTTTACAGTCTAGCTCTGCCCCAGTTAAATCAGCACACTGGGAAAGCTGGCTGCTGCCTAGCCTAGGATCAGGCAGCCCGTGCTGCCTTCCTGCACTGCCAAACCCACCTCAGAGCAGCTCTGCTCCTCGGAGGGGCTGCTCACCAGGAACTTGCAGGAGCAGGAGCAGGGCAGCAGCATCAGACACCACTGAGGCAAACACAGCCAGGCTGAAAGCAGCAAGTTTTGCACCCAGCTGGAGATTTGCTCCAGGTGTAAGTAGGAGCCTGTGCAGAGGGTTTCTAGGAGCAGTGAGCTCTGACACTGAGGCAGCTCATTGTCCCAGCAGTGGAGAAAACACCAGAAAAACTCATCCCATCAGATGCTCCACAGAGCATTCCAGCACCACACAGGTGTCAGAGCACCTCTCTGGGTGCTGCCCCATGGTGTCCTGCTCCAGGATGGAAGAGTGACCAGGGGATGTCAACAGGAACATGAGCAGCTGGCAGAAGATTCAATTCTTGTGGACACCCCAGAATTCATGAGTGCTGTTCATTCCAGTGTGTGGGGAAATCTTTGGCGTGAGGGTGCTCTGTGAAAAGTCTCAGTTGATCAAGAAGTCACCCAGCAGCTGCTTCAGATTCCTGCTCAGGTCAGGCAGTTCCTGCACTGGAAATAGGGTGGGCCAAGCCAAACACCTGGCAACATTTTGTGCTCCATTGAGGTCTTCTTCCTCCTCACTATCATTCTCCTCCTCATCATCCTCTTTGCTGCTACAGCTGTCCTGCTCAGGGCAGTTGCTGGAGCCAAGCTGTTTTTGCATGCAGAATTCAAGGAACACAGCTGCCAGAGCAGCCCTTAACAACCAGTCAAACACAGAGTGGAGGAAAGCTTTTTCCAGGGCCCTCCACTCAACCTCCTGCCACAGCTGCAACATCTCCTGGTGCAGAAACTCCTCACGCTGCTTCATCTGCTGGACCATGGCCATATCAATGTGTGGATCTTGTTTTCCCAGGCAGGATGGCCAGCACAGCCAGGAGGAATATAGTTGCCATAGCCATGGCCTGGAGGAGGTGGGAGAAATGTTTATCCAGCAGGTCTGGCTGAGCAGGCCTGAAGGGACCGCAGTCCCTGGCTGGAGACAGCACAGGGCCCATCCTGCCCAAGCCACCCTGATGGTCAATCCCCTGGCTGGGCTGTGTCCCTTGAGAGGACAAGAAACACCCAAGCAGTCTCCCTAACCCCTATCCCTGCCATGCTGGAACATTCCTTGGTGTCAGAGGTATCTGCCACATCCCCAAAGCCTCTCAGGACACCTGTCACCCCTGGGAGCCCCAAGCCTCTCTGTTCCCAGCCCCAAGGACAGGATCATGCCCTGCCCTGGGGGACACAGTTCTTCCTCTGGGTCAGGAACATCCCTGGGCATCTACCCTGTGCTCCACCCTGCACAGCCTTCTCAAAGTATCTCCCAACATCTAATGGCCACCTAAAACATGAACTGTAACCAGTTTGGGCTGAAGTCTCCCATTCTGGCATTTTCCAGCAGCCTCTTTCTATTCTGTTTAGCTTTCTTAAAGGTGGAATACCAATATGATGAGGAGGGGACAGTTCTTTTTTTTTGTCCTTAATTTTCTCTGAAGTGTTTTACGTGCGTCAGGAGATGCTAATTAAAGAAATTATGTTCCGTTTGCCTTGCCTGAAACAGTAATTACAAAAAAAAGTCAGAACCAAATCCACATCGACTTTATTGTTCCCCAGCATATCCTTTGACTCAAAGACTCGAAATCTATCAGACTGTTTCTTCTTTTCTATTTTCCTGCAATGCACATTATTACAAGCATCTGAAAAGTCTTTGTCTGTTCAACGAAGGGTTATTGAATCATGTAGTGAAGCACAGAGCCTGCACTGAACATCCTGTATCTCTTCTTCAAAGATAGTTATTCTACATGTACAGCGCACACCTACCAGATCTCTTTGGGTGTTACAAGGATGAGAAGGATTTTCTCTCACAGCTGGATTTCAAGCCGCAAAATCACTAATAACTTCAAGGAAAAGATACTGAATTTGAGATTCTGTAGTTAATTCAGTAAAACTATAGTACTTTGGGCCTGAAACACGACTTGCACAGCGCATTTAGTTGGGCCCCTTGAAAATTAAAATTTCATTTTACAAGAAGTCCTCATTTTTATCTAGTGGATGTGTTTGTGCCTTATTTTGCAGGAAGGTAGAC
Organism: Sinosuthora webbiana; assembly: GCA_013397395.1. Taxonomy (NCBI): domain Eukaryota; kingdom Metazoa; phylum Chordata; class Aves; order Passeriformes; family Sylviidae; genus Sinosuthora; species Sinosuthora webbiana. Next base: position 1,102,806 of record VXBN01007112.1, on the reverse strand, counting down.
AGGATTAGAGGGTAGAAGGCAGCATATTGTGCACTAGAAGGAAAAGAAATAAATGCCCAAACACTTCAGTGTTCCCCAGTGCCTCTTCTGCTGTTCAGGAGCCGTTGGTTACATGCTTTAAACTTGAAAGTTTTTTAGCTTAATTTTGGTTACTTTTTTCCATTGCATGGTGGAAATTTGCAGAAATTGATGCTTTTAAAAGCACAAATCCAAACCTTTACTTTTGCAAACTGTGCATGAATCAGCTCCTTCTGCCAATCTGTCCTTCCTAAACCCTGGAGTAATAATCACTTGCCAGCAAATCTCTTTTCTCCTTTTCAGGAGACCACACTATGACTGCTTGTTCTTTCCCATCCTAGCTCTTATTTGATTTTAAATGCTAATATTTCATGGGAATGCTCTCTTTACTCAGAATGTTGAGATATACCCCAGTACATATCAAAGTAGGGTTCAACTCTCCAACCTCCAGCAGCAAGAGAATAACTTTTTTGCTCAAATAACTCTGAGATATTTATATCTAATTTCTCCTACTCTTTTCTGGAAGATATTTTTTATGAGAGAAAGTTGCCACAGAGGGGAAAAGTTTTCCCTGCTGCTGACATGGGTGCAGCACCACTTCTGATGCTTGAATAAAAACTGAGGGTGAACATTTCAAAAGGCAAAAGAATTATGAGTATTTTATACCAGATCCTAAAACACAAAGCAGCTCTTAATCCTGAGGAATTAGTCATGTTTCAGGAAAAAAAAAATCTGTTCCTCTGGTAGATTAGTTTTATTTTTTATTTGTATTTTATGCTTTTGTTTGGTTTGAGTACACTGGCACCCAAGCCAGGTTATCTTTAATGTTTAAACCATATTTATAACATGCTTTCTGATCAGCCAATATAGCTGAAAAAGGTAATATGCCTGGCATTAATCCTTTCCTGCCTTTTTTAAGCCAAACAAACAAATCCTGAATAATAATGTGGGATTTTCCGGTTTGGCTACAACCAGTTACTTGCCATTCTCCTCTTTAAAAAATTTCCATCTGACATGCCAGCAGTGCTGTCTTGTTTTTGTTCTCATATATAATTAGAATGTCAGGAAAAATAAAAGCTTGCATCACTTTAGTGCTGAGACCAGGGCTTTTTCTTCTGGAAGAGCAGAACATCAAGTCCTCATTAGGATTAAAATCATTAGTGTGTAAATAGTCACTTGAAAATCCTTAATGTAAAGTGTTCTCTTAATGCTACAGAAGTATTTCCTTAATCAGGGCACTTTCACTTTTAAGTTCAAGGGTTTCATTACTGTTATAGCCACTAAACACGGAAAAATTACCCAGCACATGAAACTGTGATAAGGGAATGTTATGGATTGGGTAAATATGATTAATACAACCTAGACTTGGCCCCAAAAGCTCAAAGGAGTGGATGTATTAAAAAAAAACCCCAAATTAGATTTTTGTTTTAGAGGTATGGTTGTGAGGGAGAAAAAAAAGCTGAGAATTATTGAACACTTCCAGGGATGGGGCATCCACATCTTCTCTGGGCAACCTGTGCCAGGGTCTCACCGCCTTCACAGGGAAGAACTTTATCACAGTTCTCATATTTGCATTTGACTTTCAAGCACCAGGGCCTCTGAATGAAGGGAAGATATATTGCATTTACATTTTCCAATTCAGAGTTATTGTCATAATTCTCACAAGAGGCTTCAACAATTGAAGCTCATCAGCTGACATTTAATGGCGTATTTGAAACTGTCGACAGATTTGACAAATGCTTTTAAAATCCCGCTTAGTGACAAAATTCTCTCCCTGCATGAAGGGGAGGGCACAGTAAAACCCCAAACACTTTCTAATTCTGTTTAAAAAAAAAAATCACACCCTTACCAATGCATATACATAAGCATAAAACAGGTATTTCCTTAAGAAAGAAAATTGAGAGCTCAAAGTCTCAATATCAAAGCCTCTGATAGTCCCATCCTGTCTGTTCCTGAGCTGTGAGAGCCCTCTAGGGTTAGTTCAGGCACTTGGTGTTGCACTAATTAGACCTCAGAAGACCCCAAGAAGCAGCACACAAACTGTGCCACATCACATGGCTGGGCACCCTCACTTCTGCCCACAGACACCACTGCTCACACATCTGCTTCTGTAAATTTACACCCTATTTACAGCCCTGTGCTCCTAAAGCCTCAGCCTCAAGGGCTTTTGTGTTAAAGCCAACTTTCCCCTTCCTAAAAAAGTGGGATCCATTTTTAATCTTGCTAAGGTTAGTTTACCCCCCTATATTTCTAATTTATAATGTTGCCAACTTTAACCTGTGCTGCAGCAAAGAGAAGTCCCTTTATCTGGGTATGAGTGTTAGAGAGCTGTGCAAGTGATGATACTTAAGCACCAATGGGCTTGTAGGAACAGGTGGCTTGCACCAGTCAGGTTTAATATTGTCATTTTAAGATTCTTAGTCTTAATAAGATCTTGTTATTTTGTCATTATTATTAAAGCCCAATCATGGCATTAAAAAGTTGAACAAGCGTTGGGCTGATCTGCAGTTCCTATCAAGCAGGTTCTTGCAGGACTTTTCCACATGTGCCACATGTCTCTCCAAAGGGAACACAGGTACAAAGACAGGAAATTCAAACCCCAGCATAACCAGAAAAAACTCTTTTCCAAACTTCAGTAGTCTTGTTCTGACTTCACACATAAATCATCAGTGAGGAGGCACAATGAAGGAAAATCAAAAGCAGCAACAAGCAGCACAGCAAAAATAAACCCAGCTTCTCTGATATTATTTTTATATATACAGGCAGAAATTTCTTGCATAAAATTTCAGGTTAAAAGTCCCAAAAGTGTCAGAAACAGGACCATACACAGCCAAAGAGTGGGTTATAATTCCCTGTATTTCAGAGGCAGCAGTTTCACAACAGAGACAAAGCATTTCCTCTGTGGTCTCTTCCTGTGTGTCAGAGCTTACACTTCCATCTAACACCCATTTTTTTTCACTTTCTCTTACCAAATTCCCTGATAAATGTCACATATTGTGACACATGTAAGCCAGGTGTGGGGAAAAGGAAAGCCAATTCAAGTGGTGATGCTGTTACTCACAGTTTAATGCCCAACTTCAAAATACACAAAACCCCCAGTATTGTGAAATACAGGAGTCTGCTACTGCATTTTTTAAAGTCAGATATTAACAGCTGTGACCACCACTTTTTTTTTTTTTTTTAAGAAAGAAAGAAAAACAAAACTGCTTACAGGCCAGTTTGTGCCAGAAAGGCTCAGAAAGCCAAAGGCAAAGAGAAGAAATACAAAATGTGCTCTTCACATCAAAATGCCTTCAGAAGAAACTCAATTTACCACCTGATTTTGCTGAGAGGGTGATTTAGAGACTCATGGAATCATTTAGGTTGGAAAAGATCTCTAAAACCAGAGTGAAACCATTCCCCCAGCACTGCCAAGGTCACCACTGAGCCATGTCCCCAAGTGCCACATCCACACAGCTTTTAAATCCCTTCAGAGATAGGGATTCCACCACTGCCCTCTGCTGCTGTGCCAGGGCTGAACAACCTTTTCTGTGAAGAAATTATCCCTAATATTCAACCTAAAGCTCCTCTGGCACAACTTGAGGCATTTTTCTCTTGTCCTGTTACTTGGAAAAGAGACCAATGCCCACCAGGCTACAACCTCCTTTCAAGTGGTTGTGCAGAGCCAGAAGGCCCCCCCGAGCCTCCTTTTCTCCAGGCTGAGCCCCTTTCCCAGCTCCCTCAGCTGCTCCTGTGCTCCAGACCCTTTCCCAGCTCCATTCCCTTCCCTGGACCAACTCCAGCCCCTCAGTGTCTTGTCCTGAGAGGCCCCAAACTGACCCCCAAGATTCGAGGTACCTCTGCACAGCCCAGCACAGGAGACAGTCATTGCCCTGGCCCTGCTGAGACAAAACTTGCACCAGTATAAAAACACACAAAACCCCATATCTGTGGATATTTTAATGATATTTTAACTTAGTGACTGGGTTTTAGAATTTCTAAACCCTTAATACCATCCAGCAGGTAAAATGTGGGAGCCAGAGCTCAGCAGTAACAGAACATCCTGAGTCACAACCTGAATATATTTCCCCACGCATATTTCCAAGTCTCCTTCTTCCCTACCCCCCACTCCATGTGTGCAGTAAAGAGATACTGATGATTTTTCTCAAAGTTTGGAGTTGATGCACTAAAAAAATGAGAGAAAGGTTGAGAGCTTGCCTGGAAATTCCCACTACTCTGTTCTCCTTGCTGGTACTTTCAGCCACACGTTGGAGAAAAGCTTCTTGACCTGTTCTCTTCAGCAGTGTCCCTTCAGCTCTTGGCAGGAGGGGAATGCTGAGCTGCAGCACATCCTGGATGGAGCAGCTCCTTCCAGCTGAGCCAGAAGAGGGAGACCAAGGATGCAGTAAGCCAGATGCCAGCTCCTTTCACTGCTCACTCTCCCTTTCAGGAAAACCAGGCTGCAATTTTTGCACCTGTGTGAATGTCAATTGATGTCATTTATAATCTGCAAACCAGAGTGTTGGAGCTGTGCAACCACACTGTAAGAGAGCCTGACAAGGGCTAACAGCATTTTAGAATCCTCGAGATACAACACCTGTACAACCTGCTAGAAACACAGCAGAACAGCCTTAATAAGTAGTTATTTTTCAAGTTGGGAAATTTATGTGCTAGTACAAGAAACCCATTTGATGTGTTTTGTGGACAAGCTCACACCCACAGCTGCCTCCAATCCTAGAAAATAGGCCACAGCAAGCCAGGATATTCCTATAATTTATCTGCTATGAATATTTGGGATTCTCTGGGTCCAGAGGTGGTTGGCAAGAGAACCAGTTTACTGCTTCTCTTGATTTGATTATGCCTTCATGTGCCTTCTCATTCTTTTGCTTATTGTATTGTCATCTTTTTGTTTACACAGTTGTTTGGGGCAATCCTAGAAGCCACAAAAAGAGATCAAAGCCCCTCTGTAGTGATTGGTGACGAAACACAAAAAGAAATCCCCTGTCACCTAAATTCTGTAGTCTAAGCAGATTTTTATCAAGGGCAGATGAAGAGGTGGGTGCTGGGAAGGGCTGGAAGTGACAGCAAAAATTCTAGTGACTTCTGTAGTAAAGGAACCTATTATGATATTGTCCTGCATTCAATTGCTCTAAGAACATTTAGGATTATTTGTGGGAGTATGTGGAGGTATCTTCCCAGTCCCTTACCCAAGATCTCATAAATGAACAGTGTCAAAAAAAAAAAAGTCTACAAAGGTTATGTAGCATCTCATTCACTTGTCATGACAAAAAAAAAATAGTGGTCTCAGAGGAATGAAAAATTAAAAAATAAACATCTATTTCCCTGTAACTACTCCAAACTTCAGCCAAAATTAAGCAGACCATTTCTGTGAAACAAAAATTGCTTCAAGTTTTAAGACAACACTGGCAAACATTTATAACCTCATTAAAGAGGTAAATTTGCAAGAAACAACATTGCAAAATGTCAAAATAAATGTTTTACAGCAATTCTAATCATTAATTTCCTTCATCCAATTCAATTACGCTCCTTGCAAATGCCTGTATTCTGCATTCTCAAATTCTTACCCAAAATTCACTTACAGGTATAAAAACACTTCCTGTGGCTTAGTGGATTTTGGTCAGCTCCAAACTGTTTTTCTAGCTGATCAAAAAAGGCAACTTAATAAATTAATTTAGCCATCGTAAGCATACCAAAGAGAACAGCTCTAGGTCCTTCCTGATTAAACTTGGAAGATATTTCAAAAAGACCAAGCTGTTTCTGCTTTCCTCATTTTCCAACCTGTCAGTGGGACAATTCAGGGGTTTATGGGAAGAGTGCTGGATGTGGTTGCCAGGACCCAAGGAAAGGAGAAGAAATTTCTCCTGAGCAGAGAGAAGCAGGACTGTGCAGGTGAACTCAGCAAACAGCAGCCTTCCAACAAAGGAAAAGCCCAAGGCATCAAATTCTCCTTGTAATGGGAAAAACAAGGCTGAATATCAACAAAATCTGCTCAGACAAAATGCAGAAAATCATTCTTTGGGCTACCAGCCCAGAGTCAGGAGCATCCAATATTAAGTCCAAGGCAGTGACGCAAACATCACAAAAACTGCACCTGATGTGTGTGGAGACAGCAAAGGGAGAGAGAATCAGCAGCTCTTTTAGAGCTGAAGCCTGGTGCTCAGGTGCATCCAGGACTTCCAAATCCCACCTTTTTGTCCTGACATAACCCCACTGTAATTTAAATTCCTGCAGTAGCTATTTTCTGTCCACTAGTGGGCACAAACACAGTCATCCAACTGCTCACACAGCTCCAAAACTTCAGTGACATCCCAGGTTCCCTGGGAAGATTTCTGGGGTTTTCCAAAGGTATTGCTGAGACATCACTGTACATCCAGAGGAAATCTGGGATCAGCCCTTTACACAGAGCCCTTAGCTGGCTGTCTTGGTTTGGAAAGTCAGGTGCCTGCTAAGGAAGGCAGGAACCACCCTTAGAATGGAGAATATAAACCCCCTCCGTCAGAATTATTAGAATTTTGAAATTAAGGGGCTCTCAGGGAAAGATATGGGAATAGGAATAACAGTTCTTTGCTAGGAAAATTAAAATAAAAATTGAGTAGCACAAAATAAAAACACTGACAGTCAGAACAGAACCTGACACCCTATTGGTCAGGATGTTGGTAGCAGTGCAATAAAAAATCGTGGCTGCAGTCCTGTTGGAGTGACAGATGTGGTTCTGCTGGATGAGAGATGATCCTGTAGAAGGGTGTAGTTTTCCTCTGAAGTCCAGTGGTGGTGAGATGGGTCTGGTGTTCCTCTGGGAATCCAGTGCAAACAGGCTGTCCTGGTGTTCTGAATCTCAGGTTTTATCCAGGTAGGAATGCTTGGCTCCTCCCCCTGGGTGGAGCATCTCCCAATGGGATGATGTAATTGTATCAGCCATGCAGTGAGCCTCGATGGCCCATTAACAGCAGATATCCCCTGGAGGGAGGATGGGTGGTGGAAGAGATTAAACCCCACCTGGTTTTAACAGCTGGTAATGGAATACATACTTTTGGTTACATCTTGTATTGCAAGCTAAGGCACTGGCTTTGCCCCACCATTAGGGGGCTCTGGGATTTGGAAAACCTGTTTTTGCTTTCCACTGGTGTTTGATTGGAAGCAGAAAACAAACTATAGGCTTCCTGCAAAGATGCTGCTGCAAACTTGAGGTTTGGATAAATTAATTGCACTGAAGTTGCTTTGTTTTGTGCAAATAATTCAATTTCCAATGCACCTAAAAGCCAACAAGCCAGAAAATTAGTTACTGTTTGGCCATTATATTTTCCCAATATCTTGGCAAGGAGTCAAGGTCAAACACATCTTCCAATGAGTATTTATTTATCTAAAATGGATTTTTTTCTGGTGAAGATTTAAAGAGATGTGTTTGCAGGAATTTCTGAGACTCATAATTATTCTCTGGGATTTAAAGAACATCTTCCAGAATTGATCAGAGACAATATTTGAGACCATTTGACTCTTCTTTGGTCTCTCTCGTTCTGCCTGGTTATCTTCTCAAAGGGGTAAAGGCAAATCTGGCTTTAGCATTCAGCACAATCTGAGAGCTCACAGATGGAAATCTGAATCAAAGATAGGTCCTAAATAAACTTTATCTTTTTTTTTTAATTTACTGGAGATCAGTTGCCTAAATGCCTTTAAATCTGGACCTAAAGCTGCAAGGATTAGAACACCGATAACTAAAATATCATCTAAGAGCTGAGTCACGTTCCTAAATGTCTTTGAGACATTTATCATGGATTATACGGCACAGCATTAATTTCGTTTCAGACTTTTTACTGCAACATTAAATGATGGAAAAAAACTATGAAGCAGTTCCACAGCCTAATAAGGCAAGGAACCATCTCAGCAAGCAGAGAAAAACACAACTGAGCACCAATGAAAGAAATTATAGCAAAAAAGGGGCAGGCACAGACTGCATTACACACGTCAGGAAGTGATTTAACAGCTGAGCAACCAGAACCAAATCATTCAGACTTGATCCTGGCAGAAATGAAATATTGTGCTGTGCTGACACCTGCTGCACAAATCCATTCACTCAGGAAATCACAGCTCCCCACCAAGCATTCCAAAATGCAGCTTTCCAGCTCAGGGAAGTTACCCTGAGGCCTTTCAGAATCATCTGATGTTTGCAAAGCACTCAGAGACACCCAGAGTGGTCTGGGAGTGACAGCTTCCTCAGCAATTCAGGGCAGTAAATTTTCATGTATTTACAAGTCTTACCATGATACATGAAAGATGTGATTAGAGGCTTGGGAGGAGGTTTTTTCCAAGGAAACAAGTGGCAGTGGAAGTGCTTATCTGAGGAATATACCTTAAAACTAATTCCTTTTGCTTAGTATTGTTTAATTTTGAGGCTTTGAGTGTCAGAGGCTTGTGGAGCACTGAGCCGTAGACTCACAAAATCATTAATCATGGAACAGACCCTCAGGAATATCAAGTCCAACTCTTAACCCAGCACTGCCAAGGACACCATTAAATCACATTCCCGAGTGCCAGGCACACAGAGCTTTTAAATCCCTCCAGGAATTTTAATTCCACCACTCCCTTGGGCAGTAAGCCCCTTCCATAAATAATTTTTCCCTAATATCCAGCCTAACCCTGGCAAAACTTGAAGCTCTTTCCTTGGGGTGAGTGACCAACACCCATCTGGCTCCTGCAGTTCTAGTTACAAACAGTGATAAGGTCCTTAGGTCTTGTTTGGCCCAAGTCACTCCCTTGGGTTAAATCCTGAAATATTTCTTATCATCTTGTGCTCCATCAGGCACCCAGGAGTTTGCAGCACATTGGGAAGCAGCCTTCTCCAAAAAAACACAGCCATGTACAGTTCTCTCTTCTGGCACCCTCAATCCTTTCATACAACACTCTCTTCTTTTTTTAAAAAACCAGGAACCCAAAATATCGTCAACCCAATATTTCCTTATTTGTGCTTTAGAGACACTTCTACTCAGGGACCATAAAGTTTCATGTAGGTGAAGAGAGTCACACCAACAGGCCTGTGATATGAAAAGCACCATTTCCAAACAGAGGCTGCAACTGCCTCTTAGACCAATTAAAATTTAACAAATAACTATTGCATTTTTCAACCTCCTTTAGACCTCATCTCTTTAGGCCAACTGTAAAATGTACACCTGGCCACTCAGTTTGGGAGGAACAGATTCACCCAGATGTGATTCTTTCCTCTGCTATGGGAAAAGGTTGTGCTCTAGCTAGATTACCCACATGCCCTTGATTTTTAATTAAGGATGTCCTTATTCTACAGTCTTTTCTTTTAAACCCCCCCATACTTCACCAGCCTTTTGCTATTTTGGGTTCTGTACAGGAGAGGCATGCTGCTAATGAGAGCAGTTCCCTGTCATTACCTATGCAGACATGGTGACCTTAAAGACACATTACACCAAGCAAACAATTCCCAACAGCAAGCAGTGGGCTTGTTTACTTCCCTTGGAGCTTGTTAGGTTTAATCCTTTTTGGGTTATTTTTTTCAGCTAACTGATTCATAGCATCCCTTTCAGAATCGAAGCTCCTTATTTCCATTTTCCCAACACTCCACAACTCAGAGTGTTTTTGGTTTGTGTTTAAAACTGGGTTCAGATTGCACATGTAGAAGAAAAACAACCGCCTGTTAAGACTATTGTGTGCCTCATTTGATACAGAATTGAAGGCAGCCAAAATACTACAAGAGCCTCACTTACTTACCTCTTACTTTCTCTGCTTGTGCCCAGCCAGTAGTTCACACTAAACACATTTAACCCTCAGTGACTAATCTTCCCCTTGAAACCCTTCAGTCAATTCTTCCCCCCTTAATCCCTTGGAAACTTCTATTTGTTACCTGAGGCATCTCAGGTCAGCAGCCCCTGGGAGCAGCACATGAGGAGCTGACAACAGAGGTTTTAAGGCACCCCTCAAGCCTCTTTAAATGAGGTGGCTCAACTGTCAGAAGCATCAGACAGGATGAAGGAAGGCAAAACACTTGGGGGTGAGTCTGTGATGAGCCTTGTGCCCTGTTAACTCTTTCACAGCTGCTTTTCATTGCCTGGAAATGCTGTAAACAGTTACAGGTGACAAAACCTGTGGGCTTTTATCTGGACTTCAGTGTCAACCCAGGTCATATCTGAAACTTGTAGTGCTTTCAGATAATCTTTCTGAAATATTTTGTCATCTCTGCCAGAGAGCTACAGCTCTCTTGATTTCATGTCTTGGCTGTTGTGAAGGTTGCAGATTGTCACATCTGCAGAATTTTCCCGTCACACACTTCGCTGGACTTGGGGAAGTTCATCTGAGCACGTCACTTCTCATTTGTGCCTTTTCCCCTTTTACTGTTATGTGAAACGAGCCACTTGTCTTCTTTACGGGCTGAGCAATACCCTCGTAGTGTTTTCTCCTTCTCGACTTTCCTGGTGTTTGTTGTCATGTGGTTAGACTGGCCAAGAAGAAAATCCTTTCATTTTGGAATTTTACAGCTCACACAGTGGGACTGTGCTCCAAGCCAGAGGATGCAAAGCTGTATAATAATAATCCAAGCCAGCAGCATGGATATGGCAGTATTTTACCCCAGTTTTCATGCAAATTGTGAAAGGTATTTAATGTCCATCTCTCTCCAAGTTTGGAAAGTGTCATAAGATTTGAGACTTGTGGGTTTTCCTGCGAGGATCAGAGGAATACCCCTCTGCTCTCCATCCCAGCAGGGAAAATTCCCAGTCCTGTCCTCCACTGTGCACTGCCAGGCCACTGTGTGTCCCCAAATTCACTCTTCTTTTCTCCCTGTCCAGAGAGAAGCCAGTTGTACAATAAGGTCCTCATTAAGTGTTGCTTCCCATGACTTCTGGATATTTAAAGGAGATGTGCACAGCTTTAAAATTGCTTGTGGTACTGACTCCATTTTTTTAGGAAAAAATTAACAGAAAGCAACAGAGGAGATGGTGATTATGGCTCATTTGTACATGGGTAGACCCAGAAGAAGGCAAGTTCCTGCCTCTTAATCCATCAGTCAGACATAATTTGCCTCAGAAATATGAACTGTCTCACTAAAACATGATGTGACTTGGAGCAACCACGTCCAGTGAAAGGTGTCCCATGGCAGGGGTTGAAAAGGGATGGTCTTCAGGGTCCCTTCCAACCCAAACCATTCCATGATTCTGTGAAAACTAAGGATGCTCCCTATCCCACCCACCATGCACGTGCATGGAAACACATTTCTTGTGTTGAATCTTGCACACTGCACAACAATTAATACCACAAGAGAGCTCAATATTTCCACAGAGGCTGGTTGGCATTGTGGGAGAAGGATTGTCAGAGCAAGTAAGGGGTGAAATAAATTAAATACACAAACTTGCTCTGGGTTACAGACAGGGTCAAGCAAGCAGCTCATTAACATCCCAGAGTGACCTTGTCCCTGCCTGGCTCTGCCCTCCCCAGTGTTACTGAAAACACATTTCAATGGCTTCATCCTGTGCTTTAACACTTGTTTTTGCAATGCAGGTATAAAAAAGAAATAGATTTTCGAGGGACCTTAAGCTGTTTAGTTTTTCTTCTCTCAGCTTCCAGTAACTGGAGCTGTTCTTGCAGGGAGTGGATTCAAATGTGGACATCTTAGCATTTAAGAACCCTCAGAAGAGTGAATAGTTGCTTAGGGAGCAGTTCACATCCATCTCTGAGTCCAGGGATTAAGAATGTGCATCTTTTATGGCCAGTGCTCATGAGATCCTGTCCTTATGCTCATGCAGGAATGGACTGAGCTCAGTGATAATCCCAGCTAAAGCCTTTCAGTAAACACAAGTCAAGAGATTTTCCATGTAATATTTGTAGAAAGTTTGGCTGATATCTTCCCCCTGGTGCTCACAGCTGCAGCCTTTCCTAGGTTAGCAGTGCCTCCCCCGTGCACCAGCACAGCTCCCGAGTCTCTGCAGTGGGCAAAGCCAAGTCAGAATTCTTGAACAGGGTTTACATTTCTGCCATTAATAAATCTTCAGTAAGAGCTGTGATAAGCTCTCTGGATCTTTCTCTTTAGATGCCTCAAGATCTGAGCTCAGCAGGGAAACTGGTGACTTCTGGCCTTTGCCCCTTCTTGGGTCACTGGGGAGTGGAGTCAGCACCCTGGTACAAAAACAGAGGGTGAGAACTGACAGTGCTTTCCTCATTTCCAAGAGCTTCAGAATGGACCTCTGGGGGACAGGACAGTTAAAGAGGTCCCAAAAGTGTGTGGAGCCACACTCCAGTACATGGTGAGCGTCCAAGCCTGGTGTGGAAAGAGCTGCTATGGTCCAGTCAGTGGGGATGATGGGTTGTGGTACCTGCAGAGCTGCAGATCCCCAACATCAGAAGGATGTGGAGCTGCTGGAGAGAGTCCAGAGGAGGCCACGGAGCTGCTCCAAGGGCTGGAGCCCCTCTGCTCTGGAGCCAGGCTGGGAGAGCTGGGGGTGCTCACCTGGAGAAGAGAAGGCTCCAGGGAGAGCTCAGAGCCCCTTGCAGGGCCCAAAGGGGCTCCAGGAGAGCTGGAGAAGGACTGGGGACAAGGGATGGAAGGACAGGACACAGGGAATGGCTTCCACTGCCAGAGGGCAGGGATGGATGAGATATTGGGAAGGAATTGTTCCCTGTGAGGGTGGGGAGGCCCTGCCCCAGGGTGCCCAGAGAAGCTGTGGCTGCCCCTGGATCCCTGGCAGTGTCCAAGGCCAGATTGGATGGGGTTTGGAGCACCCTGGGATGGTGGAAGGTGTCCCTGCCCATGGCAGAGGGTGGAGCTGGATGATCTTTGAGGTCCCTTCCAACCCAAACCTTTCTGGGGTTCTGTGATTTTTCCTGTCTTGTGTAAGATCATGACACACCTGGGGTAGAGTTGCTCAGGTCCATAACTCCTCAGATTTCAATAAAAAGGAACGGAGATAAATCTCATCAACACCCTCCATCTGGGTATGTTCAGATGTCTCCATGAAACATTTTATCAGTGCTCAATCCTTCTGTGATGAAAGAAAAAAAAACCTCCAGAATAATCAAAATTCCTATCACTCAGCTTGGATCCTCAACTACAAACCTTCCACCCTATAATTTTGTTTGTTTTCAATGGTATAATCCATTAAGCAGTGACTCTGTCTGTGATTAGAAATTATTCCTTTTCTTCATGCATCATTTCGTATTTCCTGTATCCCATTCTTGAAAAAAAGCATAGATCACCCCCAAAATTTTCATGGACTTATTCTGGGGAGCAAGGATCATATGTATTTTATTGTCCTTGTGTTGTCTCTCAAGCAGAAAAATATGAGTTATCATAAGCACGACCCAAGGGAGTCCTGAAAACAAGAGTTCTTCAGTGGCTTAACATATTTGTTGCACTTGAAGTAAAATTGTCAAAGATGCTTTCTCAGGGAAAGTGATCTTTTTGTTCCTCAGGCATCTTTAATCTATTTAATCTCTGGGGTGTTTTTGTTTTATTTTGCTTATTTTTTGTTTTGTTTTGTTTTGTTTTGTTTTTCCTTCCAAATATAGAGTTACAGAATGGTTTGGGTGGGAAGGGACTTTAAGGATAATCTTGTTCCAACCCCCTGCCATGGGCAGGGAAAACTTTCACTGGACCAGGTTGCTCCAAGCTCCGTCCAACCTGGCCTTGAACCCTTCCAAGGATGAGGGAATATCCTACTAAAAGCTCTCAGGTTCCCAGGAAGTGTGTCTGGATACTGGCAATAGGGAAAAAAAGACCTAGATATAGGTAGAAATAAAAATATTTAAATTTATTTCTGTCAATCTGCTAAGATTCATAAAAAAAAAAGTAATAAAAATTCAGCCTTTTTGTTTGCAAATAAATTTTAAAACAGCTAAGATTTTAATTTCTTCCCCTTTCTTTATCTTTATCTGTCATCCCATATCACTCAAAATAAAGGGTCAGATTTCACACTCAGGTCTGTCTTAGTCTGAATCCCTTCACAGAAACTTCAGAGCAGAGTGAGAGAGATGTCAGGTATGGATCAGGACTGACCTTTTCATCAAGACCTCATTCTGTTTGTTGTTCCCAAAAGTCTCACAGCCAGTTGCATACACTGATTTTGTTTGCAAAGGGATCTAGAGGGTGATAATTGGAAAAGAGATTGACACGGGCAGAACAAATGTGTGCTGCAGCTGAAACCAGCTCTTTGGGGGTTGTAAATGTTACCTTGAAAGGAGAATTACATTATATCAGAATTAATAACAATTTTTCTTCAAGCACAGAGAGAATCAAACACTGGGAGGTGACTAAATTATTTATTCTCACTGTGACCAGGCTCTTTTTGGTTCATCTGCCTTTTTATCACGCTGCCCCATAACCTTCAGGGTAGAGGAAGGAGATGTGCTTCTGGTTGACCCTTAATCTCAGTGCATGTTTCTACAAACTTCAAGAAATAAAATTTGCTATCAAGCTACAGAACATGCACAAAACTTGTTTAATAGCTTAAATAATTCCTTTCACCCCAGAATTGTTGGGCAGGAAAAAAGAAAGCAGCCTTGCAACAATCCTGGCAGACCTGTGGTTCTCAGCTCCCACCTCAGACCCTGTCATTAGTGCATTTGAATTGGCCCATTCCTATTTTATATGCTGGAATTGTTAAACTGGAGTCGACAGGGCTTGAAGGGACCTTGGAAGGTCAATTTGTCCATCCTCCTGCTTCAGGAGAAGAACAACCCTGTGTAAACCCATCCTGTCTGCTCTGAGAAATCTCTGAGGCTGAAGATGTCCCTGCTGTCTCAGCTAATCTGTTTCAGTCCTTCCTCCTTTCTGTGGCCATCCTAAACTCCAGTTAAACTGTTTCATTGTTCTGGATGATTAAATGCAAGACTTTGAACTTATAATCAGATCAGATTTGTCCATAACATGAAGTATCCTGAGACTAAACCTAGTTCTCCTGAATAATGAATATCCTTGTTTCCTCTCCTTTATGAGAGAAGACATCTCTCCATCCTCCTGGATTCTTGGGTCTGCCCACTGCAGGAGGTGGACCTGATGATCCCTGTGTGTCCCTTGGAACTCAGGATATTCCATGATTCTGTGTGAGGCAGGCTTCCACTGCCATTTCAGCTTTGTCCTGCACAGCTCATTTCTAGTCCAAGAGCCTTTGGAACAAGCCTGGCTCTGAAATTCCATTGGAACCTGGAAGCCCAAACCTGAGGTTTGCAGTAAAAGCCAACCATGGCCCAACTAATGTGCAATGTGAATAAAAATCTGCACCTGTGGGACACCTAATTACTTCAACAAATCTCCTCTAAATATCATTCTTATTAGGACAGAATAAGACCTACAGTTGAGAATTTCTGAGTTCCCAAATAATGCTTTGACAACATGACTGCTTCTGACCAACAAATGTACTGATCTGACCTCATTAGCCATCCAGTTTCCTGCAAGATACTGAGCAAAGGTCTCTTGAACACAAAAAAATTGTAAAATCCAGCTAGGTTACCTTTACCTGACCAGGGATTTAAACCATTTGCAGAAGGACGTTTTAATCTAGTCAGGTCTTTAATTAACCTGTTTTAAATAACCATGAAGAAGTATAAATTGAGATTTCTATTTTGGTTTAAATCACCTTTATCTTAAGTACCATGTCTTCCAATTGCTTTAACAGTTCTGTGATTCAAAAAAAAATAAGAGTTAGTTTTTATGGTGAAACCCACCAACGTGCAAAAAATTATGATGGATTCAACATAATCCAACAGTTCTGGGTGAACCATTTTTGGTTTGTTCATGTGGGTGAGCAACCCTGCAAGTTTCAATGACCAGTAAACTTCCAAAGGGCAATTTTTTCTCCAGATTTATAGCAAAATTCTGAAAAATAACCATATTCCATTGTGTTTACTCAGAAGGATTGTGAAATTGTGAGCTGAGCCTGGCATTTGGATGGGATGCAGCCTGTAACAAGATGCAGATGCAGGGAATTCTTTTGGGCAGGGGCTCAATGCCAAAAGCCTTAATTTAGTGTAATACAAACACGTGATCCAGTGCCATGTGCATGAATGGTTTAATGAAAGTAGTTGTTTGAGTCATGGGGGCTTTTCAGGGGCTTTAGGGTAAAAAGGATGAGAAAACAAGAGGATAAATAAGTCCAGAGATGTGACCAAAGTAAATAAGTAGAGCTCAGTATCTGAATTGCTTGCATTGAGCGCATCAAGATCACTCTGGAAAAAAACAGGTGTTGCAACTTCAGAGTACAACAGATTTAGGTGATTAAATGGATTTGGAAATCCTTGCCATAAAAAGCTCTCAACAACAAAATCCAATCACAAATTCAAAGAGGAAAACATGGTAGGTTTTTCTTCATTGTTAACATTTAATAGGAGTGATTTTATTAAGGGAAGTAATATAATGCTACTTGCAAACTGAAAGAGGGGAAGTTTAAGTTGCATATATGGAATAAATTCTTCCCTGTGAGGGTGGTGAGGCATTGGACCAGGTGGTCCAGAGAAGCTGTGGCTACCCCTGGATCCCTGGAAAGTTCTAAGGCCAGGTTGGATGGGACTTGGAGCAACCTGGGATGTTGGAAGATGTCTCTGCCCATGGCAGGAGGTTGGAATTGGATGATCTTTATGTCCCTTCCCACCCAAACCGTTCTGTAACTCTGAGGTTCTCTATAAAATAGTTGTGAGGGGTTTGATGCAAGTAGCAGCCTCTCCTTTGTGATTAATGTGTGTATCACAAATGCACATTTTATCGTATATTTTTTAATAAATAAAATGTCTGTCTCAAATTTTGAAAATTCTTTAGTTCATTTTCCTCCTCTCTACAGACAACTATCAAACCTGTGGGTTTTGCTCTCTCTGATCCTCCCCTGACTGTCATCTTTTTGGCATTGACTCACTGCTTGGAAGAGAAGTGTCTTCTTCAGTGAGAACACAATGGGATTTGATGATAAAATTGCAGAGGGGATGGAATCAGATTCAGACTGCCTCATTTTCACAAAATGCAGACAGACAGAATGCATCTGCATAAAGTATTACTCATAATTTTTAGCCAGATGATGACAAAGCAAAAGTGAGAACAGTGTGTTTCTTATGACATGTGAAACCATTTCTGGGAGACAGAGCAGGCCAAGGAAAAGGCTCTGTGGGACATTGTCTTGATTTTGGCTGGGATAGAGATAATTTTCTTCCCAGTAGCTGGCACAGTGCTGTGTTTTGGATTTTGTACAGGAATAATGGTGATAACATGCTGATGTTTTTTGGTTGTTACGAAGTCATGCTTAGTCTACGGCAAGGACTTTTCAGCTCTCCATGTTCTCGGAGGGAGCATGGCCAGGACAGCTGGAGGAATTGGCTGAGGGAATAGAACATCATTCCAGTCCATAGAACATCATTCCCAATATTTAACCTGGAGGAAGGGCTGGGCACTGGTCAGCAGGTGGGGAGCAATTCTGTTGGGCATCATTTGCTTCTCTTGGGTTTTGTTCCTTTGTCTTCGTCTTCTGCTTCTCCTTCTTCTTCTCCTCCTCCTTCTTCTCCTTCTCCTCCTCCTACTTCTCCCTTTATCATTATTATTATTTTATTTCAGTTATTAAACTGTGTCTATCTCAAACCACTGTTTGTTTTTTCCCCTGATTCTCCTCCCCATCCCACCAGGGAGGGGAGCAGGGGTGGGGTGACCAAGGGCTTGTGTGGTACTTGATTGCTGGCTGGAGCCAGCCACTACGGACATCTATGGCTGGGCTGTCAATCACATTCACAGCCAGGGAGTATTTAAATTTGCAAGAAAGGTTTCATGGTTCAGGCCACCATCAGCATGACAGACTCTTAAAATGAGAACTGTGATTGCAGGGTTAGGAGTGAGCTCTAAATCAGAAAGTACAGCAGCCCCCTCTCCTTGAGGAAGATAATGTGATCAGTAAATTCAGGTGGGAGAGCCAAGGTGGAAGGCAGAGGACTGAACCAGATCTGACTTCCTTTTGAGTAATTGCCTGGTGCGGTTTCACAGGTGCAATGTAAGTGGGTAAATACATCCCATTACTTCTTTAAATTACCAGTTGAATTGTAATAGTGTGGTAGTTTTTAAATTTTTATTTGGTTTTTGCACATCAAACACAACATTTGACCATAAGAAATCAGAAAGTAAAGAAATAATAAAATGTGCAAAGTAACGCTCATTACAACACTGAGTATGTGAAAAGTTTAGCATTTTGTCTTGGGAGTATGAAGATACCCTTCAAACAAGAATTTGCTGAAATTTGTCAATATCTACCTGATACATACATTTGGAGCATTACTGGGCTGGTGTCCACATTATGCAAAGTCTCCCAAGATAATCCTGAAGAAATAAAGAAATGAGCTGCAAAAAGTTTTTGGGGGCTGTGAGAAGTGCCATGCACTGATAAACTATTATCAAAAAGAAACATGAGGAAGAAAACTTGATTATCAGCGTTACTTAGAACAATAATAAATTATAATTATTATTAGATAATACTTACAACAATGTTACTTTTTCTGTCAGGAGATAACCACAAACACAAAACAGTTTCTTAAGTCAGAAAGGAAAATATTACTGAGAAACAACAGCTGGAAAAGTTAAACTAGGGGTATTCCAGTGGCTGGAAGGACAGAGATTTTTAAGAGTGAAACCAGATCCCAAAGGAGTCAGCAGATTTTCCATCTTTGGCTCTCCACAGATGAAGATGGGATGTTTTTCTGGAAGCAGTGCAGGAGAAGTGTGTGAGCTCTCATGAGCTTTGTTCTGCAAGATGTCACTGTGATTGATCTGCTGGTCCCTTCTGCCCATTAACTCAGTGTTTATTAATCACGCAGAGGGGACTGAATTCCCAGAGCCCCATCCCAGCAATGCACAGAGCTCAATCAAAAACCTCTGCTGGATCATTCTTGTCCCATGATTACTCTGACTCTGTGGGCCAAAAGCAATATATTTTCACTGCTCACTCTTCTATAAACACTGGAGCAGCATTTCAATGTGAAGTTTCATGTTGACCTTCGTATTACCCTCATGGTTTTTATTTTTCAATTCATTTCTTGTCATGAAGTGTTATTAAAAGTTGTTTTCAGTTGAGTTATAGATAAACTTTGTCTCCAAGAGTCAGATTGTCTTTTTTATTTCTATTTTGACAATTAGTGACTTTTAAAACAAGTGTCTGTACAACTGAAAACAGAAAAAAAAAAGAGTTTCATAAAGTCATAGACTGGTTTGGATTGGAATGAACCTTAAAGATCATCTTGTTCCAACATGTTGAGCAAGAGCCCAAAGAAAATCTTGTCTAGTGCTTTGTGCAGTGAAGTGTTTCATTGAAAATTAAAGAATATTTTTAGGCCTTTCCCATTATAATCAGATATTTTTTAGTAGTGAGGAGCAGATGGATAATCCTTCTTGTTAAGCACATACCATTTTCTCCATCAGCAGCTACAATTTTCTGTCAGATACCATCACACTGTGGAAAAGGTTTCCTGAGAAACTCTTGCCAGAAGGTGAAGTTTGCTAAAGAAATGCAAACTCCCCACGTGCACAATCTTTTCTGTCAGCAGCTTTCCTCCCCTAGCAGGTAAAATCAACTTCCTCAGCAGCTGCAAGTCCATCCCAAAGCTCTGTGAATTCTCTCCTGATACCTCTGCATGCTTTCCCCAAGCCAGCTCTGTTATCTTTTTAAAAAAGATGTTGGAAACTAATTCACTGGCCCTTCACTGAAAAATGGTTTTAGTTGCTGTGTAGGCAGAGCTGTAAAACAGAGGAACTGCTGAGTTAAGCCACCCAAACCCCATTCACCTCTTCTGCACAAGTTTCCACCTTTTTATTGCTGCCTTGATGGTTTTTGTTGTTTTTTCTCTTTTTTTTTTTTTTTTTTTTTTTTTTTTTTTTTTTTTTTTTTTTTTTTTTTGCTAAGGTTGGGATTAATACATTGGAAACATAGTTTTCATGTTCAGACTTGGATGTTTATTATTTCTTATCTATTTACAGACTCACGAGCCACGAGCTCTAACAAGCAAGTTAAAGAAATGAGATAAAATGGTTTACCTCTAACTCTTTCTAAGGTTATTTATGAGCTAATTACCTAATAAAGAGATGACACCTACATTATTTATATTTCTGACCCAATAATGACTACTTAAGGCCCACATTGTGGACTTTTTTTACCCAATTACAGAAAACTACTTAAACCCATGAAGAAGGAGGAAGAAGAAGGTGAAGAAGAAGGGCTCAGACAACGCCTAAAATCCTCTATCTTAACTCACATGTATTATGATATACTAAAATCCTAAAATCCAAGTTTCCAGAATTCCAACAGCTGCCCATCACCTCTTTCTACCCAAACCAAGGCCACCACTTCTCTTCCAGGACAATGCTGACCCAAAGACTCTTTCTTCAGGCCTAGAGTCTCCTTGGGACAGGACAAGAGGGAACAGCCTCAGGTTGCATCAGGGGAGGTTTAGATTGATAACAGAAAAAAATTCTTCACGGAAAAGGGTTGCTAAGCACTGGAATAAGATTCCCAGGGCAGTGCTGGAGTCACCACCCCCAAAAGTGCTGAAAAAAAATCCTAAATTTGAGAATATGGCACATGAGGACATGATTTAGTGATGAACATGGTGGTGGTGCTGGCTTGGCTATTGGACTTGATGATCTCAGAGGTCTTTCCCAACATTAATGATTCTGTGAGTCCTTGGGATGCCCATTTGGATTGTTCCAGCACTGCAGGGTGAGCACAAGGAGCTGTTCCCTATCAACACCACAGTCTTGTGGCTGGCAGGGCTCTGCTGCAGCCAAACTTCCTAAAAGTGCCACAAGAGAAGGGTGCTTGGTCTGTGCTGTGCAGTAGCTGGGTCACAGTGACACGGGAATTAAAACAGGATAGTCACCTAGCTGGAGTTTTCTTTTCCTTAGGACACCTTTCTTTGCATTGAATGTGCTCTGCATCTATTTTATTTTCTTTTTTTAAGGTGTTTGTGATTGAAAGAAGGGCTTTCAGTCATGAAATTCAGTGGATGCAGCAGAGAACCTCTACAGATATTTTTCTTTCTCTGTCCTTTCTTACTAATTTCAGACGGTCTCTCCAAGCAGGTGTCTTTAAAGATTTTTATTTTTTAGCATAAATGTGATTACACAGAAAAGCAGAGGAAGTTATTTCTTAACAAGATTTTCTTCTAGTCCCCTCCTGATAATGACTCTGAGAATGAAAACAGTTCAGACTGACAGGTCCTCACTGCCTGTAGTTCAGCACGCAGAGAAATAGCATAAGGCTCCTTAAAAGTAAAGTGATGAAAGCCACGGCTGCTTCAGAAACACACAGAGCAGAGGAACATGATGGTGCTTTGAGCAGAACCCATTTCTTGAAATAATCTCCAATGACTCCAACGAGTGGATGAAAGTTTGTGTAATTTCTGTTCCAGAATTTCATCATATTGTGTGTAAGACTCTTGGAAGTTTTATTCCTGGAAAGTTCAGCTGTGACTGAAAGACTTGAGAGAGAGATTAAAAAAAAAAAACAAAAAAAAACCCTCTAAATCTCTGAGCCAAAGATGTGGTATGGAATTTAAACTCATTTTCAGAGGGGATCACATTTGGATGCATTGCTCAGAGATGTATTTATTTTTTTTGAATAACCACATTACTCAAAGCAGTTTAGCAATAGGCAGGACAGAACTGCCTCAAGACATTGAAAATGCTTGGTATAACCCTACAATCCATTTGGAAGGCTGTAAAAATAGTAATAAAGCTTCCCAATAGCTGGCAGAGCTAAGAGGAATGGAAAAGCTAAAACAAATGAAATGTAAAGCAGAACAGTTATGAAATAAAATCTGGACATCTCAGGCTACACCCCGCAGTGTCTACTTTGGGGGAAAAAAAAGGACAGTATGTGGCTGATTGAAATAATGGTTTCACTGGAGTGAAGGCTGCCAGGTTGATTGCCAAATTCACTTCCTGTGAAGTTTTCTGTGCTAAAAGTGTCTCTGAGGTGCTCCTCGCTGTGCTGGGGAGAGTGGCACATCCTCAAAGGTTGATAGCACGCTGTTCTCTACCTCTGGTGAGAAATTCCACTGACACCGAGGTAAGACTTCCACCCAGGGCAGCCTCATCCCCTCTCAGCCTTGGCACAGCATTCAGACAGCACACACAGATTATGTGTGATGGCAACAAAAAAGAAACCCAGCCACAAAATGCGCCTCAACGAAGCTCATCAACCCTGCTTCTGTTCCAGCAGAGACAGAAAAAGATAGTTATCAGAAGATAAAGTCTTCAGCAACCATCTATCCAACAGGGCTTTTTTCGATCTCAAAGCATTATTTCTTTGTTGTTTCTTTCCAGTCCTGAGAAGCTGGTTCCTGAGAAAACAGTGATTTAAGAGACTGTTCTGTCATCTTCTGTAGATGGCTGTCAACCCTCAGTACTTATAAATATGGAAAAAAATTTCACATACAAGTTAGTGCATACAGATTATAGTTAGGTTTATGTAGACGGAAGTATTTTCAACCACGGAAGATTTTTCCTTTGATCTATTTTACCATTTCCCACCATTACCAGAGATTTTATTACACCTCTCAATCAGAAGCTGGGACTGTGGAGATGATTGACGCATGGAAGGATCTTCCACGAGGTTCTGCAAGGCCTTGGAAAAAAATAAAGTGTCTGAAACTGCTCCCATATGTGACTCTTTTTCCTGGCATGTTTCTTGACCTGAATAAAGTCTTTTCCCTGAGGTGATAGACATTCATGTGAGAAAAGCTACATCTCCCCAGAAGAAAATGTATTAGCATTGTATCCATGAAAAGTGTTGAAGCAAAGGATGTTTTAACAGAACAGCTGAACACAGACAGCAATTAGTTTCCTTCCCTTCTTCAGGGGCTTTTTATATAAATCCCATGAGGTTCTTGCATTTACCTATTTTGTTACAGACCATTTTGCACATTTGAAGTGGCCTTCCAGGCATTTTTAGAAAGCTATTACTCAATGTCAGGCAGGCAGGGATATTGCAGACACTGAAGCACCCACAATGAAGATTGCAGCAAATAGGGCTGGACCCTTAGGAGACACAGAGAGGAAGCATTAGCAAAGGGAAAGCTGCCAGGCTTCTCAGAGGAGCAGAAGTAATTCTTTCATCACTGCTCTTGCTGATTCCCAGTCTGGGCTGTGTTTATAATAAACAGGGGAGTCGATTGATAAGAAACCCAAAGGGGGTTTTGCTCTGCAGTCTCTGAGTTTGAACATGTAAAACATAACTATAACCACCAAGACAGTGGCAGTTATCATGCTGGGGTTATTACACCTTCATTTCTTGCCAAAAAACTCCCTTTCAGTACCTCTTTTCCCTCTTTAATGCTCACCATTCTCTTTGAAGCTAGTAGATGCCACGTAAAAATTGTTTTTTCACCTTAAAAGTTAAATTGTTCTCAAGCTTCTTCATCATCTTGGTGTGCTCATAACCTCTGCACATCCCATGGATGGGTTCAAATTGGCTCTTTGGAGAGCCCCTGAGGTTCATTTCCCACTGAGAAGGATCCATTCAGTCTTTCTCTCCATGAAAAGCCAAAATTAGTAGAGGCTGCTGTCCTCCTCTTGAGGCTTCTTTCCTGCCAGGATGTAAAGAAAATTGTAAAATACTAGCAATGTGTTGTAGCACTGAGTTAGGAACTGAGAAAGAGTTTGAGTTGGAGCGTTAGAAGGAAAAATGTGTAAACCTTGTGCTTGGAACTCCTGGTTCTTCCTCATTCCTGGGCTCCATCAGTAATAAAATTACAAATAATCAAAAATACTTTGGATTAAACAGTTTTATGACAAACCTCACTGAATAACATCAACATACATAAAATGTATACCAGAGGCATACAGGTTTGCCTCTGGGTAGCTAAGTATTTGGGGGGAAACAGTGAAGATGCCATTATCATCTACGAGCCAAATCTGAAGTAATTTAGGCTCAGTGCCATGAATTTTAGCAGTACTTCAGTGCTTTCCAGGCTCTACTTTTGAATACATCTGTGCATTCGTTTCCATTTATCTCAAAAAGGAGAGAACAAACCATTCTTACCACTTGGAGATTCTGTTTAGAGATGGAAAAAATTGATGCTTTCAAACTCTCCATGGAAGAAAGAAAAAAGTAGACAAGGTTGTTTCACAAAAATAAACGAGGGTTTGGAATCAGTGTAGTTTACTGGGCAGTTGGTTTCAGCTCTTGCCAAATAACTTTCATTCAGATTTCTTGTCTCAAAGAATTTCTGACCACAAATATTTGTGGGATTTTTATCAGATAAATACAATATATATATAAAATATAAAATAGATAATAGATAATATATATTATAAAATATATCATATATAATATCTCATATATCATATATATATGTTGTGATTGTTAAGTAAAAGTTGCCAGGGAGCAGCCAAGTAATTCAGTAACTTTCATAGGTTTTTCTTTCCAATCACACCACATTGAAAAACTTGGGAAAAACTAAAAGATTAAATAAACTTCTTTTTTTTTTCTAGGATGGACACTTTCACTTTGCTTTTCTTTTCAGAAGATTTTGAATCCATCACCCAAGTACCACTTCTGAGAATACAGACTTTAAACTATGAATAAAAATATTAATAACTACAGAACTGGCCCATTGGAAGAAGAGAGTGCGTACTTAAACTGGGTGAATTTAGCTAAGTGATGATTTTTTTGTTTTGTTTTCTTGTGATTTAGGAGTAATTACTTCCATGAAGTCCAAATATTGTATTAAGAACCAAAGGGCAGCTAATGGGACTTCTCCTCAGGCTTCAAACCCAGCCAAGCCAAACCCATAGCAGGAGGGAGGAGCTCATAACCCCTTCCTTACTCCCTCCCTCCCTAAGTCAGGTCACAGTGTTTTTAATGTGCCACATTTCAATAACCAGCCTTCTGCACATCCCACATCCACCTCATTCCTGTAGCCACTCCAAACCCTCTGCTGCTTGCTGCAAAATAATGGAGTTCTGTACTTCTGCTGGAGCCTCCGGAGTGAGGTGTGCAACCCCTTCCAAGTGTCTGCAGGACATTTATTTTCATGACAAAGGGTTTTATTTGGCAGCACTGAGATTTTGGCCTTGCTGGCTGTTCCCCCTGTTCCTCTGCAGCACAGCTGCCACCACGCCGAGACCAGGGAGATGTGATCCAAATTCCATTTGTGATTCTGAGTGCAAACTCCCAAACGAGCTCTAATGCAATCCAATTAGGTGAGGCGGGAAAGCAGAGCAGGAATCTTGATTAGCATCTACATGCATTAGCATTTGCAGCAGACCAGACAAAGTAATAAGCTGTTCCCAAAATAAGAGGGTGGCGTGCGTGGCACACGTAAAACAGTGATTAAAATCTTGCAGCTTCGTTGTCAGTGTCTGCATGTTAAAAGTCTGCTCCCAAGGTCCCCTACTCCATCCTTGGCCCCTCCGTGGTGTGGAATTTGTTCCCTGCTTGCTGCAAGGACAGCTGTGACAATGATTTGGCCACATCCTTGCAGATGGAGCTGGATCATTGTGAAAAAAGCTGGAATATGTGTCTATGTGCTTTCTGTTATTATTCATAGAATCATGGAGTGGTTTGGGTTGGAAGGGACTTTGAAGACCATCCAGTTTTGACCCCCGCTCTTCTACAGGCAAGGACAACTTCCACTAGCCCAGGGTGCTCCAAGCCTCATCCAACCCAGCCTTGGACACTTCCGGAGATCCAGGGGCAGCCACAGCTTCTCTGGGCACCCTGTGCCAGGGCCTCCCCACCCTCACAAAATTTTTTTTCCTAATACCTAATCTAAATCTATTGTCTTCCAGTTTAAAGCCATTTCCCCTTGTCCTGCCACTACAGTTCCTTCATACAGTGATGAAGTGTCCTTCTCCAAAGACTGAAAGGCTGCTATGAGGTGTCCATGCAACGTCCACAGCAGGAAAGGCATTTTTTGTATTTATATGGAATTTATTGTATTTCAATTTCCGCCCATTGCTTCTTGTCCATTCAGTGAGGACCACTGAGAAAAATCTGGGTCCCCACATTGGATACGCATCAGCTACAACTCATGTTGGTAAGATCTTCTCTCCTGGAGGATAAACAGCCCTAGGTGACTCAGCATCTCCGCATCTGGTGTCAGGTCCTCCATGGCTTTAATCACCTTCAGGGCCCTCACAGGATCCTCTCTCATGTCTTTTTGTTGCTCTTACGCTTGGGATCCCAAACTGGCCAAGCAGGGAGATCTCACCAGTGCTGAGGAGAGAAGAACGTCCACGTGGTACCCTGAACTGGAGCACTGTAAGGGTGGGATGAAGCCACCACACCTTCACAAATGTACCACTGAAACTGCCCCACAGCCAGGCCATCAGCTCACCAAAAGGAAAGTCCTTACTCTGCAGTGGGCCTTGAATGAGTCCTTGGATCTGCCGAGTTGTGCTAGACTGGGCTTGTCTTTATTCTCAATCCAGCTAGTTTTCACAGAGAAATTTTCATCCAGTGTAGTAGTGCACCCCACACCCAAGCATGTGTTTCCAAATAAGGAAAGGGGTTCCAGTTTCACCCCAGACTTCTAAAAAGAAGCCCCAGAACTGTCTGTTTTTCCCTTATCGCAATTGGCCCAATGCCAGCACAGGGGCACTGATTGGGCTTTGGAAACGTTTCTCAAAACCTGTTGCCAGTGTCATTGGGCGAGGTGCCAAAAATCCCACCTGGACCATCAAGTACTTAAAAGACTGCAAAGAACTGCTCATTTGCTTTCTTGGTCTGTCTTAGCGGTGAAAGAGTGTTTTCTGCACTGTGTTCAACATATATTTCTTTTGTTTGATAATGTTTGTTATTTTTGTCATTCTTAAAATCTTTTGTTTTACAAAGCAAGTCCAGATAAGTTGTTTCACTATTATTAAGCCACTCTGGGTAGTTGCAGGTCAACCCTGTGACTTGATACATTTTCAGGAGACTTATTACACTCTGGCCAAGGGTAAGACTGTATCAATCCATCAAACTGATTTCTACTAAGCATGGGTCAAGAATTCTGCAGCTGTCCCCTGTGCTCAGAACATGTCAAGCACTGTCCTCTCTGTTCAGTCTAAACACGATAGGATTTCTTAGATATCAGCTGCGGAAAAAGCCCTCCAAGGAGATCTGCTTCCCACCTTTGATACATCATTATCATTCCCAGAGTAAGATCCCTTGGAAAGAAATTGAAACCTGTAGCCTGAGGCAAATCTTTCAACCCGGAGCGCTGCCAACATAAAATATTTTCTTGTAGCTTGGTCACAGAGGAAAGTCAACCCTAGCCAAACTCATGCAGGCTCAGACTGTTCTACTTGTGAAACTCTGGTATCTCTACCACAAGTCTCTCCCCCACAGTCATTGAAGGCTTTTAATTTTGCCAAAATAGCACAGAATCTGCTCATATTTTCCCTCTTGGCTCGAATATAGCACCAGTTGTGTCCATGAGTAGGGGGAGGACACACTGTCAATATTGCATTGCTCCTACTGGGGATAAGCCAAATGATTAAAACAAATCAGTTTCCAGAATATTTGTTCATTTACATGACTGAAAATTTAATATTTCTGGGGAAATTCTGATGTGTCTACATGAAGAAATTGTTGTTTGGTAATGTCAGCCAAGAACTGGATTCCGGCACAAACAGTTTGTCTTGTGTTAATTTTTTAAAGTTCAAACCTAGATATCTCTCAGGGAATCTCAGAGGAGCCCAATCAAAACCAGATCCCTGACAAATGCTTGAGTAGACAAAATGTAGATATATATTTTACAAGTTCAATCATTCCCTTCCTTCCATCTTTTTCTCCCCTCTCTCCAGTGAGAATAAACCCATAAAGTCAAAATTAGGGGTGAATCACCATCTTTACAAACTCTCTGGAAATCTCTAAAAAAATTAATCTCTCAGAAAAGCTTTTCTCACTGGTTTACCTCACAGTTGTGGCTCTTGGGAGACCAAGATTCAGATATGATCCAGATAGTAAAGATGGTTGTTCTCCACCTAAAGGACTTAAAGGTGAGGAGTTTCAAAAATCTTCTATTGAGGTAATTATTTTCAAGTACTACTCCTGTTTCTATCCTAAACAAGTGGCTTTGAAAAGTGATTCTGCCTCTGTGTGGGATTTTGGGGTTTACAGAAAAGTACTAATTTACTTAAACACTTCATGCTACCATCGGTGTGCTTCAGTGTTTCATTAAAGACTTCCAAGTGGCTTTTCTATGATGTGAACATGGTTTCAACGACAAACCCAAACAGTAGGATCAGGAAAGAATCCTAAAACTGCAGAATACTTCCCAAGAGGCAATCAGTCCTTTTTAAAGTACTTGGATGTGGTCAAGCAAGGATGGTCAGAAAATGAACTTCAGCAAAGAATGGTGAGGGAAAGCGACTCATAAACCATAGGATGAAGGAGGGCAGGGTTAGGCGGGAAACTGGGAACGGATTCCTGGCTGTGAGGGTGGGGAGACCCTGGCACAGGGTGCCCAGAGCAGCTGTGGCTGCCCCTGGATCCCTGGCCAAGGCCAGGCTGGATGGGGCTTGGAGCAACCTGGGCTAGTGGAAAGTGTCCCTGCCCATGGCAGGGGAGAGGAACTGGATGAGCTTTGAGGTCCCTTCTAACCCAAACCGTTCCATGATTCAATGATTAGTTTTTCTGTGGAGCTATTTGAAATGCTGACTTTCCCATCAATATTACCCCAAAATTGTACTCCTAACCAACCAAAGAACTCTTCCTAAATCCCCAGAACCTTCTGCCCCAAAATGCACTTTGCAGCTCACAACACATGCTTGCACTATGTTTCTTCTCCTGGAAACACTGGAAAGATCAACAATATTTTATCTCTGATGATATTTTGCTACTCAAAGTCATGTCTGCTAGGAAGAGTATGGGGGCCTTGGCCACTGTGGGTCACCTTGCTCCATTTGGGTTCTGGAAAAGACATTTGATTTGCAAGTGGGAGTGAAACCAGCCTCGATATTCCCAAGTGGATGAATCATACACAAGTTCTGAGCATCTGCAATTTCTATGTTGCTCTCATTATTAGAAGCCCATTTATACTTAACAAAATAAAAGATTAGAATTCCAGTGAAATGAGCTCAGAAAAGCGCTATAAAGGAGTCTGGGAGACAGGTTGAAATGGCTGGGGAACAATTTTCTATTCAGTCCTATCTTCCTCTTTCTTTTATTTCTGGGAAGGAGTCTTGTAAAGTGGTTTATATTTACTCTGGAAGGTGAATGAATATGCTGGTCATACAGCTTGACAAGGACTCTTTTGTGGAAAAAGAATTTATTTACTGATAAATTGACCAGCTAATGTGTTTTTTATTGTAGAGTTTCTTCACAAGTACTGCTGACCATGTTGCAATCTCCCTTCTAAAAATTGTGCTTTTTCTGTGCTCCTGAGTAATTTGTAATAGTTAAAAAGCCACCACTTGCAGCTACCAACTGTGAAATTGTTGTGAACAACTTAAAAAAAATAAATTATTAAAATCCAGCTGCTTCTTTGTAAAATTTTTTTCTTTGTATCCTTACAATCCCAAACTGAATAAGTCAATGTTAGTTCAGTCTCTGTGTACTCCAAAGGACATGCATATTTCCAAGTTGCACCAGGGGATACTTAGCTTGGATGTCGGGAAAAATTTCTTTATTTTTTGTGGCCCAGCCCTGCCAGAACTGCCCAGGGCAGTGTTGGAGTCCCCATCCCTGGAGGGATTTAAAAGCCTTGTGGATGTGGCACTTGGGAACATGGGTCAGTGGTGGCCTTGGCAGTGCTGGGTTAAGGGTCAGACTTTGTTGCCCTGATTTTCAGCCTTCTGATAACTGTTTACATATTTCTAGTAGAGTTTCTCACAGATGTAACATAAACAAGTAGATTGTTTTCACATACTGATGTGTGATGGACTTCTAAGATGACCATTAGGGTCAGAGAGGTGTCCCTTTTGTCCTCCAATTCTGGACAGAACTCCGAATCCTATTTAAACCCCATGTGACAATAAACGATCCCTTTTTTCCTCACTTCGACCTGTCAAGTGAGTGTAGTTCTTTCGTGTCCGTAACAGCGTCAAGACTGAACGATCTTAGAAAGTTTTTCCAACTTTAACGATTCTGTCATTCTATGAATATTGAGTTCTACCATGGTGTGTGAGCAGGAAGAGAACTTAATTATCAATCTTACTAATTTGCATTATTATCTGTGCAGTTGGGACCATTCACCAGATTGTGGCTGTTGCCTCGTTTGTACATCCCACCTCACACCATTCTTGTCTCACACTCTTCCCATTTCTAATCACAGGTTGTCACTTCTCTGTGTCACATCTTGCCCTGCAGTGGAAGAAGGAAGTGATTCATCCAGATTGCTGGACATCCAGCAATCACTTGAAAAAGTGAGTGTTCTCTATTATATTTTCATAAAACTACAAAATCACAGAATCACAGAATAGATTGAGTTGGAAGGGAACTGAAAAACCATCCCCTGCCATAGGCAGGGACACCTTCCAGTAGTCCAGGTTACTCTAAGCCCCATCCAGCCTGGCCTTGGACACTTCCAGGGATCCAGAGGTAACCACAGCTTCTCTGGGCGCCCTCACTGCCCTCAAAGGGAAGAATTCCTTGCCAATTTCCTGTCTAACCCTGACCTCCTCCTTGTCCTGTCACTATGTGCTTTTGTAAATAATCTTTCTCCATCTTTATCCTTTTTCTGGCACTTCCATCCCTAGTTCTACATATTCAGATCAATATTTTGGTCACACACATATTTTTTCTAGAAAAAAAGAAAATCTGTAGGTACCAGTGAGTATCACTCCTGCTTTTTCTGGCGGTGCTGTGTATGGCTTCTGTCATACCAAAACCATCTTTGTCTCTTTCCTACTGGGAATATAAATTCTTGGAAGCAGGATGCTTATTCCAGGTCTCTGTGCAGTGGGACTGGGAGCCCAAGAAGCATTGTAAGGCTGGTGTGTTCAGCACAATGCCCAGGTTAGTGTGTCTCAGGAAACAAGTGGGAGAAATGAAGCTTTTTACTATTATTTCCTTGTTTAAGGAAACTTGCAGACTTCTCTGTGCTGCCATGAGCTGGTAACAAGAATTGCTGAGCTGTCCCAAGGGAAAAGTGTCTGAGGACAAGTTTGTTCTGTGAGATTGACAAAGCAGAGTTAAACCCAGCACTGCCCATTAGGCTTCCAATTGTCTGATAGATTCCACAAATCTGAGTTAAGTGCCTGAGCTGCTGCTGCTGGCACTGCTGGGGGAGAAGGTGGCAGGTGTCAAACTGCTACAAAGGGCTTGTACTAAAAAGTCAGTAAAATTTCCTGTGCTGTCAACTTTCAAGATTTTGTTGCAGAGGCAGCTCTTCAAATCCCAAAGATGGTGCAAAGTTTGGTTTGTTTTTAGCTCCTGTAGCTGAGAAAAAGGAGGAAATCTTGTGCTAATGCGTCCTACCTGCTGGGTCTGCACTTTAGCCCATAAGATACATATTGTTGTGGAATGGGGATCTCTTGGTCTTTCCTTTTCCAGACAGAACTAATTAAATATTAGTTGGCAAAGGGACTTGTGTTGGAGTCTCCTGATGCCTGGGAGGAACATCTGAAGCTGAGTTGAAGAGCAAATCTAGGCCTTGATTTAGCTTAGTAAATACTTAATGTTATAAGGGATATATCAGAGACCTGGGAGCATGTTCCTACTTGAAGCCAAACTGAGGTCCCTAGGTTGAAGATAAATTTATTGCTCAATTCAGTTGAAGGGGAAAATGCACAGCTGCCTCTGACTGCTGAGCTGTGAGGCTGGGCGGGACCCTGCAGGGGATGGAGGCTGCAGACAGCACAGAGCTTTATGTGATACAGTCCCAGATCCATGCAAGGTTAATTGGATGGGATATGTGGCATTCTGGACCAAAATATATATTCCTTTGCAAATCCCTGAATGCTGCCACGTGGAATCATGACCCTGAAGCCCTCCATCACAGCTCCAGCTGCTTGGGAATGCCTGGAGAGGCCAGATGGTTACTGACACAGCCCTTTCTCATCTTAAAATGCATGCAGGACTTGCCCACCCTCTTAATTATTATCTGAGCAAAAAAGTGTTTAATGGCACCACAGCTCACATCTGCCCCTGGTAGATTTGGAGCTTCATATCCCTGGAAGTCTCTCTGTGGAGAAAGTGCATGACTACATGTCCCGGTTTGGAAAGACAGGTGTCTGCCAGGGAAAGCCAGAGCTTCTCTTGGAATGGAGGATATAAACGCCCTCCCTCCAAATTATTATAATTTTGAAATTAAGGGCTTTCAGGGAAAAAATATGGGAATAGGAATACCAGTTCTTTACTAGCAATATCAAAAATAAAATTGTAGAAGTACAAAAAAAGCAAACAAACTTAAAAAGAAAACACTGAGAGAGTCAGAATACAACCTGACACCCTGTTGGTCAGGGTGTTGGAAGCAGTCCAGTCAAGTCCTCCTGGAGTGACAGATGTGGTTCTGGTGAAGCAGAGATGATCCCGTAGAAGGGTGTAGTTTTCCTTTGAAGGTCCAGTGGTGGTGAGATGGGTCTGGTCTTCCTCTGGGAATCCAGTGCAAACAGGCTGTGCTGGTGTTCTGAATCTCAGGTTTGATCCAGGTAGGAATGCTTGGCTCCTCCTGCTGGGTGGAGCATCTCCCAATGGGATGATGTAATTGTATCAGTCATGCAGTGAGCCTCGATGGCCCATTAACAGCAGATATCCCCCGGAGGGAGGATGGGTGGTGGAAGAGATAAGAACACTGCCCCACCTGGTTTCAACAGTTGGTAATGGAATACATACTTTTGGTTACATCTTGCATTGCAACCTAAGACACTACAAAATGGGGAAGCAGAGCTTCCAGTAATTATCCCGCTAAACCTCACAGGCTTCAAATGGCCTGCTAGAACTCCTTCGTCAGCAAAAGTCAGGACAAGTAATAAATTAGGTAATAATGAATTGTGCTCATTTCTCTTAGTGTGCTTTGCAAGCCCAAGGTTCTTATTCACATGAGGCCAACTGACATAATTTTGTCACCTGCTGAGCAAATATTTGTTTCATGCATTTGCTTTCTTGTTTTGTGTCTAGTGATAAAGTGCGGAGAATTCTCGAAAAGATCCCCTTGCCGTGGCTAAAATAAAAAGCAGCAGAACAATTCCAAAAATGCAAATTGGGGTAAGGCTTCTTCGGTTTCCGCTAAACAAAGTGTTCCTCTTGACTCACAGCAATCTTGTAAGATATAATTAATTTTTTTAATCTACATTTCTCTCAAAATTTCAGTCACTTACTTGCCTTCAAATGATGAAAATTATTTTGTTTTGTGTGTTTGGATTTTTTTTTAGTTGAAGTGGGTGTATCTTCTATCCATTCTTTTCATGGTGATGACATTAGGCAATATTTGCCACATAATTAAAATTTTACACATTTATCTTTTTTTTTAATTGGAACTCTTTGGAAGTCAGACATTTCTCTTGTTCTTTATTCACTGCATAAATGACTATTCAAACCCATATACAATCTGGAATTTATTTTGATCTTTGGTTTTTAAAAAGCAGCAGTCATGAATTCTTTGATGTTTATCGAATTCCTTGCCTAATTGCAAACCTCATTTCTGAGTTTCTTCTCTAATTTGAGCATTAGAAATGAACGTCAGCAGCTTTTCACAGGAGAAATACAAAGAACAAATTACATTTTAGCAGCAGAGTATAGCAGCAGCTTGTGATAATTTGTATTGTGTACAACAGGCAGGGAACATTTGGGTGAGCAATTGAAAAGAAAATGCTATCTGCAAGATATGTCACAAAACATGATGTCAGATTTCCTGAGGAGCCTGGGAGAAATATCACACCAACATGAAAGCGCCAGATTTCTAAATGCCTTGGCCCATGGGAACAAACACTCCAAACTGCAAGTAAAGCATCTGCAATCTGGTTTCTACAAGGCTAAGAATAAAATAGCCATTATTTGTGCCCCACAGTGCCTGTGGGATGAAATGTGCTGGTTGTATAACTGCCCTGGCTTTCCTGCTGCTCTAACAATGCATCCCCGTGTCAAATTGCTGGCATTTATGGATTTATTGTGAGCCCTGGGGAAATACACCACGACTTAATAAGCAGGAAAGTGAAAGAATGTCCAAAGTAACGGGCTAATGATTAGGTCCAAAGGAGTTACAACAATAATTTCCCTCATAATTGGAAGAAGCAATGTAGGCTCATAAAAGAGCAGCAGAGTTAGTGCAGTGTTCATTTTATGTTATACATATATATATAAAAATGACAATATTCTGTCTAAAGTGATCCTCAGAATCATGAAAAAAAATTTTCATATATGTTCAAAACCCCACTTAAAACCCCAAACAAACAAATGAAAAACAAACAAGCAAGCAAACAAGAAAACCAACTCAAAAACTTCTGCCCTCTTCTAGGAGGTAGAAATAGAAAATCAAATTCAAAGAGATCTCATAATAGAAATAAAAATAAAAATGCATAGGGATTTTAAATTATAATTTAGTTTATCTCATATCCTCAGGGATCTGCTAGCTGGAAATTATTCTTAGTAACTTGTCTTATCTCTGTGTATATTGAAAATAATTTTTTTGCCTTTGTAGTTTCCTCTGGAGTGTCTGAAGAGCCTGGCCACAGCCTCACCTGCTGTTGTTTTCTCTAGGCTCAATCACTGCAGTTTCTTCATTTTCCTCCCCTTGGTGTTGTCCTGGTTTCAGGTGTGGTGCTCAATCATGAAATCACAGAACGGTTTGGGTTCAAAGGGACGTTAAAGCCCATCCAGTTCCAACCATGACTGTGAGCAGGGACACCTCCCACTATCCCAGGTTGCTCCAAGTCCCATCCAACCTGGCCTTGGACACTGCCAGGGTTGGGGCAGCTGCAGCTTCTCTGGGCAACAAAATCCAAGTGTATTAGTATACCACTATTAGTATATTATTTTATATAGATATAAAATATTAGCATTTTTCAGCCCAGGATAAGGTTTACCCTTCTGCAGAAATGTGATTTTTTTGTTTCACTTTGAAGTTCAAAAAATCTCTTTTCAGTGGATTTGGTGTTGAACCAGTTTTCCTTATTCTTCATTTATAAAGCAGATCACCCCATCTAAATATAGAAAGCTGCACTTGTTTGTAATAAGTAGCATCATGGTTCCCATCTTTATTAAAAATAATTGGAATTCTACCTATCCTCTCCAGTACTACAAAATTTTTAGTTTGTCTACAACCTTAAAATCACAATATTTTATTAATCAGGGTTAAAATACACATAATAGCACCAAACTCAAGGGAGGTTCAGTGCCATGTGGCTTTGTCTGAACCTTTAGCAACCTGAGGACAGTTTTTCAGCTCTTTCTGAACTCCCTATAGAGCATTTACACCCTCTGTACACTCTGCTAATGCTTTCACATGTTACTACAATGATGTTCTGTACAATAACAAAGAAACTGTTATCATAAAAGTGTTCATAAAAGTAAAGATTTGACATCAATTTTAAGCTTTTCACCTTTTAATTGTTATTGTACCTTGAAAGGAAAATAAACTGGCCTGAAACATTTCTTGTTACTGAATAGATTCATGTTCGCGTCTAAACTGATTTCCTCGGTGTCTGTGTTTATCCTGAGGATGATGATAATTCCTTAGTGCTGAACTTCAAGGGTTTTGAGAAGATAGTCAATATGTTTTGGGGTTTGTGTAGGGTTTTTTTTGTTTGTGTGGTGTTTTGTTTGCTTGTTTGTGGGGTTTTTTTTTGGGTTTGGTTTGGGTTTTTTTGCTTGGAAGTTTTATTCATTCAGGTTTCCATTCTATAGAAGAATCACAACCTGTTTGGGAGTTACTAAAACCAGTTCTCTTCATAAATGTAATTAAACAATATGAAGTTGTATGGGAGCTTTTAATACCTCCTACCACGCCTGATGCCTTAAGTTTTAGTTTTCATATATTCCAGATTCTGTACTGCCTTAGAGTGTGACTCTAAACTTCATATAAAGTGTTAGCAAGTTCTCCTCACAGAGTAGTTAGACAAAACAATCCTTTTCTAGCCCGAGAACCAAGGACACTGTTGCAGCTTCAAGCCCAAAAAGTATAAACAACAGAGAATTGAGGAGAGCAATCTGAGAGGATGGAACTTCACAACCTGAAGCTGTAATTGGACAATTAACCCAAATATGTAAATGGACCAAAACTCATAAAGGTGTGAAACCTTGTGAGCTGCTGTTCATCTTGGGTGTAGCCTCGGCCAGGCTCTTGTACTGCCCAAGGTGTATCTGTGAAGGCCTTTTTAATAAGTACCTACTTTATTCCTTTACCACTGTCTGGCCTCTGTTCCAGGTAGCCCCTCTAGGCATCACACCCCCCTGTGTTTTATGTCTGGTTTTGTTACCTCTTGCCTTTTCTAGCCTGGCTTTTTTGCTCTGTGGAAGTTATATCAGTGTACCTGACCAAGGATAATTATTTTCACGAAGGCTGAAGGAAAAAAGACATTAAACATCGTGACCTCTTGGCATTAGCTGTTGAAAACTCCCACTTTCTGTTGGGCATGATGGAAACTGTCCTTGTTTTTCACTTGCTACTAATGAATCTTAGAGCTGCCAAGAACAGATATTTGTGGCTCTGGTTGGTTTTCCCTTATATTTTGTATCAACTTTTCTGATTTTCCTATTCTGATTCAGTTGTCCAATTGGAGAAACCAAATACTTTGTTCTAGCAACATATATTAATATTAGCTTCAATACATTCAACTAAGGGTGTATATTAAAGTCATTTTGGAAAAGAAACATTTAATAGAATCATAAAATATCCCAAGTTGGAAGGGATCCACAAAGATCCTTGAGTTCTGGCCCTGCACAGACACCCCAACAATCCCACCCTGTCCCTGGGAGAGTTGTCCAAACCCTCCTGGAGCTCTGGCAGATTTGGGGCTGAGCCCGTTCCCTGGGGAGCCTGGGCAGTGCCCAGGGAAGAACCTTTTCCAAATATCCAACATAAATCCCCCTTACACAGCTCGAGCTGTTCCCTCGGGTCCTGGCACTGTCACAGGGAGGAGGATACAGAAGAGATTTTGCTGCTTTTTGGACCAATGCTCTAGCATTTGACCTGGGGGTCTCTGGTTTCTGAAATTCCTCCATTTAAGGAGAGAGCATGTTTTTGTTGGTGATTTTGAGTGGCTGAAATTCTGATCATGTTTGCAACGTTCTGTGCCTAAAGCATTCCATAAACAGCTTTCTAAGTGAATAAATATGAAAGGCATCAACATGCAAATTCATCTTTCCCTCTTCTAATCCCAAATTGCAATATGGTGCTTTCAAGTTCTGCACTGAGATTTCTTCCCCTCCTGCTCTTCTCCTTCACAATCTTTCCTTTAATTAGACTATTAAAAAAAAAAAACAGAAAAGAAATTAAAAATAAATGACGTGTGAAAATGCTGTTTTGTCACAATAATTTCACAGATGGTGGAGGCTCCTTCAACAAATGTGAGTATCAATGTTAATCCTATTCTCTTCCTTCTGCTAAATAAGACCAATCCTGATGGAAAGCCAGTCATATTGGGATAAATATTTACAGTGTACATACAGACAGGCTCGTACATTGGGATAAGTGGTTATTTTTTCCTGCTTCATCATCTTAAATACTAATTATTGGTTATTTCAGGGGTCATAGCATTCATTGGGTTTTACTCCTATCTGCATACTTTTCTACCTGAGTCATAGAATCATAGAATCACAGAAAGTTTGGCTAAAAGGAACCTTAAAGATCATCTTCTTCCAACCCTTAAGTCCTCCAGCATTCTTCAGTTTATTTTTTAGGGAAATGGGGATGAAACTTAACTCTTGGGGAAACGTTGCACAGGTTTGGTAATTCTAACATGGTGCTACAGGTTTGTGTAATTCAGAGTAATTTTTCAAAGAAACTCCAGGATAATTTATTAAGCATTAGTTAGAGCCTAAGGTGAGTTTCCAGTCTCATCCACAGTCCCAACAAAGAAATTTCTTCATTTTCTTCCCTGAGTTTTTGCATTTAGAAGAGCAGATATTTCCTTTATGTTGGGTTTTTGGGTGTGTTTGTTTGTTGCTTTTTCTTTATGCAAATCAGATGTCTGGCTTGGTCCTGCTTGCACTGTCTGCAATGCAAAATTCTCCTTCTCCCTTCCCTTTTCCACACACACACAGACACCCACAAATCTGCTCACCAGAAATCCTTGGCAAACTCCACCAGCCACACAGAACAAGTCATCTGAAATAAATTTCTGTAGTGACTTACATAAAGGTTGCATAAATTGTGAAGATCCTGAACCAGAAGAAAAAGAAATAAAGGCAGGAAGAAAACACAAAATAAGGAAAATAAGGAAAATAAGGAAAGAGGGAAAAGGAATCAAACTTCTGTCATTTAAAGGATTTTAGTCAGTATTTCTAGTTTCCAAGCACCCCAAAATAAGCATTTTTTTACAAAATTCTGTTTAATTTAAATATTTTTATGTTATTCAAAATGAGAGAACAAAAATTTGATTTTCAGAATGAAGGCTCTAATAGAACTGAATTCCTTTCAGCATTGTTAGCAAGTCTAAGGAACCTCCAGTTCACCTACACATTGTAGATCCAACTGCCACATAAAAAACCCTTCCCAGCTGCATGTGACATGTCCAAAGTGGAACATCTGGAATAGGGATGCGAGGCCTATTTAGCTCCTGTGTCATTCTCCTCTCTCCCAGTGAAATCCCACTGTCCATGTTGGATAGAGTCATGCAGCATGCGCTGGGGATGGAGAGCTGCAGTTGGAAATAGAACCATGGAGCCAGGGCACATGATGGGAAAGAATTTAGGGCATCATGGGATGGGTTTGGCTAAACCCCAGCCCCTTTTGTGTTGGCTAAAATGTGAGAAAACTTACGTCCTCCAACTCCAGGCTAAGAGAAGGTTCATTCTGCACAGCACACCCTGCCAGGGGCAGGATTGATATTAATGATGTGGAAAAAGAACTGCCTGTGATTTCTGCTGAAAATTATAAGAAAAATATTCCCTGTAAAATTTGCAAAAACAGTGCTGGGGCAACTGGAGTTAAAACAAAATTGTTTGTCAGGCTGGCACCCTCCACTTCTGGGACTGATAATTTACAAGAGAACATTGTGATGTGAGAAGAAATAAAGTCAGCTCCAATCCCATTCAAGTCTGTGAAGATTTTTGCTCTTAAGACATTGGGGTTAAGCCACAAGTATTAAGCTACAACTTAAGCTGAAGTTATTTCAGAAGGCTGGTTCCAGCTGTAAGTAAAGTAAACAGCTGTAAAACAGGCAGCATGGATCTATCAGCTTTGGATACTCCAGTGGCTTGGAAAACCTATTGGATGCTATTTTATTAATATGATTAATAAAATAGTGTGATGCTCACTGATGGGGAACAGGTATGTGAAGAATGAGCTACAGTGGGTGGAAGGCCCTGCAGAAATTACCCTCTACATTAATTTAGGGTTCTCCCACCAGTTACTTTATCCACCTTTGTCTTGACTTTTAGGGAGAATGCTCCTGGGAACAGCAATATTCATCCCTATGCTGGGCTAAGGACCTTTGCAACAGGCACTTTTCTTCAGCCTTTGTTTCCCAAACTTTTCCTCTTTTCCAAATGGGAAGTAATATTTTATACAAGAAAAACAAAACTGATTAATTTAGTCAAGAAATTAAAACTTAAAATAAGAAATTCTTTACACATAGGGTAGTGAGGCCCTGGCACAGGGTGCCCAGAGAAGCTGTGGCTGCCCCTGGATCCCTGGAAGTGTCCAAGGCTGGGCTGGATGGGGTTTGGAGCAGCCTGGGATAGTGGAAGGTGTCCCTGCCCATGGTCAGGGCTGGAACTGGATGGTCTTTAATGTCTTTTCCAACCCAAACCATTCTGTGATTCTGTGAGTGGGATAACATTTGAGGTGTCTCTCTGATGATTTTTCCAATGACTCTTTCATAGAATACTTTCTTGCAATAGCAGAATTTATATGCAGGTAGGAATAAAAAAAAGAGTTTTTCTCCTGTGATTCAGGACAGCAAAAGATGCACATGGATAGGAAGTGAAATAAGGAGAAAACGACACAGCTTTTAGGAAAAAGTAAAAGGTGACATGGAGCCCAATTATTTCCAAATACTATCAGGCTTGTTACTGAGGACATTTCGAAGAAGAGTTTCTCAAACATGACAGGAGCTCAGCAGAGGTCTTGATGGGGTCAAGCAATACCAGTTTTTCAGCTGCAACACATTCAAGCACATACCTGAAAGGATTTTGACAAAAAACTTAGAGAAGTCAGGAAAGTTTCAAAAGTTCATCTTTTATCCCTACTAAAGAAGAGGTTGTTTTCTCTCTTTCTCCTCCCTCCCCTCCTTCCCCCACACAAATACCTTTGCACAAGGCTGCTTTCTTTATGTTCCCCTTTGTTCAGGAGCCATCAAGACCTGATCCAAGGTCTGTTGAAATGAATGAAAAAGCCCAGAACTTCAGAACCTTTCTCTTCATCATTTGGATGAACACAGGCATCAGCCCTTGAGAGTAGAGACAATGGCAGGAAATTGGCAGCACATGGAGCTCATGCAGAACTCGGCGGAGAAGCTCCCAAACTTCAGGAGCCAGATTGTCACTGAGAAACCGCAGATGAACCAGCTCTAAACAGAATTTTGAAGTACTTTTCTTATCTTCAGAGTTGTATCTTACTCACACTGAGCTGGAGGAAAGAGGGAGCGGGATTTCTGAGAGAACTAATCTGAAGGATGTGCTGAAAAACTGTATTGGCCTAATTCTGGAACTTGAAATAGGACCCAGATGAATCTGTAAAATTTCAGTCCTAGGGGTGAAGTTAAATGTGATAAAATGTGTACAGCTACCAAACCTCATTCCTTCCTCCATATATTTTCCTTAGATATCCCAGATACAGACCTGAAATTGCTGAGAGCCTCCATCTGGAAGATTGTTTGGGTAACAAAAGGCTGAGAAGAGAAATACGAAGACTTCTTTAAAACTGAGAGAATATGTGAGGCAGGTTAAGATAATGTCCTGGTTCCTATATCAAATAATGTTTCAGCTTTCTGATGTTGCTAAGACAGAAGAGGTTGGAACAGTGCACTAAAAATCAGAACAATTTTCTCATAAAACACAAGGATTTAATGAAAACCAAGTAGTAAGATTTATAGGAGTGAGTCACTGAGCTGTAAGAATTTAACAAGGAAAATATTACCAAGTAGCAATAATTTTTTTAAA
Organism: Sinosuthora webbiana; assembly: GCA_013397395.1. NCBI lineage: Eukaryota > Metazoa > Chordata > Aves > Passeriformes > Sylviidae > Sinosuthora > Sinosuthora webbiana. Next base: position 1,061,632 of record VXBN01007112.1, on the reverse strand, counting down.
AATCGTTGTTAACCAAATTACTAATATTTTGGGAAACAGAACTCCACAATTACCAAGATGACATAAAAATTGTAGGAAAACTCTTCTTGTAGGAAAATTTAGGAAGCTCTCACATTAATCATTGAATCACAGAATAGTTTGGGTTTGAAGGCACCTTAAACATCATCTGGATTCCACCCCATGCCATGGGATGGGATGCCACCCACAAGATCAATTAATAACTGGATTAATAAAACCAGTCACATTTAAATAAGTGTTTGTGTATTAAAGAACCTCTCCTGGCTGCATGGTTATCTTTTCCTTGCAGAACCCCTTTGGGAAGAGGCTGTCACGTGAGATGGATGGTAACTTGCACTTGGGTATAAAAGGTGTTTCATGACATTTTATGAGCCATGTCTCAGATTTCCATGGGAATTTAATACCCAGATATTTTAAAATAAAGTGCAATAAAAAGAAATGTGCATTTTGTGTTTATGGCTGGCAATCAAACTTGAGGTCGAGCTCACCTGACGGACCTTAAGAGGTGGGAAATGAAAAAGAAAAACCAGCACATAAAAGCCCAGCTGCAGCATGGACTTAGTGCTTTAACAAGGTGCACCTGCCCACTTTAACATAAAAATTTACTTAGTTTGACTAAAATTTGAGAACCACTAGAGTTAAAA
>VXBN01007112.1:1006097-1046077 GCA_013397395.1 Sinosuthora webbiana | reverse complement strand
TTTTTTGGTTTTTTTTTTTTTTTCCTTTACCGATCTCCTTGAAACACATTTCAAGCTGGCAAAGGTCTGTTTAGCCTTCTTTTTTTTCTCCCTAGAAAAATTGTAGGTACCTCATTTGTAGCCTTGGGTTGGAAAAACCTGCACCCAGAGTGCTCCAGCACCTTTTCATAGTTCACAGTTTATGGATATTTTACATTATTGTGTTCACAAAAATACCTGTTTCTTGCCAAGTTCAAATATTCCTCAAATTTTCCTGAGGCAAAACCTTAATGCTCATGCTTGGTACTTGCAAGGATTACTTAGGAATACCTGCATGCATGGATGCCTGAGGCTGCAATAAAGCCAAACCTGTCTGGATGAAATATTGCAGGGAAAAATATTGGAGGGTCACCAAATTAGAAAAAGGGAAGAGGAAAAAAAAAATCTACCGTTTTCCAGCACATTGAAATGTCAGCTGGGCTCTTATCCCCTCCTTCATGCTCATCTCCAAGCAGAATGATTTGATAAACAGTGAGGGATGGCTGAGGATTGCGGCTGGGGAGAGTGATGAGAAACCTGTGCACGTTTTCATAACTCACCCGAGCAGAGCAATGTTTGCTGTCCCTCAAGGTGATCCAACACCGGGTCCTGCTGCCAGGCTTTGGTCCCTTCAGAAGCACACACAGGCTGATGATGGAAGTGCTCAGCATGCCAGGATTCCTCCGACTCTTTCATTAAGAAATGTGTTATCCCTGCTCACGTGTTTGTTCAGCACATATGCTTCATTGATTTATGCTGTATGAACACACCTTGGCTGTGTCCTCAGAACCTCATTACTGCCTGCTGAATATCCGTTTCAATTGCAATTTTATTTATAAATGCAAATTTCCAAACTTTGTTAATTGTGTGTCACGCATCAGAGTGATTACAACTACATCTCCTCTGTTTTGACATAATGTGTGTTTCATATTTTGCAAACCCACCAGCCTAGAAAATTCATAATAACTTTTCATTCATACAGAAGTAAATGTTTCCCGTTGTTTCTAGAGCTGGTCAACACCTCCCAGGAAAGAAGGCACCCTGCATTTAACAGAAATTAACTATGGTCCTGTATAAAAGCAGGAAAAACAATATTTAATTTCTAACGGGGATCAGAAAATATTCTCTTGCTTAGGAAAGAAAATGCAGTAGCACATTCATTTGGTTTTCATGGTCTGCAAAGAACTGATGCTCCAAATGTTTGCAACTGTTATGTAATATTAGATAAAGAGTAAATTACAAGATCCAATTAACAGTAAGTATAAAATGTCAAGATTTCTCAATGTCATGTTTCTGGTCTTCATTTTAACACCTTTCTCTGCCATTTCACCTCTCCCATTCCTCCCATGTTGTGGTTTTCTCCCTTATCCTATAATAATTTACCATTTCTAATTCTCACCTCCTTTCCTCAGGATTGCCCTTGTTCCAGCTAAACTGGGCACAAAGAAAAGCAAGAAATGCAAATTTCCACTTGATCCAGATGAGAGTGAAGTTCCCTCTGCTGGCTATGAGACTGCCAATCTGGTAGCCTAAAATGCTGCCAAATCCCTTTTTCCAGTGTTGCAGACCCCTTACAATGGGCCTGGAGCATCAGGATTATTTCTTCACCTGGAAATTGGAGCTTGAACCTGGCACAAGGGTGTGCAATTAAAACCCTGGTGATTTTTTTAATTCTCACCAGCTGGATAGGTTGTTCATCAGGGAACAAGCACAAGCACTGGCTGGTTTCTCACATGGAACCTGCTGATCTGCTTTGTGAAGTCTGGATTCAAAGATGTTTTACTCCATGTGGGTATCCTCGGTGGCACAGCACAGAAAAGGAGATACTTTACCTTCTACAAACAACAAAGTGTTTTATTCTATTGGGAAACCAGTCAGTGATCTCCATTGCTGCTGCTTTTGGTACTTAAATAATCAATCTTTAGGGATTCTGAGTCCCTGTTTGTCTTGGCAAAAGGGTTTTGTGGAGCTGTGCCTTTCTGGGTAGTCTTGTGGAGCAGATTTCCCTCATCAACGTTAGCAGTGTTTCCTGCTTCATGGCCATTGAGGGCTGAAGAGAAAGGGATTAAGGACAGATACCTAGCTGCCACCCCACTAAAGTAACGTCCTCAAAACTTGCACAGTCCCTTCCTGTTAAATGAATTATTGCTGTACCACTTCAATCATGACCTTGCTTTTCCCTCAAACTGTCTGCCTTTAATTGGCCTCCTTTGCTCATAGGTAAGTGAAGATGTCACTCAGTTAAAAGGTGGAAAGAGGATTGATTGTATATTGTGTGTTTTTGAGAGAAATATAAAATGCAGTGGTAAATTTCCAGTTAGGTCGAGCTGCTCCCTATGGTCTACAGAAATACCCACCACTGGCTGAAAGGCTCCAATTTAAAGTCCTGTGTTTAATAATTAAATAGAAAAAAATACACATGATTTCCCAAAATTCACCTACAGATACAAAGTTTGACTTTGTCACTGGTTCCACACTACAGACCCCTTAGCTGCCAATAAAATTCAAGGAATGAGCTTGCTTTTTTCTTAGCTTGGATTGTCTACATGAGCTTTGGAAATAAATCTTTTTTTTTTTTTTTTTTTTTTTTGTTATTTCTCTCAGGTTTTCCTCTGTAGCTTCTTTCCAAATCCTTTCCAAGTTTGCCTTCATGCTTTGTGGATAGCAGACATCTAAATCTGACACATTATTTCAAGCAGTTCCCCAGACAGAACAGGAAGATGTAGAAGAATGGTACAAGGTAAGAACTCTTTTTCAACAGATCTGCTATGAAATATTCAGGGAGGGAGAAAAAAAGGGACAAAAAGGGAAAAAAAATAAGGTTCTATTACTTCTCAGAGAAGGAGCTTGAGCCAGATAGAGCTGCATGTAATTCATCAGGACAGTTGAAATGTCCCTCTTGTTATTTTCTCTAATAAATACTTTATTTGGTGATTTATGGTAGGTATCTTGTATCTTGCTGTTACAAACCTATGGAGATTTGACAGTAATTAATCATGATGAAGAGCCTTGCTTCTCAGGAAGGGAGAACATGCAATTCTGCAGGCTGTTAGTCAATAAAGAAACACTTTTCAGGGATTCTTAATTGACTATGTTCATCACCAATTTACACACAGAAAACTTCTGCTAAGGATACCTTGAAGGGGAGATTGACAAACCAGAACAAAATAGAACTTACACACAAAATAAGATTCTTGTGATGAATTCCTCAAACCACTTCCCCTCATGGCAGTGGGGTTTTGATGTCTGAATTTATAAATAAAATAAGGTTAGGAGATCTGTGAACTTGTTGTAAATCTCCACCAAGCTAGGGAGAATTTAAGAAACCTTTAAGGAAAAGTGCCAATGTATAGCAAGGAGGCCTATAAATATATCATGGTGGTTTAAAATATGTTGATTCCATAACTGTGAAATGCCCTGTTGCACAGATAAAACTCTAGTCTGAGTGAAGAGTAGAACATGAAAATTTATCCTGGGAACAGTCATTCTCCTGATGAAAAGGTCTGTGCAGAATTTCACAAGTGATGGGATGAACCCAGGGAAGCAGGGATCAAGAAAGATGTTCCCACACAGATTGATCTGTGAGACTGCAGAAGACCCTCACAAGGAAACTGAGACAAATCCCACTGCTCAACATACTTACAATTGGGCTGGGTACAGCAGCTGTTATGTATCTCTAGCGCTGCAATAAAAAATAACAGGAAGAAATCACCCTGGCACAGCTGGGGACATAAATAACAGTGTTCAGCTCACAAACAGCTTAGAAGGCTACTGGTATATTCCAAATATGTTCCATGGGCTCACAGTGTGGGATCCACTGCAGGGACAAATCCAGAAGGGAGCTGGACTCCATATGTTGGGAAATGTGCTCTCTTTGGATGCCTGTGGCCTTTATGCCTTGACAGAGAAGATGTGCCTTTAATTTCAGTCTTGCACTTTGTTCCAGTGGCTACTTTCCTGTGTCTCCAGCACCCACAACATCAATTCCCCTTTGTATAAAATAACAACTTGGTCCTGCAGCTTGTTGCTCCCTCCCTGCCTTCTAAACCCTTAGAAATGTTAGTGCTGTCCAGAAATCCTTTGTCTTGTCACCTGTGAGCTTTAGAACTAAAATATTTCTTCTATGGTTCCCCTATTTTTCTATTGTTATGAGTGCCAAAAATATAGTAAGACTGACAAAATCAGCTGTCTTAATCCTCTGATTTGCCAGGATACCCACAAGTCATCCAGGAGGAGATCCAGCTGCTTCTTGCAGGATATAATATCTGATTTCCATGGCCTAGACCTCCAGGAAAAGGTCAGAACACAGAATGAGCTCAACTGGTTTTGGCATTATGTGGGGATGATGGTTTTCTTTAGTCCAGCTCTAAGAAAGACACCTTTATATTTGCTTTTCTTGTGCAGAGGGGAAAAATTCAAGTTGTCTGGATGTGGGAAAATAACATCCGGTTTTCATCTGGTAGTGAGGGTTGGCCAGGTTTGTGTAAAACATCTCAGCAGCTCTGCTGTTCCTCCTGTTTGGAGCTTGGCATTTTACATCAGTGAAGGTGATGTTACATGGCCTAAACTGAGGTGATGGAATGAAAATCAGGCTTTCAAACTTAACACCATTTCTTCTATTCCAGTGTTCATAAAACCCGATTTTATCCTCAAGATTGCACTGAAGAACTACTAAAAAAACCAATAAAAAGTTGAAACGGTGAATCCTTTGAGTTAAAAAGCACCAGCGCAATTGCTGTCAAGGTAGAGCAAGCTCTGTAGGTAGTAGTAACAGCCTTCCTTTAACTCCACACAGGAAAACAATCTTTAGCATAATGATCTGGAAAGAGTTCTTTGGAAGCAATTGAGGATATAGACATTTATCTCTTTTAGGAAAAACAACCTACAGAAACCTGCAGTGGAAAATGTCTGAGCACAGCAAATATTGTGGGGTGTGGTGGGGTGCAGGCAGAGGTCAACTGCAGGTGCAGGTCAACAGGTCCATTGCAAGGCAGAGTTAATTTCTCCATCAGTGCTGTTGATTTTTTCTGGGGTTTTTAAATCCTTCCCTTGTGCAAACACAGGCACTCCTGAGCAGTGTTGTTGCAGCATTAGTGAGGAAATGCTGCCTGCAAACACGGAGGCTCTCCAGGCTGGCAGGTGAGCCCTTGATCCATGTTTCAGCCCCAGGATGGCTCAGCTCTGGAGGCTCACTCAGCCCTAAATCCTGCCAGCCCTGTGGATTACCCACTCTCTGCCCAGCTTCCCCAGGGAATTGGAGTGGGAGGGATACACAGAGCATGGCTGGCTGGGAAAGGGCCCCATGCAGCTCACAGGGATGGAAAACACTGCTTTCTGCCATGCCTGGGGATGCTGTGAACCCTTCCTGCGACAGTTCTGGCTTCTTTTTGTGTTTGCCGCGGTCGGGATTAATACACAGGAAACGAAGGTGTCGTGTTCAGACTTGGATATTTATTATTTCTTATCTATTTACAGACTCACGAGCCATGAGCTCTAACTGGTGAGCTAGAAAACAAAGGCAAAATGGAGTACTTCTCTTTCCAAGGTTATTTAAGCGATAATTACCCAATAACGAGGTGACATCTATATTATTTATACTTTTGACCCCATAATGACCACCCAAGGCCTGCAATGTGGACCATTTTCACCCAATTACAGAAAACCACCCAACCCCATGAAGAAGAAAGAAGAAGGTGAAGAAAAAGGAAGAAGAAGGAGAAGAAGAAGGATGCAGACAGTGCCCAAAGCCCTCCATCTTGACTCACATGTATTACTATATACTAAAACCCCAAATTCTAAATTTCCAGAATTCCAACATCTTCCCTGCCTTTAACTGCTCTGGAGCTCTTGGCACGAGCTTGGAGAATGAGCGTCCTGTCCTACCCTGTATTATCTCAAACCCAAATCACAGAGACTGGGTGAAAAGGAGAAAAGAGGAAGATATGTTGGGAACTTGGCTTTTGGCTTCAGAGATATGGGGGGACCAGAGAGACAGAAAAGGGCACCACCACCTGAAGCCACCAGTCCATGTAACCATGTGAAAAGTGGGTGACCTTGCTCTGGAAGTTGTTTGTCAGGTTACACAACTGCAAGTTTATTTTAATACATATCTATATTTAATTTATACATTTGACATTTACTGTATACATTTATTGTTTACACAATACATCTGCTGTGAGGGTGGGGAGGCCCTGGCCCAGGGTGCCCAGAGAAGCTGTGGCTGCCCCTGGATCCCTGGAAGTGTCCAAGACCAGGTTAGACAGGGCTTGGAGCAACCTGGGCTAGTGGAAGGTGTCCCTGCCCATGGGGGGGGAGAAAAAACTGGATGAGATTTAAGGTTGCTAAAAAACCTGATCCATTCTTTTATTCCATGATCTAGTCCTTGAAGAGGAGGTCAGTATCTTTGTCCCCAGCCTGAATTCAAACCCTAACCCTCTTCTTGAGGAGTGTCCTAATGGCTTCACAGCACAATTATCTCCCTTTTTTACCTTTTCTGGGTAATCTACACTCAGTTTGTGTCTGAACAGTGAATACTTCCAGCAAAATAAATGAGGAGCTGTTCCTTTATCTTGCAGGATGCAACTCTGTCCTTGAGCACAGGGTTTGGAATCCAGGTGATGGGAAAAGACAAGCACTTGATCTGCTCTGTTTCCTGTAGGTTCTCGGATAACAAAGCTGGCTTTTAAATACAATGTGGAAACAACCCACTGAGCAGTGGAAAACTGGGATAACTCTCTGCCAAGCTCTGCAAAGAAAGTTCCAACTTTTGAGAGAACAAATAATGTTTGTCAGTCCTAAATAGGAATGATTTCCCTACAAAAAATATACTCTGAGGAATGTGGGGAAATTAAACTGTTGCCTTCTGCCTTTTCCTCCACGCAGAATCTGATGGGTTTTTAGCTCAGGGTGCTGCTCTTTTGAGAATCCATTTTTGAAACCCCTTACTCTGACGTGTATCACAAACATCACAGCCCATGGAGCTGTTCCAGAGCCCTGGATGCAGCTCTGCCAGGCCAGGTGCAGATCTCCTGCAGTGCATCTTGCTCTGCATCCATGCTATTTTGCTACAGTAGGTATTTACAGCAACACAGCAGCAAATCTAGTGGAAGGTCCCTTTCTTTCTGAGTTTTTGTTTTTTGTTTTTTGTTTTTTTTTTTTTAACCACAAGGAAAAAACATAAATTGTTTCCAATTACTTGGTTTTCACATATACATGTTCCCCAATATTTTGTGATTTTGCATCAAAGTCTTCTAGAGTGTTAACGAAATTTTGAGCCTTTGCAGTGTGCCCTGGCTGGGATATTAACTAATTCTCCTCCCAGCAGCTGGCACAGTGCTGTGTTTTGGATTCAGTGTCAGGATTATTTTGATAACACATGGACTTTAGCTGCTGTTGAGCAGTGCTTGCAGAGTCAAGCACCTTTCAGCTTCTCCCACTGCCCTGCCAGAGCTGGCTGGGGGCACAAGAAGCTGGGAGGGGACACAGTCAGTGCAGGATGATCCAAAGGGATATTCCAGACCATGTGACATCATTGGGCATTTTTATAAACTGGGGAAAGCTGGCCTAGGACCTCTGGTTGAGAACCAGCTGAGCATCAGTCTGTGGGTGGTGAGGAACTACATTGTGCATCACTAGTTTAGATTTATTACTATTATTTTATTTCATTTTATTTTATTTTTTTTTATTTTTATTTTTACCTTCTTTTTCTGTCCTGTTATAACATCTTTATCTCACCCCACAAATTTCTTTTTCTTCCCAGTTCTGTCCTCCACCCCAGTGCTGGGAGGGAGTGTGTGAGCAGCAGGACACAGAGCTAACAAGGAAGCCAAATTTCTGACCTCCTTTTTCATTAATGTGTTCAACTATGGCCTATTATACCTCACACAGAGAGGGAAAGCTCTGTTCCACACAACCTCTGCATGGCTTTAGGGGAATGAGTTTCAGCTACCTCAGCTAAATGTCAGAGAGGCTGAGCCAAGGTCCACCAACCTCAACAACAGTCTCTTTTTTTTTTTTTTCCCCTTGATTTCAGTGAGCTTTAGATGGGGAATTAAACCTACCTGCTAGAAGCAAAAGGAAATTTTCAAATCCTTTTTCAAACCTGTCACAGGGGAGGAGCAAAGCCCCAGAGCATGTTAATGAGGATTGAGTGCACTTGGAAAAGCTGTTTATATTGGACTCTGCTCTCTTCAGACATCTCATACTTTCTGTAAGACATTCCCTTTCATTTCCATCTTCAGCTGCAGCTCACTGGTAATATCTGAGGCCCTTTTGCCCCTTGCTCCACTTTTCATGTTCCCATTTCAAAGACAAACTCTGTCTGCACCTTTTTTACATTAAAGGTCACAGTCAAAGTTTGAAAGTTGGCCTGCAAATTCCTTCTGGTGGAAGGTGGTTCTTTGTTAAGGCAAAGATAGAGAAATAACGAGTTCTGTGATTTGGGAACCACTTTCAGTGCATCTTTGGGACTTTCACAGAATTCTGGAGTCTGTAACACAGCCATGTGTAGAACAAAACAAGGAGACAAATTAAATTCAGGTCAGGATGATTGTGAGGGGTAGAAAAAAAGTCCTATTCCTCAGCTGTCACAAACACCCCAAACCCACAGACATTAGGATTTTTTAAATCTGAAAATTTTCTAAATATCGCAATTCTCTGTTCATGTTTGTGAGCAAATTACTTCTCTGGAGGGGAAGAGCATGGTTGCCAGTACCTGTTACACATTTAATTCTCATCTGAATCCCCAAATTACTTGTCAACATTCTTCTTCTGACTCTGCCTGAGGGCCTGAGTCATTTACACAAAACACCCAGGAGTGTGTGCTGAATCCAGGTCTGGGAGTTGTTCTCCTGGAGCAGAAAAGCAGAGAACAATCTCACAGGGTTGCAGTGTGAATAGCAGATCAAAGCACTTGAGCTGAAAAAAAAGAACCCTACAAATAACCCCCTTGAACCCAAAACTGAATTGCTGCAGCACTTCTCTGGGTTCAATTTCATTTCCTTCTTGAAGGGTCTCAAACTTTCATCTCCCCTGAGAACACTCTCAAATCACCAGGGTATAAGTGGAGAAACACAGCAGAGTAAGAAAGGATATGTCAGTAATTCCTTTCACTCAGCCTTGCCTTCATTGAGTAAAGAGCCCAAAATTATCAGGGTGCATTTTCCTGAGGGATTAAAATATTTTTTTAAGTGCTGAACTGCCCTGTGGTCCAAAGAAAACTCAAATTTCACAAAACAATTTAAGATCCAGAAGGAATCATAGAGTACCAGAATGGTTTGGGGTGGAAGGGACCTCCAAGTTCATCTCATTCCAACCCCCTTGCCATGGGCAGGGACACCTTCCACTATCCCAGGCTGCTCCAAGCCCCATCCAACCTGGCCTTGAAGAATGAGTGTCTGCTTTTTCTGAAGTTTCCCAACACAGAAAATCTGCCAGAATTCTATGATATCACAAGGATCAGTGAAAGCTTCAATTACCCTGTCCAGCACCCAGATCTGGTGCTTGTAGGACAAGATGTAGTGGTTTTAATCTGAAAGAGGGTAGATTTAAATTAGCTAATGGGAAGAAATTCCTCCCTGGGATGGTGGTGAGGCCCTAGCACAGTTTGCCCAGAGAAGTTGTGGATGCCTCACCCCAGGAAGTGTCCAAGGCCAGGCTGGATGAGGTTGCCTTGATCTTATTATTTTGGGGTTGGTGTCTGGCCTGAGGGGCATTTTATTTATCTACATTAACTTTAAACCCCTTTTCACAGCCAAACCAGAAAATATGAGCTTAGCATGCTTGAGAGTTGGATCGTGTGGGAAGAAAGAAGAGTTTTTCTGGAGAGGATCTGTAACACAGTGAGGCTCCTTCTGCCCTGGACCCCAACCAAAGCAGCTGCCCTGCACCTGGGTGTTTGAGAACCATCCAGGCCAGGAGATGAGCCAAAGGACTGTCCACAGGTCTAAAGTAAATTGCCAGCCTGCTGCTATCCTCACTGTTCACACCAGAGTAAAGTGCTGTGCTTAAATTTTTGCAGAGTGAAGGATTACTCAGATACACTTCCCCTCTTTCCCTGAATTTTTAATTCACTTGCATGGAGAACTAAGTGAAAATGTGCTTAAAGCAGAAAAAAAGTATGATCTGATGAGTAATTCCTGCTTACAAAATGAGAAAGCAATAGCTTTTCCCACTCTGGTGTTTTGCTCTGTGGGTTTCCTCTGCAGGGCAGAATTAAACCCTCAGCAGTTCCACCTAATGATGATAGCCACAAAATGAATTTCTTCAGACTGGCACTTGCAATTACATTCAGCTGAAGGTCTGACATGGTTAATGAAACCGTGGAAAAATGCAGTTGTCGGAGTCCTAAACCACACAAACACACATTGATGGCATCAGAGGGAAATGAGCCAAATTCCTGATAGGACACACAAAGACATAAACGCCAACACACACACACACATCTTACACAGTGGTTTGTTGTGATAAAGAGGATTTGAATTCTTCAGAAATTCTGCGCAGATATTTGAAAATAAATGGAAACGGTGTTTGTGATGCCAGTCATCATGGGAAAAACAAAATTGCCAAATAATTGACAGAATAATTTAACAGGGAGGCAAAATTGCTCAAGGAGGTATTTTTATCCTTGGAAAGCAATGGGATATGTGTAAGGCCATTGCTGTGTGGGATTATTCGATGAAGAAGTAATAATACACTCTGTTATCCCACAATGCTATGGATCCAGCACAAAGCCTATTAAAGTCTATGCAAATATTTCCATTATACTCTGTGGCCTCCCTGCTGATCCACGAGAAAATCTGATTACAAGTTCACGAAGAATAAATATTCCCTCTCCCAAAAGTAGCTTATTCATAGAATCATAGAATAATAAATGCTGGAAAAAAGCTCAAAGATCATTGTGTCCAACCATTCCCTCAGCACTGCCAAGGCCACCACTGATCCGTGTCCCCAAGTGTGATGGTTCTGGCTTCTTTTTCTCTGCCAAGGTCGGGATTAATACACGGGAGTTGCAGTTTGTGTTTGGACTTGGATATTTATTATTTCTTATTTATTTACAGACTCACGAGCCACAAGCTCTAACTGAGGTAAAATGGAGCACCTCTAACTCTTTTCAAGGTTATTTAACGATAATTACCCAATAACGAGGTGACACCTATATTATTTATATTTCTGACGCAATAATGACCACCCAAGACCTGCAACGTGGACCTTTTTCACCCAGTTACAGAAAACTACTTAAACCCATGAAGAAGAAGAAGAAGGTGAAGAAGGACTTTTACAACGCCCAAAATCCTCCATCTTGACTCACATGTATTACTATATACTAAAACCTTAACTCTAAGTTTTTCACCCAATGAGATCACACAATACTATTCAAACTGCACACTCACAACCCCAGTGCTATCACTCAATCTCAGGAGCCTGTTCCAAGGCCTCGAGTCAAATGTGGTGCTTGCTTGAGGGTCAGCACCTTTTAGCACAGAAAGCCTGAAATTTTCAGCCTCCAGGGTTCCAACAACCAAATGCCACTTTTACGCTTCTTTTGAACATTTCCAGCAGCAGCGATTCCACGACTTCCCTGGGCAACCCCTTCCATCTGAATCTGCCCCATTTGAGCACATGCACTGGAAAATATAATTCCAGGGCTGGGATAAACCAGGATTTGAATAGATCTGACTGAGATATGTTGTCAAATGTGCTCTACACCACAACTTTGAATTTAACTTGTGCAGATGAAGGTAAAAAAATCATTAGCTGTTGACAAATAACTGTAGGCCTACATGAAAATGAGCTCAGGGGTCTCAGTGCAACTCGTACATCATAAGCTTCTAATAATTCTTACACCTTCCTGGTCTCCAAGCACCTTGTAATCTTTATAATGGGTTTATAATACTTTTGTGAGACAGAGAGGGGCTATTTCATTCATCTTCACAGGGGGAGAGGATGGCTTATGCTAATAGGTCACAACAAATCAAGGGATGGCTCTGGAAAAGGCTCTGGGATTCAACCAAGCAGCGTCTAATCCTTATACAACTCGTGCCTAGTCTTCCCTGTACATGACAGAGGAACTCCAGCAGAATAATCCATGAGATGCAGACAACACAAAGTAGAAAACGTGTAGGAGATCTGTGGGTTTAGATGACCCTTATGTTCAATTGCAATTTTTTTCCTTGGGTTTTGTCTTCATTAGAGCAACATGGAGCCCACCGCTGCTCACAATGGACATAATCCAGCTTCTTCCAAGAAATTCCCAAGGAGTTTCCTGGAATCAAAGTTGATTTTCCAGTTAAAGACATTGTGGCAACCTCATGTCCTTTTGCCTGGGTGACTTTGCTGGATGCTTGCTCAGCTGTCAATCTGAAGCTGCTCATAATTTTAATTATGAATAAAGGAGTAAGGGAAGATCCCTCTGCCATGTTCCCAGCATCACTGCCCTGCCTGACAGAAGCCTGGAGAAATTCAGTGTGTCTGTGTCAGCCCTGTGCACTCAGACAGCCAAGATCAGACCTGACAAACCAGCAAGCTGACATTATCAAGGCAAAAAAAGACTCAAGGACAAGTTTACCACCTTGGAATGTTCAAGGTCAGGTTGGATGGGGCTTGGAAGAATCCAGTTTAGTGGAACATGTCACTTCCCATGGCAGTGGGGTGGAACCAGATGAACTTTTCTACCTGAACCATTCTACAATTCCACTTTTTTTTTGCAACGTTTCAATTTTTCTTCCTCTTATTTTATTTTTTACAGTATTTTTCTATTTCATGAGACAGTTCAAAAGTCCCTGGAAAGCAGCATAGTGCTCTCTCCCACTTGTTGATACTTATGGATCTATTGACTGAACTGTTCGTACAGAGAGATAAATTGTTTTTCACTCTCTGAATGAAGATCAGGAGAAATCTGTTGTCTAATGTTAACAGGAGCAGGAACAATGATGCTTACATTGGGATAGCCATGTCCTGGGATCCCTTCCAGAAAGAAAATCCTTTGAAGAAAGTCACATCAGGGGGAAATTATATTCCATTTGTATTTCCTGTACTATTCAGGGCAAGACTCAGAAGGCATGGAAGACTGATTTACCAATTTATCAGTGGCACCTGAAATCACACGGAATCCCTGCTTGGCTGCAGTAGGACGATCCCTTGTTCCATCTCTGGGCCCTTCCACTTTGCACTCAGAGCATTTTAGCAACTTCACCTGCTAAAAGTGGGGTTTAGGTTAACTCTAAGGTCTGAGTCTATCAAAGGGTCATTTCTGACCTTGTGGAACCAGCATCTCTCAGTGTTATTTTAGATTGTGCACCTGACATCTGGTCTGACAAAGAGTGGCCAGTTTGTGCGTATTTTATGCTGCAGTGCTGTCAAATCCTAATGAGAAGTCACAAGATTCCTCTATATCACTTTTATTACTGTTTCCTTCTTCCAGCCCTACTCCTATCCCCATTTTTTCCTTCATCCTGAGCTTTGTTAGCCTTTCTTGTCTCTGTGCTGTACCTGTTATTTTGAGTTATGCCCATCCTCTGTAATTGCTTCTGAAAGGCTGAAGGTAAACACAGAAGAGCAAACTGATAAACAAATGTTGTAAGAAAGCCAAGTATAATAAAAGATAGCAGCATGGAGCAATATTTGGGAGTGGGATGTAATTTTAAAGGTCGATAATGTGCCAAGGAAATTCTGCCTGGAGCACAACTCTCATTGATAACAGAGAGCTGCTATCTTAGCATTGCCTGGCTGCTAAATGAGTTTAACAATCTACCTCTGGGTTTATCTTCCTATCTCCCATTACTTCAGGCTGCCTCTTTTCTTTTCTTTTCTTCTCTTCTCTTCTCTTCCCTTCCCTTCCCTTTCCCCTCCTTCCCTCCTTCCCTCCTTCCCTCCTTCCCTCCTTCCCTCCTTCCCTCCTTCCCTCCTTCCCTCCTTCCCTCCTTCCCTCCTTCCCTCCTTCCCTCCTTCCCTCCTTCCCTCCTTCCCTCCTTCCCTCCTTCCCTCCTTCCCTCCTTCCCTCCTTCCCTCCTTCCCTCCTTCCCTCCTTCCCTCCTTCCCTCCTTCCCTCCTTCCCTCCTTCCCTCCTTCCCTCCTTCCCTCCTTCCCTCCTTCCCTCCTTCCCTCCTTCCCTCCTTCCCTCCTTCCCTCCTTCCCTCCTTCCCTCCTTCCCTCCTTCCCTCCTTCCCTCCTTCCCTCCTTCCCTCCTTCCCTCCTTCCCTCCTTCCCTCCTTCCCTCCTTCCCTCCTTCCCTCCTTCCCTCCTTCCCTCCTTCCCTCCTTCCCTCCTTCCCTCCTTCCCTCCTTCCCTCCTTCCCTCCTTCCCTCCTTCCCTCCTTCCCTCCTTCCCTCCTTCCCTCCTTCCCTCCTTCCCTCCTTCCCTCCTTCCCTCCTTCCCTCCTTCCCTCCTTCCCTCCTTCCCTCCTTCCCTCCTTCCCTCCTTCCCTCCTTCCCTCCTTCCCTCCTTCCCTCCTTCCTCTTTCTATTTTTTTTTCTCTCTCTCTCGTCCTTTTATTTCCTTTCTCTCTCTCTTCTTTTCTTTTCCTTTCTCCCTCTCTTCCTTTCTTTTCCTTTCTCCCTCTCTGTCTTCCTTTCTCCCTTCCATTTTTTCTCCATCCTCTCCTTCCTTTTCTCTCTCTCCATCCTTTTCCCTCCCTCTCTCTTTCTTTCTCTGTACTAGACTTTTAATGACTTAGAGTTTCCCTTAGAAAATCTTGAAACACATCTCTAGTACTTATTAAAATTATTTTTCATGTCAGACCTTCTGCAGAAAGCATTAGCTGGCTCAGTACTGCAACAAATGAGAGCAGGTTTTTAATTTCCAGGTTGTGTTGCCTGTTGGATAAAGATCTGTATCACCACAGCTCAAGTTTCCACTATCTGTTTCTCTCAAATCTGAGAACAAACTGCTCTGACTTTCTGTGTTCCCTCTGTGGCAGGTTCTGCTGAAACCTTGCACTGAAATGGTCACACAGAAGCCAGCTTCTCCCTGAGGGTTTTGAGTCCCACAGGGATATTACCAACATTCCTGAGAACACAGTGGCTTTTTAAATGTGGCATTACATGGTAGTAAGTTCTAAACTTTTCATAAAGTAAAGCCCCTGACTTACAGAGTTATGTCGGACCAAATTTTTCAGCAGTCACTAAGGATTTCTATATTCTTCGTTTCTAAGCTGACATCAATTTTGTAAGGCAGGTGCTCAAATCCCTATTTTTGCCAATTGAGCTGTTCCAATTATGTCTTGCAAATCACTAACTGTTGCTCCAATTTTGGCATCAAACATCCTCATACAGTAGCATGACTTAAAGGAAATCTACAATTTGGTCTAAACTTGTCATATCTGTAAAATTTTAACACTATAAAATTTAAACACCTAAATTATGAAATTTTAACTTAAAAGTCCTGTGCAAATACAGTGATGGGAGTCAATAATCTTGATACACCCAAGCTATGCTGTCTGCTCTCCTGGTGTCTGTCTGTCTACATGGACAAACTCCCACATTGACAAATGGGAGTAAAGGTGGTTTAGAAGAGCAGGATTTGCCTCTCCCCGCTGTGTGGTCCAGTGCAGCTTGATTATCACAATTATCAGCACAGAATATCTGGAGCTGGAAGGTATCCACGAGGTTCATCAAGTCCAGCTCATGGCCCTGAACAGGACACCCCAACAACCCCAACAACCAAAAACCCCACCCTGTGCCTGAGAGCACTGAGGTTTTTGTAGGGTATCTTATTCAGTCCCAGATGAAACCCATCAATCTTTGCATTTATAAATGACAGCACAAGCTATTGGGCAGTGAGGAATAAGCTGTAGATTTTTGTCCATGTGGTTACAATGCTCTCCCTGTGCTCTGTGCAGTCCAGGATGGAGCAACTGGAAGCAGAACCTCTCCAGCAGATCTTTGTCAGGCTCAGTGTTTATAGATCCCAGATAAATCATGGTGGTTTCCTTGCCCCAGATGCAAAAAGATAATGAGAAATGATTTGTGGCTTTGGCGTTTATAGACTCCTGAGCTATAATAACACATATTTTGGAGAGACAGTCCTGTGGCAACTTTGTTCTACAGGCAGGGCTCACAGCACAAGGTTGTAGGTGGTCACATGCAGACACCTCTGGGGCTGAACAGGGGAACTTGTGCTCCCCTCCCAGCTGTGTAGGACAGGCTCAACATCGCTCACACAGCAGCACATGCCAGGGTTTTGATCCTTGTGAAATGAGTGCTGTCCATGAGGAGATCTGCTGCTTGATTATCCCTAAGACAAAATCAGCAGAATCTGCAGCTCCGTGGGAAGAATTAAGCATGGTGGGGGGGTAAATGTCTTTTTAATGAAGACTTAAGGCAGAATTCCAATATAAAAAATCCCTCCATAAAATATTAAACCAAACCCTGTTATTACAAAGTTTGAGCACAAATGCTACAATTCTCCTAGGGGAGATTGGTGAGATCTTTCCTCACATGGGGCTGGGATGTCTCTGGGCCTCCTCTACTCAGTCTTCCCCAACCTTATTTCTGAAAAAGATCAGGGAGAGACTGCATGTGCAATATATAGGTCTTTCCACATTTGACAGACAAATGCAAAAGGCAATTAATACCATTATCTGCAATTAATAGTGCTTAAAGAACAATGCCCAGGAGGCAGCCTCTTATGGATCTCAACACAAGCTGCTCATTTTAACAAAGAAGGATAATTTCTGGTATTAACTAATTATGTGTTGCTCTAGGTACTTTCTCCCTTTCCTTGCAGTGTAACACATACCACAAGGAGGAGGAAAGCCTTTAATTTTTCTCCATCAGGAGCTCTAATATTAAGGCTCAGCTACTGCTAATAGGCTAATGTTAAACTTTGGCAGTTTTCAATTATCCTCATATTGAAGCCGAAAATTTCCAGCGCATACATCTTATTGCCTGACCAACTTCATTTCATAGTTCCATTTTTAGTTCAATAAAATTCAGCAAAAAACCCCTCTGGCTTTATTCGTATTGTTTTTCCCTCTGTTAGTTTCCAAGTAATGTGAATGTGGATGTGACTAAAAGCACTGAATTATCACTCACTGCCAGCTCCATGACAGCCACCAGTTGGGTTCTCAGTGCATCTCAGTTGCACAATAAAACACACTGGTTTGAACAGCTTTTGGGGTGGATTGCTGCATAATTCAGTTTGGCTAAGAATATTCTGGCTACTCAAAAGAGGCTGGGAATTAAACCAGCATTTTATGCTTGTTCAGGATGTCCTTGTAGGGATACATCCCTCTGAAAGGACTGGATTGCTTCAGTTCTCTAATATTTCATGGTATAAAATCCTCTCTGTTGAATCCAAACTGTCAGTGCCCCACACTTTCCACCAAAATTTCCAATTTACAATTTCCACTATCCCAGGCTGCTCCAAGCCCTGTCCAATCTGGCCTTGGATGCTTCCAGGGATCCAGGGGCAGCCACAGCTTCTCTGGGGACCCTGTGCCAGGGCCTCACCACCCTCACAGGGAAGAGCTATCTGCATTTAATGAATTAATTGCTCTAAAGCAACCTACCTTACACCAGTCATGGTTCATCTTTTCCTTCTTTTTTAATCAGTCCCTTCACTTTAACCAGGTCCTTCCCCCGGGGTGTGGCTGGGCACTGAACAGGCTCCCCATGTGTCTTTGGGAAGGCAGGTATCTGCTAGGGGAAGCTGGAGTTTCCCTTGGAATGGAGAATGTAAACCCCTTCCCTCCAAATTATTATAATTTTGCAATTAAGGACTTTCAGGCAAAGATTTGGGAATAGGTATAACCGTTATTTACTAGGAGTATTAAGAATACAAATGTAGTACTACACAAAAAAACAAAGAAAACAAACAAACAAAAATCCTAGAAACCTTGACAGAGTCAGAATATGACCTGACACCCTGTTGGTCAGGGTGTTGGAAGCAGTCCAAAGTAAGCCCTCCTGGAGTGACAGATGTGGTTCTGTTGGATCAGAGATGATCCTGTAGAAGGGCCCACTGGTGGTGAGATGGGTCTGGTCTTCCTCTGGGAATCCAGTGGAAGACAGGATATCTGGTGTTCCTGATTCTAAGGTTTTCTCCAGGTAGGAATGCTTGGATCCTCCCCCTGGGAGATGGGTGGAGCATCTCCCAATGGGATGATGTAATTGTATCAGTCATGCAGTGAGCCTTGATGGCCCATTAACAGCAGATATCCCCTCGAGGGAGGATGGGCCATGGAAGAGGTAAAGAACACTGCCCCACCTGGTTTTAACAGCTGGCACATTAACAGAAAGCACCTGCTCCCTCCGCCCTGGAGTTTTAAGGAATGATCCCATTCCTCAAGAATGGGATAAAGAGACAAAGAAAACACCTTCCCAACTGGTTTCAAAGATGGAAAAGTAGAATAAACATTTTTCTGGTTACATAACCGAAGACACCATGGCAGTGGTCACAGCACCAAACCTGACAGAGTTCAAGGAGCTCATTTGCACAATGCTCTCAGGCACAGGGTGGGATTGGTGGGGTTGTCCTTTGTAGGACCAGGAGTCAGACTCAATGATCTTAGTGAGATCCTTCCAACTCAGTACTCTGTGGTTCTGTGATTAAAATCATTGTTCAAGCTTGTTTCTGGGCATTGTTTGTTCTACCTTTTCCTAAGGCAGGACTGTTTATCTTCCTTCATTGTCATTCTGAATAAACAAACTCAACAGCTTTAATAGCTATTGGCAGTTTAAATTTGCCTGAACACAGTTACATCTCTAAAAAGTAGCCAAATACTGCTTTTCCATCTCCCCAGACGTGTTTCTCATCTCTCTTAACTGTTTGAGGCCAGGCTGAAAACAAACCTGTTCCTTGCTATTGAGCAAGGGCCGAGAGCCTTCAGCTTGGATGTCACCACACCACAGTTTCGAAATGTAATGACATACACATGCCTTCACCACAGGCTTATCACCCTTCTCTCTTCTCTCTGCACTTGTTGTGTAATGGGCTCTGCACCAGTTCCCAATCCCAAAGAAAGATAAAAAGAGCAGGACTCATCCAACACAAGGAGCATCTTCCCGTGACAGCGATGCAGAACCTGGGTCTCTGGGGAGGGGACTTGGTCCTTGTGCTGTCACACCCAGAGATTTCTTCCCTTGCCTTTTCACTGCCTCAGTATGGCTTCCACCACACAGCTTTGCTGCCTTTTTGCCAGGAATCTGCACCCTGTGCCAAAGGCCCTTTTACTCCCTAAAGACTCTTCCCTCTCCTTTTCTGACTGACCTTCCCTTCTCCCTGTCCAACAGAAAGGAAACTCGAGCATTTCCTTGCTGTATTTACAGTGCTATAAAAGATATCTTGCAGAGAGACAGCCATCCCCTGGTAGGATTCTGTTTAGGGTAATGGGAATCCATTGTGCAAGAATACAACCCTCTGATTTTTATCTTGTGCCCTTGTCTTCCCTTTGTGTCTCCCAGCGCTTTAATTAAGCTGCAATTTGGAAGCTCTGTAAGACAGGGATATATCTGTCTTTTGTCCCATAAAGTAGTTTATAGAATGTCATAAAGACAGAAATTTTGCAGATCAATCTGCTGGCGTGTCACCAATATGCTGGAGGTGAGGTAACAGGGAGCTCAGGAAATGCAGAGCTCAGTGAAATCTGGTTGGGTTTATTGGGATTTGTTAATATCTTTAAACCCAGAGCGTTCAGTTCACGCCCATCTGAAGGACTCTCTAGGACAGAGCTGGGCAGACTTTGAAAACATATTTTCATTCCTTCCTTATTAATTCCATCAGTGGCATCGTGCTATTCTCAACACCAGCTATGATTAGGTTTATCCCACATTAATCCAGAAAGGGGGAACTAGACATGAAAACGTACTAACTTTCTCTTGAGATGATAAGGAAGGAATTTCATAAGGAATAAGGCAGCTGGAGAGAGGAAGAAATATAGGAAGGGATATTTTAGCCTAAAGGAAGAGCTTTAGGAAATGTTTAAGACTACATGGGAATAGCAATCTACTGGAAAACGATAAAGGCAGAAAAAGACCAATCTATATTAGGAATTTAATTCAGACTAATGGCATTTATATGATATTTTACAGAAAAACTAACAATTCCAGTATACAATTTTTTTTGCATTCTTATAGGAAAATCACCAGAACTGAGCTTGAGATGATTTAAGGGTGCAGCAAATCCAACTAACACCTCATCCAAAAAGCTGCTGAGAGGGGACAAAATGTCCCTCACCTTTCTTCTACTTGAATTTTTTGATTTCCACCGAGACACAACCTCAGTAGTGCAACATTTTGCTTTGGGAAAGGGAAACAGAAAATAAACACAGGAGGCAGGGATAATCTGTGCATAATCACCCCTGCATTGGCCATTTAATTTATCACCTGGGATATGTCTGCATAAAAACCACCATGCTTCAAGTCAACCCTACCTGCTCTGAGAGCAAAGTAAGTCTCGCATGGATAGAGAGCAGACCCAAAGCTACTGATGTCCTGAAGGCAAGATTTAAGTTCTGTTACAGAAAACGGAAGGGAACGTTGATTTTCTGATCATTTTTGGCTCCATAATACTTTTACAGTTTCCTTATCACACAGACCAAAGCTGTCTCATAGGGTTTCTTTTGCCTGATCTGTTGTTAATATCTATATATTCTATCTGTTATCTTAGCCATGACTCACAATATATCAATGGCAGAATTTCTTGCCCTTTTTGAATGACAGCAGTGTAGAAATAACATGAATTTTTTGAAATTATAGTCACCTCTGTGTCCTATGATTTTTTTGGGATTCTTTTCTCCAAAACCTTCTATTTCCTTTCCAAAACTATCTGCCCCATTGGGGGCTACTGAATAGGCATTGATAGCAATTAGCAAAATAGAAAGTTTTATTAAACTCACTTGAAAGAGTAACAGGTAATGGGAGTGTGGGCAAAAGGGAGGTGAAATTCAGTTTGCAGAAGTGAGATTGCAGCAATTAAAAAGCAGGGGAGAGCATGAAGAAATGAATCTCCAAAGAAAGGGAGGAAAGGACACCTTTAAAATTAGTTAGCAATTTACAAGTGTCTCCAACCCCTCTGGAAGAATTAAACATGTTTACTTGTTTCCTCAGCATGTGCGTGTTCTGGGGAGTGACACATTAATTAATATTAAATATCTAGCCCATGGTCTGCCTCAGCTTTCAAGGCACATTATAAATATTGGCAAGAAAGATCATTAAAAACAACACAGATCGAATGTTCAGCTTGATTTGTAGAAATTGCCTGGTAGCAAAGGTGCTGTGAAGATGAATGAGTTTGTTAAGAGGGGAGAAGATTTCAAATATCAATTTGTAAGGAAACAAAGAGCTCCTTTCTCCCTCTGCAATGTGGCCACAAAAGCACACAGAGCAGAAGGGAAAAAACCCCCAAGTTTCTCTCATTACCATGAGAGACTCACAGATTACTGAAAAATAGCATGTGTCTAGTTCTGTCTCTTGACAGGAATTTTTGAAGGGCTGGACCACAATTGCCAGCAATTTCTCAGGCTCCTCTATCATCCTTTCTCACCTGCTGCTCTCTGCTCCACCACACACTGACCTGTTGCTGCCTCTTGCCCCCTCTCTGATGGGCAGTGTGAAATCCAACAGTAGGATGCAGGAAACCTGCAATTTTCCTTCCCCGGGGCAATGTATAATTAGAGCCCTTTTGCTTTAGGATATTTTAAATCAGGTGAAAAAGCATTTGTGCCATTGAAAAGGGAATTTTCAGACCGACTGGTAGACTTAGAAGAATCTGTACTTCTGACAGACGGGAGGAATCTGTAAAGCCAGATGTTTTTACAACTAATCTTATTTTGAAGATCTTCAGTTTCATAAGGCTAAAAGTTATTTAAACTCATAAAGTTTATAGAATTTCTGCATCAGAGAATCAGAGAAAGGCTGACTTTGAAAGGGACCTCTGGAGGTCTTGCTGTCCAACTTCCCTGCTCAGACAAGGTCACCTAGAGCCAGTTGTCCATGACTGGGTTGAAGTGAGATGGTCTTTATGGTCCCTTCCAACACAAACTATCCCATGACTCTTTAATTTTATGACTCTTTAATTTTATGATTCTTTAATTCTACAATTCTATGCTCATAAACTGTGGGGAACTATTTTTGTTTTAATTACTATTACAGAGATTTCACACAAAAGACTCTCTAACATCTTGTAAGGTAACACTGACCAAAAAAATTGTCAGTTTAAGACAGACCAAAACTCCTTGTTTAAGAAAAAATTAAAACCTCCACACTCTTCTTTTCGTTTGTGTGTCATTCCTTGCAAACTTCCATTCTTCGCTCAATAAATCTCTCTTCCTGTCTTTCCAATAGGTTTTATGAAACTATCATAGTATGTAAAATATGGATTTTAGTACTGTTTGGATGATGTTTCTCTTCTCCTCCAATTTTGGGTCAGATATTTTACCAAGACAACGTTAAAATAACACAGATCTTCAGATGACAGTCTGGCAATAGCTCAAAATCTTGGAAGGGAAGACAGAGAATCCTTTGGGGAGACTGATGAAAATGCCAAGGATACAGAAGGAAAAAGATAACATCTTCATTGCTGGAACACGCTCACCAGTTTTTCTGTGGATAGAAATGATTGTATCAATGTTGGACATCACAGAGAAAATGGATGTGCCCACTCTGGAATCTCACTGCTTTTAAAAATCATGGAAGTTTTATCACAAACCTATCCATGATTTTGACACCAGTGCTAAGAGTGCTGCTGCAAACCCCACGATCAATAGGCTGGGAGGTGAACCAATCCTTCTCAGCAGCTCCTGCTGTCACACTGGTTACCGTGTGACCACATCCCTGCAGCTGCCTCTGCCAACGATCGATCCAGGAAACTTCCCTTTTGGAACACGGAGAAGCTCTGCATGGATGGAGAAGAGAGTCACTTATTTCCCTCATGAAAACATCTTTCAGGCTCTGAAACGTGGAGGTGCAGAAGTAGTGAATAGGGATGTCCTGAAAATCAAACCCACCTTTACTTTTGCAGAGTGCCTGGAGGCCTCTTGTTCAAAGTGTGGTGTAAATTGTAAGTGCAATTACATCTAAATATTTGGGAAGCATTATACTACTAATATTAATTTTATTTTCTAGAAAGGTTGCAGAATCAAGGCTTTCATTATGTGCAAGCACTTAAGATTCCAAGTTACTCTTGCTAAAGAGGCAATGATAGCTTTGGTGTCTGGGCTAAGATCCAAATGAGTAATTACATTCTGCAAGCCTACATTCCTCCTCAAGTTTTATATGAGATAAAGTTCTTTTCACTTAGCAATGTTTCTTTTTAAAGACTGACGTTTTCCAAGCCAGAGGCAGCTGCATTTCACTGGTGGGTGAAATAATCCCTGTGTAAACATAATTTGAATAAATCAAGTGCTTTGTGGTTTTCAAAATGCCACGTCCACTCCAATTCATGGTTTTCATTTGTTACATGCATGGGATAAAAAACCTGGAATACAAGAAAAACAAAAGTCCATCAAATCATTGATTTCAGGGAACAGCCTAAGCACAGACAATGGGGAAAAATGCTTTGGGCAATTCACATTTGCTTTCAAGTGTTTTTTTCATAAACAGCTTTTAATGAAATGGCATTTAAACTGCATATAGTGCATGTAAAAATAAAAGAGCTCCTCACCTGCTGAAACTTCCATTAACAAAACTCTCAATACGATGAACTGAAATGAAAAAACCCATGAACCTCCTCGAGATATATTTTAGCAGCTCAGTAAATAACTAATGGGTATGAGTTTTTGCTTGTGTTCAGAAACATAAACTCAGAAGCATAGATTCAAAGTGCTTTACTTGCTAATGACTCTCAATGCATCAAAGCTGAGAGGTGCCGAGGCACAGGAGCTGAAATGAGTAAGTAAAAGGCAGCAGTGAAATTTCCAGGCATTTTAAGGTGTTTGCAAATCAGAGCTTGAACTTAAAATATGGTTCTGTTCAGAACGTACAGTGCAGAGAGCTGCTGCCTGCAATCCGTGGAACATTACTCAGTGGATGTTGCCATGTCCAATGTTTTATTTCAGATCAGTAGTTATAGCCAAAGACAGAGGAAGTCGTTTCCTTTGAAAGTTTTCCCCATGAATGATGCTCTTTTAAAAAATAAAAGGACAGCTGCTCATACAGCTAGGAACAGGAAACCCCACTGTTTTTTGGGGTAAGATCCACACATAGATCCCACAAGGAAGAAAAGTGAAAAAATAAAAAAACCAGGATGGGAAACTTGTGCTGAGGGAGTAACTCTTTTCTCAAGGCATGTTGTCTGCACCAGGCATTTCTCTGTGGTTAGGGTGGTTTTGTTTTATCCCTGCTTATCTTGGATGTGCTGGCACCCTCCTCATTCCCTTTCAACCCCCAGCCAGGCCAGGAGCACGTTGCTTCCTTGTGGTAAAACCCAAAAGACACAACCCACTAGCACTGCTCTGTGACTCTGTTTTGTTCAAATACACAGGTTTGTTGGACTGAAGACTTGGAAGCTTAACGGAATAAATCATAAGCAATGTTATTACTGCACAACAGTTCTTACCAAGCTAAACCTTGTTATTGCAAGGTATTGATCAGACTGGTCGAACCTCTCATAGCTTAAAGGATTTTACATCATTTACAGTAATTACAGTGTCTTCCTAAGTGCCAAAGGTATCTCTGATCTCCCTGAAGGACGTTCTGAACAGGCAGAATTAAGTGATAATTTTCTGGTTACTTCTGTGAAGCCAGGATTCTGTATTCTTGGAGAACATTTTCTATCTTTGCATTGATTTCTGAGGGTTCTCCTCTCCCAGACCAGCTCAGTGCCACGGGGAGCAGCAGGCCGGGGCATTGGCTTGCTGTCCCCACATCCCACATTGCATAACCTGGCACCATCTGCTCCCCAGCTGCAGGGAAATCCCACACGTGGTTCCAGTCACATTAAATCTGAAGCTGGAAAAGCGGAGATGCTTCGTGTTCCCTCTGAGCTGCAACTGAGATAAAAATACCACAGCTTCCTTCTGCTGTGCATGCAGGCATGCTGCTCGGGAATTTTGTGCTGGAATATCACCTTTCCAAACTCTGCCCTGCCCTGCTCCGACTGTGAGCCTGCACCCCACTTAGACTGAGGTACACTAAGGTACCACTCAGGAGATGTGCTCATTTTCCATCAATAAACAGGTGCTTTTCATTACATAATCATTGTATAATAATTACACCCCTTTTACAGCCCAGCCAAGGGCTGCAGCTCTGGTAGTAAATAAGTTTTTCAAGGCAGCAATCACAGCCAGTAATTTCCATTCATCTCAACGACAGGCAGTGACTTTACAACCTACCTTGGGACATTGTTTCACTATTAGCAAAGCAATTGAGAGAAAAGTGCCTTTCAACCATGGGCTTTGTTCACAGCTGTGGATGGCTTAGGGTGGCAGTTAGGGTTTTGTGTTGGTACCTGGGTTAATCCTTAGTGACAGGTCTCCTCTGGCATCTCAGTGTAGGGTGAGTGTTGGAAAAACTCAGCTCTAGAGAGAGATGAGAGGCCTTTTTAAAGATTTTATTCCATTATCAATCTCATAGAAGGGTGAAACACAAGAGATGTAAAACTCCACACCATTCTCTCACGAGCCAACCTATTTCTTTGTTACAATATCTTATAAATGTTTTTCAGCCTATTAGCTTTTGCCACACGATGCTGCTAATACTTCTAACACCAACCACCTATTATTTTACCCCATGTGGTCTTGCTACAATGCATCTTTAACAGTTCTAATTCTCAAAAATATCTGGTCTGTTTGCAAGGCCATAGTCGGAAACTTGTTTCCAGTTCAATTTCTCTCTCATTAATGTCTTCTCTGTTCCATGGCCTTTCTAAGTCAGCACACCTTATCTCAGGGTGTGCATACAGATGGACAAGATTATGTGACCTTTCAGCCAGGCTTTGAGAATCCTCTACAAATCCATTTCTCACATCTCCCCCTCTTTCTTGAACTGTAAAAACTTCATTGGTGGTCTTATTCATCATTTGCTGCACACAGTGAAGTACACAAGGCACTAATATTGCTACTATAACCATCAATACATATTAACCTACTTTGCAAAGCTCCTCTAGCCAAGCTGCAAAGTTCCATTGTCAAATAACCAAGAATTTCCAATTTTTTTCTTGAGGTTCAAAGAGTATCTCAAGAAGATCAGGGGCCCAGTCATACCAATCAGTTATGGGATTTGTCTCATTGGCAACTGTGCACCAATAATTGTCATGGTTAGGTATTGGTTACTCTTTGGCTGACACTGAGGGCTTTTTATACCTTCTGACATGTGGGGTTTTTTGGGAGGATGTGATGGTACAGCAACTCTTCAGAACAGAAGAAAATGTGGAATATTCCAAATAATACGAAAATATTGACAGTTTCAACTTTATTAGTTTTTCTTCAGTTGGAGGCATAATCCAAGTCAAATAAATAACTACAGCGACCCTGGAGCAGGAATCCTTGAATCCATCTCCTCATCCTGGCAGTGATGTGAGATATGACCTTGGGGAAGGTGAAGTTCAGGTTTTCTGTACCTCAGCTTCCCCATTTCCAGAAGGGTAATAATAATTCTCACTCCACAAGAAGACCATGGGGCTTAATTACCATCCATAAACCACCTTGAAACCCTTAGATAAAAGGTTCTGTAAAAGGGCAAATGTAATTACTGTTATTACAGTGGTGCAGCTATAAAATATTCATGGTATAATGGCAAGTCCAGTGAACACCGAGAAGCTTGTAAGATCAATTACTGTGCATGAATGCACAAGCACATTAGCAGGTTGTACAAGATGCCAGGCAATTTCCGTTCCAACTCTGATGTCCTGTCCTGCAGAGGGTCAAGAGCCTCAGTTTCCCACTGAACTCCATGAGAGGCCTTTGAAAATGGCAGGAAAGTTGGCTTTGAGTACTTTTCAGGCTTAGAATCTTAAAAGGGAAGTAGAAATTCTTGTCATGCAAAAAAGAAGAAAAAATATTTCATTTTTTTTGTATTGATCAGAAACCTTCTAGTAAAGTTCAATGGTGGGTTGTGCTGGTACCAAGCACCCAAGGATGGAGGGTTGGATCCACAAATACAAATGCTACAAATCAAATAAATCATGGCAGCATTTCTAACGTCAGTGCAGCTACACTGATTTATGACAGTGATGCTCTTAAGAACACAATGCATCCTTTAGGGGATTTTTTAGACATGAATGAGAGGTATTACACTAAAATAAACTAGTGCTGCACTGATAAAATGGCGAATAATTAAATCTACTTTTTTTTTTTTTTTTTCCCCCCAGAATCAGTGGTTACATATTTAAAAAAGGTGTCAGGATTGGTTTGTCATTGAAATATACATAAAAGTTAATACCTTAGGGTTTGGAACAGCAACTGGCTATACCGTGAATTTGAATTATTCCTGTTCCTCCTCCTCCTGCATTTGCTGTTACCTAGAGAGTCCCAGAGCCAGCTGCTTGGGTTGGGAGCAAGTTGTCATTAATGGCTTCCGAACCAATTACAAGACACACTTAATAAGTGATGCTGCTGTTATGCAATGCAGTTGTTCCAGGACTTCCCTCTCAAGGACAGCACTGAAATTTTTATGGAGTCTAATCCCTGTTGTCACATTGTCTGGCTGCACATCCTCAGGCTTGACACTCCACACACCACTACTCTCACACCCCACCCCTCCTTTCCAGCACACCTGAGCTCCTGTCCATTCAGCATTTCCTCAGGTTGGAACTGGTGGCCAAGCAAGGTTTCTTAAAATATGAATCCCAGTGTTTCAAAGGTAATATCAAATTTTGCTTCTGCAATGTGCTACGGGATTTTAATGTCATAATTTTTGGAAGAAGAAAATATTTTTCTCCAGCTCTGTGGGTGTATTTCAGTGATGTATAAAGGGGAAATTTCCCAGTGAAAAAGAAGCAGTCAACATTTCCCTTGCTTCCCTGCAAGCCCAGTGTGAAGGCTGTGACTTGGAAAGCAGCCCTGAAGCTCTGGAGGGACTCTGTAACTATAATTAGGAGTTCTCAGAGCAAAATGTTTCTCCATTAGAAATCATAGAGCTGAAATTTCAGTTAGTGGATCTATTTTCAGAGAAGAACAAGAAAATTGTGCCTACAAATAGTAGTGAACTTGGGCTCCTTGACTGCTGGGCAGATTTTCAGGAAGCTCTGAGTGTGGATGCTTCAGGATCAGATGTTTCAGAGCTTCCCAGCACCACAAGAGCTCATCTGGCCTCTTTTCATAGGAGAGGCACACCAGAACTGCAAGTCCTTTGACTAAAACCCAAATTTCCCAGCCCACCAGGCATTTGACGGCACAGCTGCCCAGGTTCCAAGCTCCCAGTTCCTGGCAGTCTGTCTAACTCTTTTCCACAGAGGAGAACATGCAGATTCCCTTTATCCTGCTCATCCCAGCAAAACAACAGCACCAGTGGGAAGCACATTTTGGTTTTGAAGAAACACAGGTAGCTTTGGTGTGATCAGATTACCTCAGTGAATTTGGAATGAAAAGCTGGAATATTTAAGTTCTGTAGAACAAAAATGCAGTAAGGAAAAATAATGCAATGCATCCTCTTTGCCACTGATTTCAGATTTAAATATTTTCATGGCCTCAGGATCATTCATGGAACCCAGATTTTCCTTTCCAGGTGGCTCTTGACTAAGGTTTAACAAGTAGATGAACTCTTGGAGTTCAGGTGTCCAAAGTTTTGCTGTTATTTAGGGTTGCCTTGGTTTGGAAGGACCGGTGTCTGCCAGGAAAAGCCAGAGCTTCCCTTGGAATGGAGAATTCAAACTCCCTCCCTACAAATTACTATAATTTTGAAATCAAGGGTATGGTATATATTAAGACATAGGTATGGGTATAACAGTTCTTTACTAGGAAAATTAAAATAAAAATGTAGTAATACAAAAACAAACAAACAAAACCCAAAAACACCAAACAAACAAACAAAAAAAGAACACCAACAAACCACTGACAGAGTCAGAATACAACCTGACACCCTGTTGGTCAGGGTGTTGGAAGCAGTCCAGTCAAGTCCTCCTGGAGTGACAGATGTGCTTCTGTTGGAGCAGAGATGATCCTGTAGAAGGTCCAGTGGTGGTGAGATGGGTCTGGTGTTCCTCTGGGAATCCAGTGCAAACAGGCTGTCCTGGTGTTCTGACTCTCAGGTTTTATCCAGGTAGGAATGCTTGGCTCCTCCCACTGGGTGGAGCATCTCCCAATGGGATGATGTAATTGTGTCAGCCATGCAGTGAGCCTCGATGGCCCATTAACAGCAGATATCCCCTGGAGGGAGGATGGGTGGTGGAAGAGATAAGAACACTGACCCACCTGATTTTAACAGCTGGGCCATTAACAGAACACACCTGCCCCCTCCCTCCCAGGGTCACTAGGAATGGGTCATGGAAGAGAAAAAACACCTCCCCAGACAGTTTCAACAGATGGTTACAGAATACTTACCTTTGGTTACATCTTGCATTGCAACCCAAGACAAGGGCAAATGTCTTGAATTTCTGTTCATGTTCATGTTCATGTCTAGCGCCCCTGTTTCTTCTTATATCCTGATGTTTGTTCAAATCACATTATAACACAAATATACTTCACCCATGAGAGGACTGAGGGCGAGTAGATGCACAGAGTGATGAAAAAACGGTATTTAGGTATTTAGTGAGAAAATAGTAATCATAGAGGGATATTCAAAAGAAGAAAATGGCAAATGCTGTGTACATTAGCAGCTGATAAAAAGTGACCGGTGAGGAAGATCTTCCGCTGTCCAAAATAGTCAACATCCACAGCTTTTGAAATGGAGTTCATGACACAACAATTTTTTTAATGGAAAATTTTGATACAATATTTCTTTTATCTCATTTCTTTTATAAGGATATTCAGGGAATGTATTTGTGCCCTTTTGTTCAGCATTGAGCTCTTCATCTCTGTTTGAATAACAGTGCAAGATCAGAAACCCCAAATCCATTAAAATTGCTGCAGCCTCCAGAAATTGAAAAACCCAAGAATTAAAAAAATAATAATCCTTTCAGCAGCCAAGATGAGATAAGTTCACAGTTGATGGGTAGAACTACCTACAAATCCTTCCCAAAGAAAGTCCAGCCCATGCAATGGTTTAGGCCAATCTTTTCCTCCTGCATGTCACAATCTGCAGGAGCACTGGCAATATTCAGATTAGTTGTGCATAAACCTTTATAAAACACCAGGTCTGACCAAATAAATGAGCTCTACACCTCCAAATGTCATGAGTTTTGCAAGAAAATCTTGCCCATTGCACTTCAAAACCTTCCCATCCTGCGTGTCTTTTGCTGTGTTCCTCAATCACGGGAGAAATTTCTCCTTGCAGTAACAATTCACAGAATGAGTATTTGAACCATCAGACTTTGTAAACAATAAGTTTATGCATATGCATTAGCTGTCCTAAAACTTCTGTTTAATGAATAATCATAAAGATAATGCTTCTGATTCCCTGACTCAGGCAGGATGTTATTTTGGGTCACATACTTAAAAGATGAGAAAAATTAGGACGTCTCCAGCATGAGAGTGACACCCAAAGTGATGACAATGGAAATATCAAGGCTGGAATGAGTGATGTGATAGATGAGAACACTGAAGAAATTTAAGAAGGGTGGGAAAGAATAAGAAAGATGAAACTTGTGATGGATTTAATGCCCAAGATATAATATAAGAATACTGGATGTGGTACAGAGGGAAAAACCAGCTTGCCTCAGAAAGACAGAAAGGTGAAGATAAGTTAAAGCATATTTCCCACAGCAGGCTCTAGAAGGATCATTCAAAGCAGTAGGGAATAATTTGGGAGCTACAGTTTGTGCCAGGCAGTGGCAAGGATAGATGGTGTGACACTGGGTGTTTAGGTCACCAACGAGATTTTTATCTTGTCTGGAAAATTTTATCCTGTCTGGAAAATTCGAGCACCTCCAGATGTGATGGGTGCAGAGCCAAGCAGCCTTGCAGTTAACCTGGGTGATAACAAAAAACAATGCCCAGCTGACAGAGTGGATCCTGAAGGAAAGGGGCTGGTGCTAGAGGAAAGGCAAAATCCAGCCGGCTTACAATGGGAAAATGAGGATTTAATAGGGCTTTATTAAGCCATCCCAGAAGAGCTGTCAGAGAGCCAGCCTGATACATGAGAGTCAGGCTGAGGGAGATACATCACAGGCTGAGAGCAGTGAGGCTTCAGAAAGGAGCTAATAGCTCTCTATCTTTCACATAGGCTGGACATGGACTGAAGTTCCCTGCACAGAACACACTCTCTACAAGGGGAATTTCATCACCCATCAAAACACAGCCACCTCTCTGGTGGGCTGGCCAATTTCATCTTTCCTACTAATGCTACCAAAAAGCTTTGGAAGAGTTAGGAGAGAGTAATTTCCCCTTTTTGAAACTAATAAAGTAATTTATAGGAGCAAAATGTAATTATCCAAGCTGAAATCCAGCCAGCAGATTGCTTTCACGTTTCTGCTGAAGCAAAACCAGGAGAAATAGGCAGGATTCTTTTTTAAGGTGGAGTGTGGGTTGAATCCTGGCTCAAGTGGAAGGAGAAGGTCCTGAAGAATTGCTCCTGAAAGGTGCTGAGTTAACCACAGCTCTCCCTCTCTTCAGTGTGACAAAGGCGCTTTTTCAACACCTTTTCTCATGGCCTGGTGCAGTACATGGATGAGGGTAATTTGAAAAGCTGACCTTTGTGAAGGCAAAGGGAGATTTACTCACATCTCCTACATACAGGACTTGGCCAATAAACACGTTCCTTTGTGCTGCCAACAATAAGCCTTGTGTTGATCAATCCTGACCCTGCAAGGGAGCTGGATTTAACAACACCATAGTCCCAAATGGCCTGGCTGGAAGATGGCCAGGGCATAATTCATGGTGGGAAATCCATCAGGCTGGACTCATGGCGTGTGCCTGGACACAGGTAGGGATGTGGAATGCCAAAATCCAGCCTTATATTGCCCAGACAGGAATTCCCTGGTGGATCTGAGCACCAGGCTTTGCACCTCAGCCTGGCCTGAGTGGTGAGAGGCTGCAAACAGGAGCAGATGAGCTCGGGGCTGGGAGACTTTAATGTGGCTGTTCTCTGCCATGGCAGCCCCTCCTCTGGCACATCCTTGCTGTACAGAAGGGACAATCTTGCCTTTGTAGTTAGAGATAAAGCAGGAGCCTCAAAGCAGGTCCCCTGAGCCTCTGTGTCACTGTACGTTTTGCTGTTTCATTTGTTCTCTGCAATGTGCTACTGAAATAAGTGATTTCTGCTTGCAGTATTACATCACCTATAGGATTATTTTTTGAAAATGAGTCTTATCTACCATGTCACAGTTGTTTCCTCTTCTAACGAGCTGATACCAATGAGTCCACTGGTGGAATTACTCCAGAAAAACAGACCATGAAGAAAAAACCCAAACCAAAAGGAAGAAGAAGAAGAAGAAGCAGAAATTAAATATTCACTGGCATGTCTGCCTAACTGTCCTTTCCAGCTGTCTGCTTCAAGGTTCTTTGAGGATTAATTACTTGATGTTCATGGAATTATCTGAAAATAAAATGAGCTGCACAGTTGGAATTCACCCATGCAATTCCTGCTGTCCATTAAGAATTTTGTCTCATTTAGCCACATATTAGTGACCTCTAAACTGGGCTATCACAAAACCCTTGTCTCTTCATAGAATCACAGGATGGTTGGGATTGGAGAACCATCCAACAACTTCCACT
The DNA here is from genome assembly GCA_013397395.1 of Sinosuthora webbiana. Classification (NCBI taxonomy): domain Eukaryota; kingdom Metazoa; phylum Chordata; class Aves; order Passeriformes; family Sylviidae; genus Sinosuthora; species Sinosuthora webbiana. The sequence goes on along the minus strand of VXBN01007112.1, from coordinate 1,013,376 downwards.
ACATCCACTTGCTCCAAGCCCCATTCAACCTCACCTTAAACACTTCTTTAAAATCCTTGAAGATTCCACTTATGTAGATGCTGCCTTGCTTACTGAACTTGGGTGAAAAAAGGATCAGTCCCTTCAAAGTCATCCAGAAGACTTCTGTGTGCTGGTTTGTTTCTCACACAAGCTATAAACAGCCCTAAGCCTGCCTTTAATTTGTGAGGCAACTTCCCTTAATCCAGCTTGATGTAAAAAAGTGGTAAATTAAGTAAGAAATTGTAAAAAAGAAGTGGTGATTATGAAGAATAGTAGTGCTCTCTTTCAACTTCATTGTGTTCATGTTTCCCTTGGAGTCCCAGCCCATTAAACCAGATTATTTGGTAGCAATCTCAGCTTTCCTTTAAAACACAGGTTGGATCCAGCACAAGTGGTGATGGGAGGCCTCTCTCTTTTTTGTATCAGTAATACACATCTCCTGAAATCTTCCTAATAGTCACAACAAACTTCTATGAAGTCCAGGAGGCAGAATCCCATCTGTTCTCAGAGCTGGATATTATTTATGGTCAGAGAAGGAGACTGCGGTCTTAAAAAACACAAGGGGATATTTTTCCTAAGAGAAGGACCCAGCAATGTCTTTCCAAAGCGTGGCACATATTGGCCTGCTTTTGCTTGCCAAAGTTACCTACACAATCTGCACTTCAGTGTCTGCCCAGAGCTGCCCCTGCAGTCAGTGCTTTAAGCCATAGAAAATATTTACATTTGAGTGGGGAGTTCAGCCCCAGTCAGAACTCTGATCCTGAGAAATGTGCTGTTTCTAAAAGGACTCTACAGCACAGATTTCACTGCCTTTTAGCAGCTGACTTTGTGAAAATCTCTATAAATAAATGGAGATGCTTTAAAGCTTTTTAAAGTTTTCTAGGGAATCTGCATCCTTAGAGATCTTTCCACACGTCTTAAAATAGCCTGAGTTCTCTTCCAAGGGTGTTGACTGCTCTAATTTTGCCTTTGGGGATTGTTTTATCCCCAAGATAACACAGCACACAGACACTGTGATGGTTTCCCTGACTGGGCCCATCAATCTCAGTTTCTCATTTGCCACTGAACAGTAGCTGAAGCATAACAGATGCAATGGAATCATGTCACAGATTCAGTTTGGATTGGAAAGGAACTTAAAGGTTTTTGAGCTCCAACCCCCTGCCATGGGAAACCTTCCACTACCCCAGGTTCCTCCAAGCCCAGCCAACCTGGTCTTGAATACCAACAGGTAACCCTTCTCATCAGTATTTCATTTCAACCACCCCCTAATGTTTATATTTTATATCATTTTCTATATTTATTTTATATTTTATATCATTGCCTAAATCCTCCATTTCTTGAAATCCCCTAGACAGCCCCTGTATCCTCCTTGGGACACATCCTAGCACTTTGTCTTTTCAGGAATGTTCCCTCAGCCTACACACAACGTGCTTAATTTCATGGAGCAGTGATCCCTGACTCATTGAGCCTCTAATCTAAGAAACAAATTGCACTTGGGTTTCATTTTATGGATACAAGTACTAAGGAACAGAATTAAAGGCAGTTTTTCTTTCTGAAACTTTTGAGTTTCGAAAGATGATGCACAAAAGGAACTTGCTGGAAACAATTGAAAGATTTCTGCTGTGATATTTGCAGCTCAGCCATTGTTTCCATTCTCAGTTGTTTGAAATCAATTCTTTCTTCCTTTCTTTTTATTTCACTGTAATATCCAGAAAGCAGACAGCTAAAATACTGTTGGAATAATTTTCAGTGTTTAATTGGAAAAAAATTCTTTTTTGTTAATAATAACATTGATTTGCAACACCGTTTCTTGTAAATACCTCTATTTAATTTAATTTTCAATTCAAAAAACCAGAAACTTTGTAGGAAAAAATGAAAGGGGAAAAGATTTTGGCAACTTTTAATGAAACCCAGTGATTTTTCAAGTCTTCTTTTGAAGGAAAACTTTTTTTTCTTGAGGCAAACCCTCAACCAGCTGTACAGGGAAACTTAACAAAGCAGCAGCGCCTTTGTAAATCCATCATTTAAATGTAAGATCCACTGGGATGAAATGTGGCAACTGTTTAATAATGCACAGCAGCACTATACAATAATTTAAGATGAGAAGACAAGGAGAATGACACATGGAATTGAAAATGCAACCTGAGTGTAAGCAGGCAAAATGTAATCATCTGAACGTGAATTTTGCCATGGCAATAGGGCAGGAATTCCTGCACTCACAGCTATTGCCATGAAATCTTTAATGACAACTTGTCAAGGTGTCTTTTATGTCTTCTTTTTAGGAAATGACATCCCTAAACACAGAGACCCCAAGCATTGGTTCTCAACAACTTGGAGGAATGAGCTCCTCATGGTGAATCCTCTATTATAACTTCTTCTGACTATTCATTGCATTTTTGGAGTTGCCCTTAACTGGATGTCATGAACACTGTTTAGACTTTGGGGCATCTGAGAAGGTCAAAATTGGACCACAATGAATTCCGCTTGGATGTGTGAGTGTAGGGAGGAAAAGTCTTATTTTCATATTTATTTAAAACGTGTTTGTGTTTCTAAAAGTTTGTATTATTCCCTCCCTCCACCATTCCTCTAATGCTTTGCTATCAAGTCCCATTAATTTCTTCTGATGTGTGTGGGCTTATTTTGCTGCTGGAGTAACAGTTTAAAGCCAAAAAGGGATGAATGACCTGGTGTATTTTTTAATTCCTTCCCTTTTAATTCTTTGCAGAAAAAAAAAAAAAATGGCCTTTTGTCCAGCAAGGAACATCCACTCAGGGAATCAAACAATATTTCAACTGATGACATCTGGACCAAAAAATGAAGCTCTTTGGAGATCTTAATAAGTCAAAAAGAAGCACCAATCCAAAGACAACTCATTAGAAGAACAATCTGGTCTAGCAGAAGGTGCCCCTTCCCCTTTCCCTTCCCATTTCTCCAGAGCATGAGCCCAGGGAAATAAGAGCTGAAGGTGGATAACAAAAGAGGAAGTCACTCTCAGTCATGGAGAAGAAGAAAGAGTGAGCACATTATGGATCTATTTTTGTATCATAATTCCTTTTGCTATGTGATATTGCCCAGGGTTCTATGACTGAAGAGGTAAAGCTCTCTCCATCTTCATTAGCAGGGAGCTGGGAGACAGGGGAGTTGTTCATTAGACAGAGAGCTCAGACAGTCATGTAAAAAAAACAGAGCTGGGGTGGGAAATCAGCAGTGGTCGGGGAAAGGAGTGGAGCAGGCAGAGTGAGGAGCAAGCAGAAGGAAGCACTGTGGTAAAGGTGGGAGTCCAGCCTGAAATCAAAGGAGAATCCTGAAGAAGTCACCATGAGAGGAGTGAAACAGATCAGTGAGATGGTGGGATACTGCAGTCAGGCTACTGGGATGAAAGATGGGTAAAATATAAACAAAAGTATTGGCAACCCTGGCTAAAGTGAGAATATAAATACCATCCACAAAGAAACAGAGATATGGATTAATGCTTCTGATTTCCCACCTATTTCCCTCTGGTTTGTTTTGTTTCTCTTTTCATCTGTTTTACAGCTCACGCTGGGAAGGATCATGGCTTTGGTTTTTCCTCTGATGAGCTGAGCATCTTGTTAGTACTGAACAAAGATAGAGTGGTGATAAGAAAGGAAACAAAGTGAAACCTCGACTTCCCTGAAATCCACAGGAATTTTTTGGTGATACCTGAAGATTTCAACCATGAGTTTTGTGAGCTCTTCACTTGGAGTCTGTATCTCGGTACCTACACTCCCTTCAGAGTTAATAACCAGAAACAGGGATTTCAGGGCTGTCATTCACCTCTTCAAGAGGGAAATGTATAGAAGAGGTAAAATCCAAAAAGAGCCCATTTCTTGCATAAATTCTCAGCCTAGGAGGGACTGGCTCTTGTGTAGATGTCTATAATGCACCAAGATGAATCCTGCTGTCTGTGCCTGAAGAAGTGCAGTGTGTGATAAAGCCATGAAATCAGACTTGTGAAGGGAAGGAATGTGTCAGGCTGGGGGTCATTCCTTTCTCACTTCTTCATCAGGCTTCACTGCTTCCCTCTCCGCTTCCCGAGATAAGTCGCTCTCAAAAGTAAGAATGAAAACTCTCCAATCTGTGACTCATTTGAGTGCATAATATTGCCTGCAATGAGGGATGGTGGAGATGCCTGCGGCAAGTCTTTCCATCAGCTCTGCTGGGACTGGGGAATGATGGAGGTGTCGGATGGAGGAACTGGCTCGAGCGGAGCTGGTGGAGGGGAGGCAGACTCTGAATTAGTCATCTGTCGTGATGAGGAGTAGAAGCTGAGCAGGTAAGTTATGGAGGGGGGAAAAAAAACCCCATGCATCATCCTTCAGGCTTCCAGACTCTCATTTCCATTTCCTAATGAAAAACGAACAGGCAGGCAACTAAAAGTTCCAAAAACTTTAAAAGGCCATTCAAAACCAGACAGGAAAAAAAAAAAAAAAAACCAAAAAAAAAAAAAAAAAAAAAAAAAAAAAAAAACACCAAAAAACCTGCAGCTCTTCAGAAAGTGCTGGGATTTCTAAGCAGATGGTCTTCTTGCTTTCCTGAGGTATAAAAATTAAATTGATGCTTCTAAAGCGGCATCCAGGCCTTTAAAGATAATAACCAGACACGATGTCATTTGCACTGAAGAGCAGAAAACTCTGGTAATGAACTGTGGGAGCAGAGTGGGTCCAGTCCACCTCCTGTGAACCAAAAGATGTACAGTGCTCGAGGTACAGATGGCACAGGCACACTCAGCTGCTCCTATATGTCTTTTGTTTAGTAAATACTATATTTAATGGCCTGCCATTGACTGCCGAATATACTAAGTTAATTTTGCATTTAAATAGTAAAACTTCAAGGAACTTCATAATTGCGTATCTTTTTAGCAAATGACAAGCCATATGCTAGGAAATTTCAAGCCACTAATTAAACAAAACATGCCCAAGCATGTTTTTTAACAAATACTGTACATCGTTATTTAAATTCAGGGCAAATACTGTTCTGAGCACTACAAATAGCTAAAATGGTGTTTAATAAGATACACCATCTGCATTTCAAATTGATGCCACCCACATTTAAATCTCTTGAATAATCCCACTGAACAGTTACTGGGGAACAGAAATGAATTCATGGCTCGTTCCATGAATCTGATCCCACTGTTCTGGGCAATTCTCGTTGGGTTATTAAACTCACTGGGGTAAAACTGCCAAAGTGCTGCCTGCCAGCTCCCAGATCACACTCATCCAGAAGTGCACCAACCAAATAAAACTGTCCTCTCAGAGCCCTGGAAAGGGGGCAATTAGGAATAAATCAAAATAAATGTGGAGGTTTTTTTCTCTTTCACCCCCTGTTCCCATTCTCTTTAGCTACTCAGAGCTACCAACATATGGAACCCTACAGATTTTGTAATCTCCAGATAACCACTGGGGCCATCCCTCCATCAGCTGACAGGCAGCACACTGGAAGAGAATGCACAGAATAAACCTCAAAAAGGGAAAATTACGGCATTCGGGCATATTGACATTGTTCCACCTCTTTCCCCCCAGCCTCCCCAAGAGAATAAGCCTGAAATGCAACAGCTGTTTGGTTTAGCATACAAACATCCACCATGGACTGGGTTTGCAGGTGTTCAGAGTCCAAAGCACGTTGTCTTGTCTGTGCCAAGACAGCTGGTGTGAAGTCACAGGCTAATTGTGACAATTCTCCTACCAAGGAGCTACAGGGCGTAGTTATGACAATTAACATGGCAGAAATGGAGCCAGGGAAGGGAGGGACTTCAGCAAAGACATCTGCTGGGAAAATGAAGTCAGTGTGTCCCTTTTTTTCTGAGTTTTGATTCTTTTTTTTTTTTTTTTTTTTTTTTTTTTTTTTTTTTTTTTTTTTTTTTTTTTTTTTTTTTTTTGAGGCTTTTTGTTGTTTGAGGCTTTTTAAATTTTGGGTGGGGGATTTTCTTTTCTGGTCTGCAGCTGACGTTTCCCTGTGGACAATTACACTCTCCCTGAGATTATTTATCAGTACACTGCAAAAACTACTTGCAGCAAAAGCTGTGGGATTGTCTTAAAACCTTTGAGAGCTTGGAAATTCAGCCAAGTCTTCTGTTCTACCTGGTTGGGTCGGAAATATATTGAATGACACCCAGAAGATTAAGCCAGAGCTGGTTCTGACACTATAAATAGCAAAGCAAAGCAGCAGCTCAGGGCTTCTGCCTTTCAGCATTAACTGAATTTACTTTTTAGTGATTTAGAAGGGTGGCATAAAGATGAAATGTATCATTTATATCTGTGCTATGAAAGGCTCTAAAACTTGTGTGCAGAGCCCCATTAAACTGCCTCTCCTCCAGCCTCCGTGGTGGCAAAGGGGCTGTATGTTTTCACAGGCATTTGGCCAGTTAGAGATACAGCCACCAGGTCATTCTTTCACTTTATGTGGTGTTCTCCATCTGATCCCTCAGGAAATGAGTCTCTGTAACACATTGTGTCCTACCCACTGACAAGGGTAAACAGAATGGGCCTCCACAGCAAAAAAGCACAGCTTGGCTTGAAATTTTGCCCCACCACCCCTGATGCTTTGAACCACAGGGAATTTTAAGATGTTTTAAGGCTTTGGTTGAACTGTTTAGATTTAGAGTAGGTGCTAGGAAGAAATTGTTCCCTGTGAGGGTGGGCAGGCCCTAGCACAGGGTGCCCAGAGAAGCTGTGGCTGCCCCTGGATCCCTGGAAGTGTCCAAGGCCAGGCTGGACAGGGCTTGGAGCAACCTGGAATGGTGGAAGGTGTCCCTGCCCATGGCAGGGGGTAGAATGGGATGAGTTTTAAGGTCTCTTCCAACCCAAACCATTCTGGGATTCCATGAACTTTCTTTCCTGATGCTGCAGGGTGGTTCCTCTCTCCCAGCTCTGCACGAGGACTCATCTGTTGTGTTTGGTTCTTCTGTGCTTTCTGGTTTTCCCTTTAGATTTCCAGAGGACAGAGGTGTTAAAACTACTACTGACCTTAGGGACATGTGTCAGTTGCAAGTAATAAAAACATTGAGACTTTCTAAATCCATTCCTGCCACATTTATTTGTCTCATTTCAGCTTTCAAACACTGCTACTCATGGTGTCTCCCAAATCCCTTATGCGTGCTTTTAATGCACTTTTCTGCAAGCCACTCCAAATTTCTGAACCGAACCACAACAGCTCAAGAGACTCCTTTAGAGTCCACAAAACCTATTTGGGATGTAGATTTTAAACAGCTCAAACCACTTTTAAGACCAAAAAAAAAAAA
>VXBN01007112.1:941946-1006090 GCA_013397395.1 Sinosuthora webbiana | reverse complement strand
AAAAAAAAAAAAAGACTGGACTTCATGCAAACCACAACGCTGAATGCTCTCAGAAATGGTTCCCCACCACACTTCACTCTGGAGGGGGATTCAGAAGTGCTCAGCTCTACTCTCTTCTTAAATAGATTCTGGGGGAGTTTTCACCACTGATTTCATCAAAGTAGGGTTGGGCCAGCATTGAGTACTTCTGAAAATCTCATCCCTCTTCTATAAATCCATCCATTTTTAATTAAGAACAAAGAGGGCTATAGTTGGTATTATGGATTAATGGTCTGAAAATTTCAGTTAAATTTACATAAGCCAAAGAAATTATAATAAAAGCAATAAATCTAACAGTACTGGTACATTTTGTTTTCTTTTTTTATCTCCCTTTTCCCTTTTCTAACATTAGTCTCCTTAAAAAGTAGGCAAATAGATATTCTTAATTCCCTTTTTTAAAAAGAACTGCTGAGTTCAGCATGGAGTCCATTTTGACTGCTAAGTTAAGAATCTGGGGTTAATTCTAACAAGATTTTGAATGGAAAAAAAAAGCCTTTAATCTTTACAGTAGTGTGAGCCAATGCTCATAGCTAAGAAAGAAAAAGAATTAATTATCTGCAATAAATAGAAGTAGTTTGAAAACTGGAGGTGGATACGGCTAGGACACAAAAATATTTATCAGCCCATAGAGCAATATTTCCTTTCATCATTTATTTGGGACCTCAGTTATAGAATCATCGAATGGTGTGAGTTGGAAGAGACCTTAAAAATCTCCTGGTGCCAACCCCATGCAGGGACACCTTCCACTAGTGCAGGTTGTGCAAACACAATCCAAACTGGCCCATCCAATCATAATTTTCAAATTTTTTCCTGAAACCTTTCTGATTCAGGCTGGGGTTTTTTTGGTGAGCTGCCTTCTGAAACCCAGGCTGCTGTTTGAAACTGCTCTTACAAGGATGACAAAGATGATCAGAGGGATGAAGCATGTCTCCTATAAGGAAAGGCTTATGAGAATTGGGATTGTTCAGCCTGGAAGAAGAGAAGACTCCAGGGAGAGCTTCCAGCACCTTCAGTGCCTAAAGGGTACTGGAGATCTGGAGAGAGACATTTGGAAAGGCCGTGGGGTTATATGACAAAGGGGAACACTTAAACTGAAAGAGGAAGATTGAGATGGGATATTGGGAAGGAATTCTTCCCTGTGAGGGCGGGGAGGCCCTGGAACAGGCTGCCCAGGGAAGCTGTGGCTGCCCCCGGATCCCTGAAAGTGTCCAAGGCCAGGCTGGATGGGGCTTGGAGCAACCTGGGCTACTGGAATGTGTTCACTTCCTTAGCAGGTGCACTGAAGGAGACCAAGCAGCCTGGAATACACAACATCAGGCAAAAACCCCAAATCTTTGTTGTTCCCTGCACAAAATACTTCTGGGAATCAAACATTGTTTGCCACACTGTCCCTGACAGCACCCACCACCTGTGCGGACAGAGGTCAATCTACACCAGGACATCAAAGGCAGAACCTTGGAAAACTGCAAAACAGGTCTTGAAACTTATCCGTAGTGAAAGCACATCCACCACTCCTGGATGAAACATGCAGAGCCCCGAGTGCTTGGAAGAGCCTGGTTCAAGCTGGATTTTCCTGCATGGCATTTGCCAGCACATGCTCACATTTAGCCACTTGTCCGTGACATGATGTATTGTCCTGTAATTACTTTTTTATGCCACGTTCCAGCCGCATTCTGAATGTCACACATTTTAATTAGCTACAAGCCCATTAAAATGATGCCTTTTCACTCCATGTGCCCTGGGAAGGCTGGGCTGTTTGAAAGGAGTGATTGAAGCTTGCAAACACGAGCCAGTGATATAACAAAATTAACTGGACTCGTTGTTTGTAAAAAGCAAAACTAACAATCCGTGAATAATTCTTTTTTCCCATTAAATGGTATGCTGGGATATCCTTTTGACAAGCCCCTCTCAGGAATTGTACGTGTAACTATTTTATGGTGTCACTCTTCCTAGGTAGTGTGACACTTTTTTAATAAGTCATCAAGTCACACCTCATGGTTTTCCTATTTAAAGATGAAATGAACCCCTGACACATCCAATAAATCATATCTATCCATGCATACATCCATAGACTCACTGAACTTCAGGTTTTAATATGATTTCTGTTTGGGGTTACAAAAACAGTGAATGCCAGATTTCTCCATGTTTTCCCAGAGCGGGATTTTTTTTACACTGACCTTGGAATAGGGGAGAGATGGGATGAAGGAAAAAAAAAAGAAAAAGAGGGAAAGAAAGAAGCACTGTGGGCTGACTGCAAGAACAAGTGGGACATAACTGAAACTCTCAGGAGACAAGGATGTTGAAGAGAAGAAATAGGTCAGATTTGTTCAGCCACCCTCTGTGTTTAGAATCACAGAATGGTTTGGGTTGGAAGGGACCTTAAAGATTTTTCCACCACAGGGACACATCCCACTATCCCAAGATTGCTCCAAGCCCCATCCAAACTGGCCTTGGACACTTCCAGGGATCCAGGGGCAGCCATAGCTTCTCTGGGCATCCTGTGCCAGGGCCTCCCCACCCTCAGAGGGAAGAATTCCTTCTAATATCTAATCCACATATATTTTCCTTCATAAAGTCTCATTGAGTAGGATAATGGATTTTTTCTTGAGCAAACAAAAGAATTCCACCCCTATGGATTTTCTCATATCATAAAATGAAAGATTCAAGGTGAAAGTATTTCAGTCTGGGGGTTTGTTTGGAGTTTTTTAAGCAGACGTTGTGAATTCCCTACAGGAAGGAAATACTTTTCATTTAAAAAAATTAAGTTTGGTTGACAATGCAGTTTTCCAGCAGATGGATTTCTCTTCAAGTCTCTCACGTGATCTCAGGGGGCAGAACTGCTGCCACCACTGTGACTCACAAAAGAAGGTAATGGAGGGGGTACAGCAGAGGGAAAAGAGACCAGAACTCCGGGTGAGTGTCGAGTATTTGTCTGTGCCACAGATCCCAGGGGATATTGCTAACAGTAGAAAGCCCTGTTAATGTCACAAGGGGTGGCAAATAGACCTTTAACCTGAGGGAGCAACACTGCTGGGGTTTTGTACTGGTGTGGAACTGAACTGAGGGGAGAGAGCCATCTAACAATTTTCTTTTTTCTTTTTTATTAATGAATTTCTCTTTAGTTACAATTATCACTGGACCCCACTGGGTCTTTTGCCCCCTCCCTTTCAGACTGATCATCAACACTAGATGTATGATCTTATCTCAGCACTTAATTCCAGCAAAGTACATTGTTAGCATTTTAAAAGGTAAAGGAAAATTGATTTTCCCCCTTTAAAAACTGTATTTCTGTGTCGTGGTGATTAGGTGGGAATACTCCAATACCTTTCCCAGATAAAGGGAGCCTCCTGGGGGTACTTCAAGGGAAGTATTGTACTTCAATTATTATTAGAGGAGTTCCTCATCCTCAGTATGGAAGTGAGAAGTCTGCAGTGAGGCAGCCTGTTTACTAAAGGGTTGCTTCAAAATAAAATAAAATTGCTTCTAAAATAACTTGGATGTTTCCTCCATGGAAGAAACTTGAGAACTGGATAAGAAATGGAAAGGTGAGAAGCTGATTTACCAACAGAAAGCATCACATAATTTTCCCCAAAACTATCCAGGATTTTATACAACTCATTAAGAAGCTGCAACATAAATAGAAAACAAAGGGGAGAGGAGCAAAAGAATTACAAAGTAATCACAGCAGGTCATGTTAACCAATTGCCCAGGGTTTGTGGTGTCAGCCCGTGGGTATAAACCTAAATCCAATTCCATCTTCTGCTTGAGGAGATCTCAGCCCCTGCTTTCCTGGAGGAGCACCTTGTGTGGCTGCAGTGTGGCATACTCCAAGGGAGAGGGAGCATTCCGTGCCTCCTGTCGATGCACTTCCATCTGGCATTGCTAATTACACTCTCACCTGACATGAGGCTTGATTATTAATTGTCCTGGCTGCTAAAACTCATTCTTCTTCCCTGCCTTAGTGAAATGAAGCAGAAATTTAGTGAGCCCAGCTCAGACTTGTCCCTGCCTCCATGTCAGTATTCCCTGGAGCCTGGAGTCTTTGCTTTACATGGATGAGCTGCTTGTTTCAGAGGTTGCAGCCTCAGGTGAGGTCTGTAGTGGTATTTTGTCCCCCAAATCCTCTTGGCAGAGGGGTCACATTCTGTGTCCAATATTCCCTGAACCCAAGCACATGGCAGGGCACTCACACATGGGAGGTGGGATTCCTGCCTCCAAATAGCTACACCCAGAATGGACAAGCAAACTGGAAAAGCAATAGCAGAAATAATTACACCCCTTATAGCCAACAACAAAAGGATTAAAGGAGGTGGAGGTGTGGTTTATTTACACACCAAAGCAAAATCAGGGGGGAAATCTGTGCCTCCCCTCCCCAGGTCAGTGGCAGCTGGGGCAACAAAACATCTTCTTTTCTCCAGGTAGGGAGTATGGTTCTTTATTTCTTCTTTATTTTTCTCCCTGGTTCTCTGAATTAGAAATATTTAAATTTTTTATTCGGGAAGAATTCCTTTTTTTTTTTGGGTTTTTTTGGGTTTTTTTTTGTTTGTTTGTTTGTTTTTTTTTCACTTGGCATGAAGAGAACATGTTCCTGTGGTCTCAATTATTTCACTTTTCACCAAATTGATTCTTTTCTCTCCCACATCACTGCCTCTCTCCACTCTGGTAGCTGAATCTTAGGTCCCTTTGCATTCATTCCAAGGTACTCAGAAGCAATTCTCAAATTGGAAGTTACCTCTTGTGGAAGTTCAACCACAATTTACAGAAGAACAGTAATCCTTGCCTTGGATGCAGTATCAGAGCAGCATGGAAACCTCACCTGGGATAGTTCACACCCAACGGAGAGCAAGGATCAGTCTCCACAGGACATCCAGGTTGTGATTTCACCTGGCTCATGTCTGGCGACATAAGGGATGCCTCAGATCCTCCAGGAGAGGAAAGGCTTGTTTTGGGTTTGCTCCACAGTTATTTCTGGCTTGCCCACTGAGTGAACAAGATGGCACTAAATAGCTGATATTCCACAAATACATCCCGGAGGAGATGTGGCTGCCAGTGCCTGTCACACACACACAGAGTCTCACACAGTTTGCGAACACACAAAGAGCCCAAACTTCAGCTGACTGAAGTGCTACAAATCATCACGTAAAGGAGTCCAGCCCCTCATTAAATATCCTGCTTTTGGAGGCACACAATCCAGAGGATTTTGTGCATCACAGGATTGTCAGTGTTTCCTGTTCCATGGGACTTTCTCCCTTTCTCAGCGACACTCATGTCACCCGCTCATGACCAGTCTGTGGGCACAGCCCAGGCTGAGCTGGACCCCTTTAGGGAGCTCTAAAAGCTTTGTTCTTGGCAGTGGTGAGTTCTTTGAGGTTCCATGGTGGTGGCAGGGGACAACCATGATGATGGGAGCTGTGTGCACGTTGTGCCACTGAAGTCAAGGCACAGCTGAGTCCTACCCCTGCAGACTCCAGAGTTGGAGGCAGATGTCCTGGCTCTGTGTCCCTGAAGACTGCACCCTTCTGTGCAGCCTCAGGGAGCTTGGTCAGAATCCCTCTCACCAGCTTGGGGATGTCTTTTCCTGTTTACCAAGACAAGTGTGAACTCTTGACTGGGTAAAATTCAACTCAAGCGGAGAATTCTTCCTTCTGTTGAAAGCAGGAGGAATTTTGTCCTTCATTTAAATGCAACTTCAGACTAAAGTCCAGATCTAATTTAGAAGGGAATGAAGAAGTGGATGTCCTTGGCTCAAGGACACTGCATTGAAGTACAGATTAACTTTTAACTGTGGGGAAAGGAGAATTTTGGTGGCCAGGGGAATTTCCCTCTGCCCTCTTACATCAACAAGCGTTTTCAGCTGATCAATTGTGGCAAAAGATATCTGACTTTTTAAAAATGTGTCATATGCCACACTGGGACAGATGGAAATCTTCAGAGGGACAGGGAGTTGTTCCTTTGGGACTAAGAATCATAAAAACATAAATATTCTGAGTAAGAAAGGACCCATCAGGATCATCAAGTCCAGCTCCTGGCCCTGTACAGGATGCCCCAAAAATCTCACCCTGTGCCAGAAAGCATCCAAACACTTCTTGAACTGAGACTGGCTTGATGCTGCAACCATTGTCCTGGGAAGCCTGTTCCAGGCTTAATTGGTCTCCTCAAAGAGGCTTCAGGACTGAAGGATAGGGCAGGCACAGGAAGACACAGGCAGAGAGTTTAGCAAGGACCTGGGATACCACAGGTCAAGACTGGGAGACTTCTGGAGAGAGCAAAGCAGCCATTTAGACTTTTCTGAAACACAGAAAACTGAGCTGATTGAAATCAAAAGGAGAAGCAAGGACAAAGTGTCTTCTCTTCCTCTGCTTTACCAAATTGCTTTGAGTTGTCCTAATTAGAAATGTAATTGTTCTAGCCTGTGCAAACCCCAGATTTTTGAATTTAAAGGGCACTGTGGTCTTCAAGGGGATATTACTGAATTATCCAGGCACATCCTTGGGAAAGTTGTGTTTGATTTGTGGGCCCATCACAGTAATGAACAAAACCCCACAGCAGTGCTTTTCAAACTGAATCAGTTCTGTGGCCACCAGTAGGATTCGATCTCATTAATCCTGGCCCCAGGCAAGACATCTTTTCTCTAAACCTCTCTTACAAGAGCTCTCAAGAGCTGGATTCTGAAGAACACCAGATGCACAGTGACAGGTAGTCACCGTGTCACCCCTTCCATGAACTGCAGGACAGAGTGGATGGTTGTTCCTGTCAGCTGCAGTCTGGGACACGAAAATGTTCCCCCAAACATTCACCTTTTGCTGGGAACACAAGGAATCGCCTCATCCATGGTCAAAATACTGCCACAACGGGTCACAGTAACATTGGTTCAGGGGCCTCAAAGGCGAATAAGAATTGGAATATCTCTCAGTGAAAAAAGACTGAGAGAGTTGAGACTGATTTGATTTGATTTGATTTATCTTTGTGAGGGATCTTTTCAAGGTGTATACAATACACGGAGTAAAGAAGATGGACCAGGTGGTGTCCAGTAAGGGGACAAAAGACGATGGTCGCAAATGGAAATACAAGAAACAATTCAAATACAAGGTAAAAAAACATTTTTCTTGTCAGGGTGATTGAACTGTGGAGTTTTCATCCTTAGAGATTTTCAAACCCAGCTTTCCTGGGTGCTTGCCTGGAGACCTTGCTGTAGCTGGTGTTTCTGTGGTCATGGGTTTTGGAGCAGACAGTCTCCAGAGGTCCCTTCTGAGCTCAGCTATTCTGTGCCTCTGTGACACAGTGCTCAGCCCCTCCATGTACCACCCCCAAAGAAATCAGCTGCAATGAATGCATTTTCCTAATTACCCTAAATCCCACCTTCCCCCTCTCCCCCCGCCAAAAAAAAAAAAAACAAACCTCAAAATAAAGATGGGGCTGTGACCCTCTATGTAATTAACACTACTTTCTTAATGGAAGCACTTAGGGAACTGAACCAGGAAACCTTGACCTCTCTTTCCACTGATAAGGATATTATGGATCTAAAGGCCAACCTTTTCTGTCTGATGCTCCACCCTCCCCCATCCCTTCTGCTTATGGAAGAAGATGAATCTTTCCATCTGTGAATTACCCAATATGCATTATTCATGGAGCACTTTTATCAGCCCTATTAGCTGCACATGAATCCAGGTAAATGTCAAGTCATCTTTGTTAATCCTTCATTCAGGCTCTTGGAACTGATACTGCTGTGAGTGGAAATGCATTTGACCTCCCAGAGCATTCACTTTGCCAGAGCCACGTTTTGATGAGAAGGCCTAAGTGGTTCTCTGTGGCACAGTCTGGACTCTTACCTTTCTGAATAATTGGTAGCAGGAGGTGGCCTCGCTGTTTGCATGTTTCCTTCTGGATCCATAGTTAAAATGGAGGGAAAGACGACCTTTTAGCTCATCCATGTCCATTTGTGTCATACCTTGCCTGGTGCACGTGCCCTGCTCTCTGACGAGCTTTAAGAGTTTCATGCTTTGTGTTTCTCCTCTGCTCTAGGAGGTGACTCACTGTCTTACATGCTGAAGATTTTTCCCAGGAAGCACATATTCAGGGAAGTGACCTTTTCACTCTAAACCTCAGACAAATTCCATGACTTTAACATGTTCAGTGTAGTGGGTTAAAAATATGCCACTTGCTGTTACCTGACACTACAGCTTTACTTCCACAAAGAACCGAGTTCTTTGGAAAGGGACTTCAGCCTTTAAAAAAAGAGAATTCAAGGACATTAATGGGAATTCTCTCATATCTGTGCTAACCTTCAGGGCCATAACCTCACAATTCCAATTATTTTATGTTTTGCAGCATGTTTAGTCACAAATGCTTTCCTTCCATCCCTGTGGATATTGAGTTTCTGCCTGGATGCTGACAGAGTTTCCAGAGGTGGGCTGGAACATCCTGGTGGTGGGGACAGTGGCTGCATTTATGGGACACTGGAGACTGGGTAGCATCAGATCTGTGCCATGGGATAGGGAATGTGTGAGTGCTCCATTCAGCACACAGCTGGGCTGTAGAACTAATTTTCATGACCATAACTTATGATCTAGGGATCTGTTTTCCATCCTCTGCTCTGCCTTGTGCCTTGCAATGGAGTCTGATGTGGAAATATCCATATTTATGCCATGTTAGCTTAAAGTAGCCAACTTTGAGAGGTCCACACCAGCCTTCACCCTGCCCAGTCACTAGTTGTGTCTCTATCTTGGTTTGTAGTGTCTGTGGAGACACCAAAACTCACCTGGTGGTCCCTCTCACAGAGTTTCTGTGCTTGGTGTGTTCACACCTTACTGCTCCACACCTGGCCATTAATACCTTGCTCAAGGACATGGGGAGTCTGTGGTGGAGCAGAAACACAAATGCTGGGCAGTGCCCAAATCCCTAATCCAACCTCCCCGTGTGTTCTGCAGTTGTCTTGCAGACTTGCACTACGCTGAATATAAAAGAATTAGAAGTGCCAGAAATTTTTCCTTCTACTTCCAAGCTTTCCTGGTTTCTCTCTGTGCATCTCCCTTGTTGATCCCCCATGTAAAGCACAGAGCAAATGGAAGCTGATGCCAGCTGGAGCATTGCTGCAGTACAGACATGAAATGATGCTTCCCCTTGGTATCCTTCTCTTTCCTAATCCTTTCCTAATCTGCTGGCAAGGAAGGCAGGACCATGTTAGAGCTCCAGCTGCCCATCTGGGATGGATGCAGAGACACAAGTTTGCACATACGTTACTCTGCTTCTGCCAGCTCCGCAACAATCACAAAATTTACCTTTTGAAATAAGAGTGGTGGAACCCTGGGAGAATATGGCAGTGCAAAAAGCTTGCAGATATACAGTGGGCAGCAAAAGTGTCTGCAGTGGGCTTGAAACCTTCCTAGTAAAGATGTTATGAAGCAGGCAAACAATCCAAGTGTGATAATTGAAATCTACTCATGTCACAATCTTTTCAGCTGGCATTTAAAACTCACCATCTCATGCAGCTTCCTGGCTGCAGGAATGTGGATTAGCTTCTCTGTAGAGTAGCAAGGCTTTCTCAGGATGAGACAAAGTCGTTTTTTTTAAATCCATATCCTTTGCACAGCAGAAAGCCTCTCCCACACGTTTAAATAAGCATTTAAAAAGTTGCTGTGAAGTACCCAGCCTAAGTTAGCACAGGAGGTAATGGGTCAACCCTAATTTACATTGGTGCAGAGATAAACTAAACCCTTGGGGCAGAGTGGCTGGAAAGTGGCCTGGAAGGCAAGGACATGGGGGTGCTGGTTGACAGTGGCCCAACATGTGCCAGCTGTGCCCAGGTGACCAATGGCACCTGGCCTGTGTCAGCAGTGGTGTAGCCTCAGGACCAGGGCAGTGCCCATCCCCTGTGCTGGGCACTGCTGAGGTCACACTTTGAGTGCTTTGTCCAGTTCTGGGCCCCTCAGGACAAGAAAGAAATCGAGGGACTGTAGTGCCTGAAGTTCTTCTTCATTAAGGCCTAATGGATAAGGCATTGGCCTCCTAAGCCAGGGATTGTGGGTTCAAGTCCCATCTGGGCTGCCAGAAACTGATGCCTTGGGAAGGCTGATCAGGAACAGAGACTCAACAGAGCTAGAGAATAAAGTAGATATTGATTAAAAGGCCTTTGAGGACACACTGTGAGCAGGACAAGAGCCTGGCCAGGGATACACCCAAGATGGTCCAAAATGATCACAAACTGGACAACTGGCCACGAGGTCTCACACTTTTATAAGTTTTCATCCATTTGCATATTGGAGTTAATTTTACAATTACAGTTTCAGATTATGAAGTCCCATCCTTCTTGTTTTCTCTCTTCAGCCCACTGTTGTTGATGTTTTCGGGCCTGAAACTTGTACCTGTTGTCCTTGGTCTCCAGCAGGAAAAGGATTTGTTTTGTCTACCTACTCTGTGAAGAGAGCTTACCAACACTTAATATGAGGCTCAGAACTACACCCCTAGCAGCACAGAATCTGAAAAACATGAAAGCTAAAACTTGAGGCATCAGCTGGAGCACATCCAGAAAAGACAACAGAGATGGAGAAGGGTCTGAAGCACCAGGAGCAGCTGAGGGAGCTGGGTTTGTTTAGCCTGGAGAAAAGGAAGCCTGGGGGAGACTTGGCCACTCTGTACAACTCCCTGAGATAAGGCTGTAGCCAAGTGAGGATCAGCCTCTTCTCCAGGTAGCCAGTGAGAGGAAAAGAGGAAAAGGCCTCAATCTGTACCAGAAGAGATTCAGGTTAAACCACAGATAGAGTTTTTTCACTGAAAGGATGGTCAGGCAATGGGATGGCTGATCAGAGAGGTGCTGGAGTCCCCATCCCTGGTGGTGCTCAAGGAATGGCTGGACATGGCACTCAGTGTTCTGGTCTGGGTGACAAGGTGATGTTCTGTCAAAATCTGGACTCAATGATTGTGTAGGTCCTTTCCAAAGGTGGTGATTCTCCAGAGATTCATGGGGGAAAGTGTCCCATGTTGAGGACAGCTAAACACCACCTCTCATTTAGCACAGCTCTAAGCCACAAGCTCACAGAGTGGATGAGCCCTCTGAGGAAGCAGGATGACATGCATGCCTGCTTCCAAGCTCTTCCCTGGCATCCAGAGTGGATTTCTGTCTGAAAAAGGATGCTGGACAGGGAGGACTTTTCATCTGACGCAGCACAGTCATCCTCACAGCCTCCTGTTACTGGCAAACTGTGCAGAAATAGCCAAAGAGCTGGAAAACCTTGATGGCAAGTTTGAGCTTGAGCAGTTGTAGGGAAAAGCACCAAGACCACAACCCTGTGACTCTGGTGCTTTGCCAAACACGTCACAGACGTGGCATAGCCCTGAGCTGGGGCAGCTGCTGTGAAGGGAGCTCCCAGCTGGTGTTGTGCTAGAAGGTGTCCCTTCCCACAGCTGGGGGTTGGAATTAAATAATGTGTAAAGTCCCTTTCAACCCAAACCATTCTGTGATTGTGTGTTACATGCATGGTGGAAACAGAAAACATTATTAAACTTCTCTCTTGGAGAGCCTGGAAATTCTCTGGTGAGAGATAAAACTACCTTCTCTCAGGAAACAGGTTTTGAGGTAGATTTTCTTACAAACTTTGTCAGCTCTGGGAATCTTCTGATTATATATATATATATATATATATTTAAAAAAACACAGAACTGGAGCCTCTGTCCTTCTTCTGCTTAGAAGGGACATGAACATTTCTCCTGGCCTTCCACTTCTCTCCTGGTCTTGTCTTCCTTTTGCTAGTTACAAAAAAAATTTTACATTGAATGATTTAAGACTGAATCTTTCCTTTTCCTTAAAACACATGGACCAATAAAAAGCTATTGTAAGCCCCCTCTTGTGTTCAGTGGCCCACCAGGTATGTCAATGCTACAGTGGCTTGTGTTTTGGTGCCAGGAGTTTCAGTTTCACACTGCAGGCAGCCCTATTTTATTATCTATGCATTATGGATGGAGAAATAGGAATCCTGATAACCAAAAACCACGCAGGGAGGGGAGAAGGCAAGAAACTGAATCTCCTTTCCAAGAAAAATAAAAGACCCTCAGAAAGAAGGAACTGAAGGTGGCTGGTAGGATACACAGACCACAAGCCAAAAGATATACACATGCATTTTTTTAGCTCTGTAAGGATCTAGATAAGCTTATCTGGTAACAGCAGCAGCTGATCCAACGACATGTGCAAAACTCAAATCCACCAAATATGAGATTACATTTTACATTCAGGAAGCATCTTTCCCTGAGGACAGCATAACATCTTGAAAAATATTAAATATTAACTTGATATTAAACTATCCCACTGCATGTGTGATATGTGTGATGTGTAAGGGGGAAGTAACTATATGTTTTACGAGATGCCTAAAAGCAAGGACAGAGTGACCCATGACAGTGGATTATGCTTCCTGTACCTATCTACTGTAAATGCTTAAAACTATCAAATGTGGTCATATTTTGTGTGTCAGCCCATACCTGGGGTGACAGAATGTGAACAAACCCAAGTGGAAAGTTGCAGAGAAATAGTGAATAAATTGGGAATAGACTTGAATGTCTCCCACCTCTGACCTTACACCCCTGGTATTCTGGGCAGATTGCTCAGTCTCTCCATGCCTGTTTTCCACCCCTGAAACAGGAATACAAGTCTTTATTTTCTTTGCCTGCCTTACCTATTCATGCAACAATCCCCCAGGAAAGGAAGTGGTTATTATTTTGAGTTTGCAAAGCACACAATATGGAAAAGCCCCAGGCCCCAAATGCTGCACTGGTGTGAGCAATAATGAGACTCAGACAGTTCTTTGCTTCTCACTGCACAGCACTGGCCACAACACAGGAAATAATGTCTGTTTGCTACCTCTGACAGTTGGAAAACTCTCCCTTCTTTCCCAAAAGACTTTATCAGGATGGAAAGCTTTCCTGATGGAAGGCTTGTCTGCCTGGCAGAAAGGCGCGATTATATCCAATCCTGGAGCCAAAGCATCAATACCTGATGGATGAGCCCGTGTCCCTGGGGTGTGGGGAGCTCCAGTAGCTCACACACAGGTCAGCCCATGGAGCAGCCAGGGGATTATCCCAGGACAGCAAATCGAGGGAAAGGAAATGCTTCTTGCAGGCTGGTGTTTCACAGAGATAACAAACACTCGCTGCCTCCAGATTGGGAGGGTTGCAACCTGCTCCATAGAGAGGAAAAAGGCCATCTTTTAGCCTGTCAGCAGCATGGAGACAGATGGTCTTTTATGCACTAATCTTTTTCTACACCCCGAGAAAATCAAGGGATTTTGTCAGTGAGAAACTACATGGCCAAACTCGCTTAGAAGGACGTATTTCAAAACGATTTGGGTCATTATGGATTAGGCAAGATTCCCACTTCTCTGGGAAACTAAACATCCCTTTTAAAAAGAGCTGTGTCAGACGCAATCCTCTTTGATGCACTCTGTCCTGCCTTGGCACCTCACGAGGAACTGTGTACAGAGAACCTGATCCTCCTCTCTCCCCCATCACTGACCATCAGGGTCACGTTGCAATTGGAAAGACACATGGGAATCAGGCTCAGAGGTCCCTGATGTCATTGGTCTTTAGGAGCAAATACTACTCAAGGGATGCATATTATACAAAAACTTTGCCAGCAGCCTCTAATTTTCTCTTTTTTCTTCTGCCTTCTCTTCCCTGCTGGGCTCTAAAAGACATTGGAAGTCAAGTCTCCAGAGGTGAAAAGCTAAAGCACAAGAGTGTGTATGCCAGCTTGTCTTGTTTTCTTCTCCCCGGTGCTCCCTCCTGTAACAGTTTCATTTATTTCACTTGAAATCCCATTGTTGTTAATCCCACTCACAAATGGAAAGGAAATATTAGAATTGAGCAAATAAAATGTCACCTGAAATGGTGACTGTTACCACATGAAATGGTGGCTGACATTATCCAGTGAATTCACTGTACTTCACAGCCACCTTTTCTGAAATCTGATGATAGAATCATGGAATTATTGGGGTTTGGAGAGACCTTAAACCTGATTCAGTTCTAGCAGGGACACTTTCCACAAGATCAGGTTGCTCTCAGCCCCATCCAGACCAACTTTGCCACAGCTTCTCTGAACAGTGTCAGGTGTCAGACACTGATCAGGAATATTAAAATGTAATCTCAGTTGTGTATTTATCACTGGCTCTAAAAGTTGCATGGCCTTGACTCACATCTGGATGACCACGGCCAGCCAAACAGTCCATTTCTACCATCCACTGCCACAGGTCACTTAGGAGTTCACTTTATTCATCCTTTTTGATCTGTGTATTTTTCAGAGCTTCACAGAATTTAAAGCCAGATGGTTTTCTGGAGTCATCTAATTTAAGTTTTCCAAATTTCACCTGGTTTCTCCTGAGTAAATTCAGTAACCTCTGTTGAATGAAATGGATGTGGTTCCTGGGAGTGTAATGAAGCAAGGGTGAAGGAAGTTCTGTGAGCAGAGGGGGTAAAAACTGAGCTTTTTTACAGGTTTGTGACTTCACAGCGTCAGTTCCAGCTCTCCCTCTGAGACTCTCACTGTCTTGCTGGGTGAGAAACAAGGTGTGTTATTCCTGTTTCAAAGGTGCCTGCCAACCACTGGGCCAGTGCCTGTGAGGCTGGCCAGATAAATTGCCTAATGTCAGTTCTTCCTGCCTTTTCAATTCAGAGAGTGCTAATTCCCTTCACCACCCTGTGGATATTGAATTCTCTCCAGATTTCCTACCTCCTCCCCTTCAAATCTCTTCTGGGATTGACTGAGTTGCAAAAGTCAGGAGAGGATGGAGGGAGGAGCAGGAGCAGAGCTGGGTTTGTAGGCATAAGATCACGTAGCTGTGTCTTCTCAGGAAGCTAATAATGAATGCAAACATGACTGAAGAAGGAGTGACTCCAGTTAATGGGAGAATGTTTGTCTTTATTCATTAAGCTCTAGGGGGAAAAAATCCCACAAAGAAAAAAAGCCCATCTCTATTATATTCATTTGTATTCTCAAGCAAAAAGGCTTTGGGACTGATCCTCAGCCAGGGTCAGTACCTGGCACTACCTATATTTGATTTATATTTATGTCTCAATACAATAAATAAAGAAGGAATCCTTGCTGAACTACAGATCAAAATGCCCACAGGTAGATATTTAAAATCTTTTTTATTTCTTTCTGGGTAAGTATTTGGGAATTCTGATTGTCCTAATTTTAAGCCAAATGTATATAATTTAATGTATTTTTGAGAGCTCTACACTGGCAGCAGCCACCCCACAGTTCCAGTGCTTCTTACAAGCTCTCCTTTAGGAGTTCAATATTTGCTGTGAATTCATTCCTGTTTTGCCTTCCCCTGTGAGACACCAGCTTTTCTTCCCACGTTCTGTTTTCACAAGCCCTGCAGTAGCACTGTCAGAAGCACCTGAACTTCACTGAGATGGAGGAGAGAACTGTGATTATCAAATAATTTACAGAAAGTAATCAGATATAGGCAAAGCTATTTTACTGGCAGACCAAGGTCAAAATCATGGCTAGCCTTGCAGAGCAGGTAAGGAGGAAGTTGGAAGGAGACACAAAAGGGAGTCCTGATGCAAGGGTAGAAAACCAGCTCCAACATCTCTGCAAAGTGTTCTTTCTGCAAAGCGGCATTTTGGTGTTGTCTGACAATATTGCCCAATGCCTAAGTGGGAAACGGGGCATGAATTGGAGGCAGTCTCTCATCTGAAGCAGAGGCACTAAATTTGGGAATGTCAGGAGCTGCTCTGTGATCCAATACATTCAGTAGGGCAGCACCATTAAGGTCATAGAAAATTAGAAACTCCAGAACTGGGAGGGAGCCACCAGGATCATTGATCCAGCTCCTGGTCCTACGCAGGACAACCCCAACAATCCCACCCCGTGCATCCCTGAGAGTGGTGTCCAAACACTCCTGGAGCTCTGGCAGCCTCGGGGCTGTGCCCATTCCCTGGGGAGCCTGGGCAATGCCCAGCACCCTCTGGGGGAAGAACCTTTCCCTGATATCCAACAGAAACCTTCCCTTGGACAGCTCCAGCCATTCCCTGGGCTCCTCTCACTGGCCACCAGAGAGAAGCTGTGCGTGTGAGAGAAAGAAAACAGACATCAGCTGTATTTGAGGTACCTCTTTTTTTTTGGAATGCTTCAAGAAGAGTTAAACTCTAACCAGCACTGACTCTAACAGAGGACACGTGTTTTACAACATCCCTTTCTCTGAGAAACAATGACTCGCAGAGGTAAAGAGCTTTTCCTCTGCATTAGGTTGCTGCACTGATGTAACTCTGTTCCCTGCATCTGTGCTGCATAAAGCATAAACCCACATTATAGAGTTGTGCTGCAGCAGTGAGAAAGTGGTTCCATCCCAGTGTCTTGAGGCTCCTACTGCAATGGCCACACAGGAATAGCTGCATTTTTCTTGAAAAGCTAAATTTTTGGTGACCAGCACTTTTGGTCTCTGAAGGACCAAAGGCAACTCAAACTCAAACATGAAAAGGTGAACTGCAGCTGTAGCAGTCCAAGCAGTGACAACCCCGAGATTATTTCAATAAAAAGGCAGGAAATTCTTTCAGGATATGATGGTCTGTAAGCACAGCAGCACATTACTGTGCTGCATATGCACAGCATAGATCAATTCAACTGCATTTACCAAGAAGAATTTTTTTTTGTAAATATTTATTTAAAGCAAACCAACTATGCAATATGTGATTCATATAATATGCCACCTGTCCAAATTATTGGTTTCATTTTTAAAGGAGTGACAATACATACCTGAGTTCTTAGCTGAGACCTGGTTTAAAGAAAAAAAGATAGATACGACCTTAATTCCTGCTTTCAGTTCAGAAATGAAGCAGGACTTTTCAATCAGACTTGCTGCAAAATCAGAATAGCAGCAAATACCCCATTGTGTGGTGTGCATTGACAGGAAAATCCTGGAGATAAAATCCTGCTTTGTGACTTTTTCACAGAAGGGAGAAACTGTGGAATCACATGATTTTTAATTTTAAAGTGCTGGAGAATTTGAACAATAAGTGTTAGATTACAATGCATCTGAAAAGGTGTTGCTATAAATGAAGGCACTGTGAGAAAATTTCCCGACTGCTAGGGAAGGGAATCAGCACAGAATAAGACCCACAATCTGTCTGCCTTAACTCCCTGACTGTCACCTCAACTATTCATTTAATAATTTTTTTCCTCCTTAACAGCGCTGAGGTTTCTCTTTTACCTTCAAATTGCCCTAGAAACTTTAATCATTGCAGGGATTACAATAACCATTTCAAATTAATGCTGTAATTCAGAGCATACAGGTCTGCAGAAAACATTATCACTCCTCGTGAAATGAAAACTGCACAGCCTTAAGTGTAATGTTGTTATCATTTTTATGTAATTAACTGCTGAAAAATCTGACTTAAATTTACAAAGACATCGGTCAAGTTAATTGTCTTGTTGCTTAGCAAGAGAGGAGAGCTCAGTAGGGTTACTGGAACAGCAGCTACCTATGGTTAATAAAGATTTTGAAATCCTGGTTTGTTGAGACCCATGCAGCTTCAGAAATATCATTTCCCACAGCCTGCAGAGCTGCAGGAACAATGACTTGTTTCCAAAACTTCTGCAGATGAACAATGAAGTCTTGGCAATTAAGTCCAAAGGCGGGTAAAAGCAACAAAAAAAGCCACACAAAAAGCTCCATAGGCTGAAGATTTCCAATCTGTATCTCCTTTGTTCACTCAGAAAAAGGTGCATAAACACCACATGAGGTTTGGTTTGTTTGGTTTTTTTTGGGTTTGTGTTTTTTTTTTTTCCTTTTTTGATAAAAGAGGAAATCACATGTTTTAAAATATAAGCTTATTTTCCAAAGGGATCAAAGAGACAATCCCTAAATGGACCATTATGGGTCAGACATCTAGTTAATTTTAAGGATTTGGTTCTTGCTGGTACAGATATTTTATTGCTTATACTAGTTTAGCAGTGTCAATAAAAGAAGGAGGTGTCGGTTTGGGTTTTTTTAGCTTGATTTTAGTTTGGAATGGGTTTTTGTTCGATTGTTTCTTTTGGTTTTTTGGGGGTTTTTTTAGTACTTTTTTTCAGGTAAGACAAATCCCTTTCCCACTCAGGCAGGAACAAGGATGTCAGTGTCACTGCCTTGGTGTGAACTGACAGAGGTAACTTGAAGGGTTTAATTTACCCTTTATCAGCAAGTCCTTGGGAATTTAGAGTTCTGGTCCTTGTGTCAGTGGAATTTTAGGTTGCTTGAAGACAGATTTGACTACATTTGTAAGAAAACACCTGAGCTTAAAAATCATGTTAACTAATCGGTGTAAGGATGGCTCCATAAATCTGCAACTTGTCAGTCATGCAGAAGTGTCATAGAGAAGTCGCAGAAAAGTGTCTGGATCACAGAATCACAGAATGGTTTGAGGTGAAGGGACCTTAAAGCCCATCCAGTTCCACCCCCTGCCATGGGCAGGGACACCTTCCATTATCCCAGGTTGCTCCAAGATCCATCCAACCTGGTCTTGGACACTTCCAGGGATCCAGGGGCAGCCACAGCTTCTCTGGGAACCCTGGGCCAGGGCCTCCCCACCCTCACATGGAACAATTCCCTCCCAATATCCCATCCATCCCTGCCCTCTGGCAGTGGGAAGCCATTCCCTGTGTCCTGTCCCTCCATCCCTTGTCCCCAGTCCCTCTCCAGCTCTCCTGGAGCCCCTTTGGGCCCTGCAAGGGGCTCTGAGCTCTCCCTGGAGCCTTCTCTTCTCCAGGTGAGCACCCCCAGCTCTCCCAGCCTGGCTCCAGAGCAGAGGGGCTCCAGCCCTTGGAGCAGCTCCGTGGCCTCCTCTGGACTCTCTCCAGCAGCTCCACGTCCTTCTGCTGTTGGCCCCAGGGCTGGAGCAGCTCTGCAGGTGGGGTCTCACCTGGGCAGGGCAGAGGGGAAGAATCCCCCCTCCCCTGCTGCCCACCCTGGGGGATCAGTCCAAGATAGAAGAAGGTAATTAGAGACGTGCCAATTAGCACCCCAGATTTGCACTGATCATCTTTACTAATGCAAAGAGCAAATAAATTTACCTCCATACGCAGGACAATAAAGAAGCCAACCAAAGCTGTAAAACTGCCCTAGCAGTCAAGTTTTTCCTCCAAGAGATTGTAGAAGAAAAAGGGGGATGCTGATTTATTAGCCTTGAAAATTGCAGAGGTACCTGACAAGCCAGAGGGAAAAGTCTGGAGTCCTTCTGATTCCTGTCACATCAGCTGAGCTGCAAGTGGGCTTTTGGCCCACCAGTGGCTTCTTCATGGAAAGGAATATTTAAATTACCAAAGCTGAAGGAAAAACTGGCTGGAAATGACAACTGTATGAGCTGGATCTATTTTTCTGAAGAAAAATTATCTACCTATCACAGACCCCTGCCTTAGGATAAGTAAACCATCCAGAGGTGTTCCTTTCCCCACAATAGCAGTTGGGAATCCAAATAACCACTTTTAAAGGTGCCAAATTTTTGGAGAGCTGCAGCAGCTCAAGAATAAATCTGATCCCTTGAGTGACCCATGCCAACCCTTTCATTGTCCTTTGTAGCCCCTTTGCATGGCCACTTAGAGTGAATAATCCTAATACTTGGGGGCATCCCATATATTCAGAAAGACCATTTATCCATCATTTCCTTCTATTCCTAGTTTTCATCATGTTTCTGGAATACACACTGATGGTGTAGTTTTATATCACTTCCCCCTACCAGAAACTGGCTGCAAACAGATTTTTCTCTCTGCAATATAACCAAATAAATTAGCATCCAAAAGAAATTTCTATCAAAGACTGCAAGCCTAGAGGCACAGGAAAATTGGTATTCCTGCAGAAGACAATTATTTGGTTTAAGAAGGATAAAGATTCTGCAGGGATTTGATACTAGCTTAAAAATTTGCAGGGGTGTTATAGCTATAAATCTGGAGGAAAGTAAAAAGCCTCAGATGGTCCAATTTGCTGACAATTTTACCTCCACATTTATTTTAGAAAATATATCTAATGGCAAACAAGGTTTGTTACTGCTGGGTTTGTCTGTACTGCAGTAGAATCTAAAATACTGCTGGAAGCCTTCCAAGCTCAGCATAACTTTCACTGTCACTCTGAAAATTGTGCATTTCCTCTCTTTCATGCACCTCAGAAGAGTGTGGCATGAGAAAAAAATCTCATCAATGGACCAAATATTGCTCTCCTGACCTGGAGAAATTCCTGGAATCTGGGTCCTCATCCAGGTTTTGGAAAAGCAATTAATTATTGCAGGTGCTTCAGGTGCTCAGCTAGAGACACCTTGAAGAAGGCTGAATTTCAGAACACTCTATGCTCTGAATATAATTAGTGGCTTTTAAAAATCTTGGCTTTCCTCATGTTCTCTGATGAGAAGAGAATTTTAAATTCCTATAGATGGATTTTTTTTTTTTTTTTTTTTTCTAATCAATGCTTTGGGTTATATATATTTGCTGGACTGCTATTGTTTGGGTTGGGTTTTTGTGGGGACCAGGACTGAAATGTCATGTCTAAAAGACTGCATTGTATGTTTTGTTTTAAGCATTTATTCTACTGAACAGTAATACTTACAATATCCAAACACAGAACATTTTGGTTAAAATGAAAGCTGAAATGTCACTCTGATGCCTTGAAAAGGGGTTGAGTGTGTTCCCTTTCCCTTTAAACAATTCATTTTACAGTAAAAAAAAAAAATCTCTCTCATACATCTGTGATCTGTTCCAGCAGGCTAGATCCATATAATTCACATGTTGGCATCAGAATTATATTTCTCCCACAGAATTAACCACTCAATCACCAAATAATGCAGTGGAACACAATATATCTGACATTTTTAATACATATCCCTTTTATTTCAGATAAGCCTAATTGCACTCTGCTGTACCCTTTCAAGACACAAAGTAGGATTTTTTTCTCCTAAGCACAGTGCTCTGAAAGAAGGCTGGCCTGAGATCTGTAAAATCTCACCAGAATTTCCAAAGGCACACAACTGCCTGCATTCTCCCCTGATACTAAGCTTACCATTGTCATCATTTGTACCATTTGTCATCATTTCCGGGCAAGGAAAAAAGAGAAATCCACTTAGGAATTTATATTTAAAAACCATGGATTTGTAAGTCTAAAATTAACTTCTCAGACTGATTTCTATGCCCATCTACACAGGTAGATGAAACCAACTGGCCTTTCCTCGTCAACTGTTGAAGTCACTCCCTCCTAGAAGGCACCAGTCTGGTCAGCCACGATTTGGTGATGACCTGCTGGCTCCCTCAAATCACTTCCTTTTCTTGCACATGCCTTAACATTGCTTCCACAAGGATCTGCTCCATGATTTTCCCAGCACATGGGTGGGGCTCAGTGGTCTGTAGTCCCCTGAGTATTCCTTTCTACTATTTTAAAATATTCTGATTTTCACCTTCTGTTAGCTGCTTTTGACACTTTAGCCCTCACTACACAGGTTAGGGACAAGAAAAGAGACCTCAGCCCTCCTTGAAAGCCTCTTTCAGGTTATCTCGGGCTTGACAGCGACCCATGTTCAGAAATCCATGCCTCAAAAATCACCACTGAACTCTGCAAACATGAACAAACTTCTGCTCTGAGAACCAGCAAAGGAAGAGAAGTGCCTCTTCTTTTACAAGTATTTCCCTGTCATTCGGGTTGTGGGACAGTCTCCACCAATTATAGAGGGATCCTACATTTGGGAATCCTTGTGAAGTCTGGGAGGCTGAATCTGGGTGTCTCTCTATCCGCTCAACGACAGTCGAGGATCTGGCTGCTCCCCTGCAGCGTTGCAGTCCTGGGAATGTGGAAAAGGTCACCCCTCACCTCAGTCCTTCTCTACTTTTTTTTGTTTCATCCATTCTTAGCTGTCTTTTTATCTGGATCTCCTTTTATTCCATTTCTACTGCGAGACTCAGCTGCTCTGCTGGCTGCAGTCGGGGAAAATCCTTATGATGGCACAGTCAAAGAGATTTGACACTACAGTGTTAAGGGCAGTGTCTGGGAAGGGCAGGGTGAGGCAGCACAGCTCCTGGATGTCAGATAACACTCACTAAGGGTGAAGTTTGACACCATTTTAGCATGGTTTTTGTCTTTTCCCTACATTTCAGCCTGCGTTTCATCCAGTGACCAATCAGATCTATCTGTGCTTTCGAATGAACCCCTGTGACTTTCTCTTTTCATTTCACTCCAGCCCCCACTTTATCACCATCTTTTAGACCCAAAAGAGTAGAGACAAAACTGTTGCTTAACTCTTCAGAACTGTTGCCCTCTTTTCTCCTCATTTGTAATCATCTATTAACTCCTACATTCATTAAGATAAGGATTTTAAAACATGGAGACGTAATTGCACCTTCTTTCATAGTTAAGTGTCCAAGGCAGTGCATTTTCAGAACGATGAGCCTCTGAGAGTTTAGATCAAGTAGTTACTTATCTTTGCCATTAAACCCTGTTGTTGAGGGTGTTTTTAATCTTGGCTTGCATTTTGCATAAGCAGCTATGACCCGAGGCCAAACTTTACAATGGCGAAGCACCAAGCTTGGCACCACTCCTTTATTTAGCACACAGATAAAATGATCCCTATTTTTCGATGCTGTTGAAGACCCTTAAATTCTAGTGCTGCTTCTGGGATCTCCATATGCTAATGACAACGAAAATTCATGCACTGTTTAGATAGACAGACTAAGGTACCTCATTTCTGCTGCCTAAATCCAAACCCAAACATTCATTTTAAAAAATCCCTTTTTATTTTCTAAGTACCTTGCTAGTGCGTGGTGAATAATTTGATGAAAATGGAGGCTTTTATTCAATTACATTCATACAATTTGCCCAGTTTGTATCTTTTTCAAGCCTCTGTATAATTGCCTACGCTTTATTCCTTCCCTGCAGCTGTGTTCCTGAATGTATTTCATGGATTGTTGAAGTGCATTCCCAAAATGTCCTCTAAGGATGTTCAATCTTACTTAAGCAATGAATTAAATTTTTTTTCACTGAGTCGTGGTTATATTGGACAAGCAGGTATCTATTTGTCAAGATGTCTTGATTTCATAACACTTTTGAGCTTTTGGGTCATCCATTTCATCAGCTGTTGACATCTGGACTATAATAAACCTCAGAAAAACGAAATTACAGTGGCATTCACATCTGCTTAGGCCTTGTTAGCGCTCTTGAATACAGTCCTTCTTGCGAAGAGTGCACTTCTGAGGCACTTATTTATAAAGAATAATCAGTCCAAAAGCCCTCTCTACTGCCATGATTTTCAAGATACTTACAATGCAGCACATTTTCTTGTCAGAAAATCACAAAATCACAGAATTGTGGAATGGTTTGAGGTGGAAGGGATCTTAAAACCCATACAGTTCCAACTCCCTGCCATGGCAGAGACACTTTCCACTGTCCCAGGCTGCACCAAGTCCTGTCCAGCCTGGCCTTGGACACTTTCAGGGATCCAGGGGCAGCCACAGCTTCTCTGGGCACCCTGTGCCAGGGCCTCACCACCCTCACAAGTAAAGAATTATTTTTTAATATCTCATCTAAACCTACTCTTTGTCAGTGTGAGGCCATTCCCCAATGTCCTGTCACTCCAGGCTCCTGTCAATAGCGTCTCTCCATATTTCCTGTAAATTCCCTTCCGGCATTGGAAGGCCATAATTTGGTCACCCCAAAGCCTTTTCTCCAGGCTGAACAATTGCAACTCTTCCAGCCTTCCCACACAGCAGAGCTGCTCCACTCCTCTGATCACCCTGGTGCCTCCTCTGGAGTGTCTCCAGCAGCTCCAGGTCCTTCCTGTGCCGGGATCCAAGAGCTGGGGCAGCTCTGCAGGTGGGGTCTCACCTGAGCAGGGCAGAGGGGCAGAATTCCCCCTTTCCTCCTGCCCATGCTGGGGGATCAGCCCAGGGCACGGCAGGTTCTGGGCTCTGAGTGCACATGTCTGGGGCATGTCCAGCCTCTTGTCCTGCTGTGGCATCTTTTGCTTCAACACACAGAAAAAAAAATTACCAGTTATGCCTTTTGGGTTTAATCTTGTTCAGATTTCTTACCCATGAATTACAAACAGATGAGAGGCACTTCTACTTTTCCAAGGTTCCAATGCACTTAGGGACTTACCCAACCCAGTACCTGTGTTTGTTATTGGCTGTAGTTAAAACATCCCTGGCTGAGCTCAAATTAGTAGATAGAAACCACAATAAATACATTTAGATATTTTATTTAAGGGAAGGTAAAGGAACGCTTTGCAAGCTTTTAAACCTCCATCAGCTCTTTTTTAGCCTGACCAGAGCAGTAAATTAAAATCCCAAACCCCAATCATGGAATGTAAACACTCTTACATCAAAGACTTTCTGTGCGATGTTTTGTTCTGAAGGCACTTATGTCTGTGACTTTTGTAGATGCTCTTTTTCCCTTTGGGACAACTGACTTATATCAGCCAGCAAAGATCCTCAAGGAAGCATTTATCCAGTGAGCTCTGCCTGTGACCTTCTTATCTCACGTGGCTTCATGCATCTTCCTGCCACAGCCAGCAGTTGAAGGCCATACATCTTCCAATATTCTGTCACCAGCAGAAGCTTTATATCAGATGGAGACACTGGGCCAATATCCAGGATATTTGCAATGCGCCCTCGGTGCCAGGGATTGTATCAGCAGGGGAATCAGAACATTATTGTTGTTTAAAACAACCTGTAAATATTAGGACAGCTTGTTCAGCAGCAGCACTGTGCCCCCATTCCAGTGACAGGTTTTGATCTGCTATCTTTAGATCCCAGCTGGATTTTCAGAGCTGAGTGTTGACAGCATATTAACTTTGTTGTGCTTTTCAAGTTAACTGCAGAAAGTCGACAAGGAGAATTTGGGGGGGTTAATACGACGTACTTTGCATTGTTACACTCACATTTATTATATTATCAGCCTTAAAGAAAGGTTATTTCAAGGCACAGCAGTGGAGAGCACATTGGGAGACATAAGAGAAGATCAAAGTAAACAGAAAACTGGGGGTACGGAGGGGCTCTCAGAGGTGGCTTGTGCAGATCTGAGCCAGGTTTGAGTATACACTAAAAGCACCTTAAAAACCTTTCATCCACTTTTCCAATCAACCAGGCTGCAAAAATATTTTTTTTCTTCACTCACTAGATTGGAAAGGATCTGATTGCTTCTGAAATTAGGCGCTCAAGGGCTTTGTCACACCAATCTGAGGCAGTGGATAAGACTCCTGTTCTCCACAGCAATGGAACCCCAGTCAGATTTTTTTTTTCTGTGACATGCTTGCAATGCTTTGTCTGAGTTTTTTCCATGTTAAGGGGAACTGTGGAAATCCTACAGCTCTACTGACACTTTAGGCACCACTCCAGGTAAGTGTAAAAGAGCCAAAAGTGAAATCCAACCCACAAATCACATTTTCTTATCACAATCCTAACTTACTTTTTGACCACTAATGCAGGAAAAAAAAAGGTAATATTTTTGCTGTCTGTGAGAATAACCACGAGTCTCTGAGTTCACATTATGCACCTCAATCATTCCAACAGCCAGTGTGATTTAAGAATGACCTGGAGCAGCACAATATTTGAAAATGATGTCCCTGGTAACAGGATGTTCATCCATACCAGAACCTGTCAATTTTTTATCTCCACCACAGGGGAGAGTTTAACTTTGCATCACTCCCACATGACATGACAGGACATCCTGCTGAGTATTCTTGAACTTCATTTCCTCTCTGCTAAGATCTCACTGCCTGACCTATTGCAGCTTCAAGGGGAAAAAAAGCAAAGAGGACAACATTTACAGCCCTTCCTGCACCAGGAATACAGAAAAAATTATCATTTTTGTCTGTGAAGCAGTATGTGGATTGATTCACAGGCTGTCCTGCTGAGAGTATCAGAGGAAGGGAAAGCTCTCCTTTGACTACTGAAAGCAGCAGAAAGCCTTGAGAATTTACAGCGAAGGCTACTCATTTTTGTAGATGCATCTAAAAGCTCAGTGCCTGACCCAAGGTCATTGTCTGGGTTCTCCGCAGTCAATGGAAAAGGATTTTGGCACCTGTGGAAGTACCATTGATCCCATCCTTAGATATTGATTTCAAATAGGTGGGATGTTTTCTCATTGACTGTATGGGTTATACAAAAAGCTACAGAAATGCTATTTCAGTATCTTTATTTCAATATCTGTGTCTCCCTGTGAAGATTACATGCTGTCTGATGGCCTGGCAGGGCAGATCTACATGGTCCGTGAAGGTGAATTAAAAGAAAAGACTGAAAATCTTTTCACCCTTTGAATGGTTTCTGCTGGCTTCGAGTCAAGGCTTGAGTTTAAATAGAACTATTTCCTCTTGGAAAAAAAAATCCAATATGTCATCCAATCAGTAAAGGTGGCAGAACATAGAGGGAAAGAGCAGCAACAAATCCTCAGCAATTCCTTTTGCCACACCTAAGACAGATGAGTAGAACAAGCTGTGAAAAGGGAATCTCAGTATTTCTCCTGATTATATGAATTTTGAGCTGAGGATGGTCAAGCTTTGTGGGAGGTGTTTTCTTTCCATATGTTTTTTCAATCCCATTTGATTTGATTTTGTGTAGCTCTCCTATTTCTGCACAAGATGCTATTTTTTGTTGATTGAAGGTACTTGTGCTTTGGCTGCAACTTCCTAAAGAAGAGAGAACAAAATTCATAGAAAACTGACTCAGCACTTCTCAGTACCTGGCAGGATGAGGAAAACTAAAAGGTGGGTTTGCAATACCTGCATTTACCTTTGCTAAGAAATTGTCACCTCAGGAATAGCTTTAGGACACACTCATTGCTCCAATGCCATCGCAGGTTTACTCATCCTCTAGGAATGGTGAGCAATCCACGTCCACAGCTTCCACACCTTCTGTCCTCTCTTTCTGGGGCACCTAAAAACCTCTTATTACTCACTTGAAGAAGGGAGGGCAGATGGTGAAGGATGAAAAACAAAAGGCAAAGAGGACCAATGGTCTCAAACTTCCTCTGGAGCTGTTTTTCCCATTGTGAAGATGCATGGGAACAGATGGTTTCATTGAGAGCCTGATCCGAAGATGATGGAAGACTAGAAGAGTTACACATAGGTAAAACCTTATAAAAGAAAGGCCCTGTATAATTAAGCCTTGCTATTTCAGTTAAGCTAAGTAAGCCTGTTAAGTTCCCACGAGAAAAAAATCATAAGAATTAGAATCAGTTTGCATAACAATCTGTTCTTGTAAGAAGGCAGTTTGCATCTGTGAAAAATAAAAAGTCTATTCTGTGAGAATCCACAAAGAAAAATGTGAACACCTGTGCAAAGAGAGAGCCTCAGCATGTACACACACAAGCACCTTGTAACCAATGAACTGAGGGGCAAGAAAGTTACTAACCAATTAGAATTAAACACCATGACTGAAAACTGTATAAAAATAGGCACTAACATTAAAGTATGGCTTGGGCTGCTGAAACTTTGAAGTGCTGTGTCCTCTTTGTCCGTGACTGATGTGACATAGAAGCACTTCCCTTGATTTTGATGAACTTTTGCCTGGTTCTGGAAGACTGGACCTCAATCAGAAGACCCCCAGTGTGGGTTTCCAGTATGATACAACTTTTTTCCTGGGGAGGGGAGAGGTTTTCATGGATCTAGATGGGTCCCTATATCCCATAGCCCTAAAGCTGTGAGTTAAGCATGTGCTGAACTGTTGCTTTTTATCTTCTTTTTTTTGCTAGTCAGGATTAAATGCTCAGGAGACAGTGTTTTGTGTTCAGACTCAGATGTTTATTAACTCTTATCTATATTAGTCTCACAAGCTGTGAGTTCTAGCTAACAAAGTGAAAAATTCCTTTGTCTCTATCTCTTTACAGGCCTTTTAAGAACAAATTGTCCAATTGTGAAATGACACCTAAATTATTTTTACTTTTAACCCAATAACCAGCCACCCATGGTCTTCAATGTGGACTTTTCTACCCAATTACAAGATACCACCCAGACCCATGAAGAAGGAGGTGAAAAAGAAGGACTTCACCTACACCTTAAAACCTTGCTTTATATATGTTACTATAGTCTAAAACCTTAAACTCTAAGTTTTCCACCTTGTGATATTACACACTTCTATTCAAGCTACACACCCATAATCCCAGTGCTATCATTCAATCTTGGAAGCCTCTTCCAAGGCCTCAGGTCAAATGTAGTGTTTTCTTGCAGGTTAGTGCCTGCTAGCACAGAGAGTCTAAAATTCTCAGTGCCCAGGGTTCTAACACTGAACTGAGGAGAGCTTATAAAGCTTTGTAAATAACTCCTCTGGAAGTCTGACTGTGGCCACAGCACTCATGGCATCTCTGAGCTGGAGGGCAGCCCTTCTCACTCACTGTTGTTTGAATAATTGGAAAATCCCTCACCCGTTGCTATTTCATGGCCACAGCCACAATCCTCCCCTGAGCTGCGGCCTGGGCTGTGGATGCTTCATTTCCATTTAATAGGATGAGAGCCATGTGGCTGTGAATCATCTGCTGCTGTCTCTGCTGCCTTCACCCAAGCACGCTCGCTGTGTTCCATCAGCCACGCTGCAAATTGATGGCAGGGCTCACACCTCATTTCCACGTCTGAACTTTTTCAGATTGGGGATGTTTCCCTTGCCAGCCTCCTCTGTTCCAGAACCCTGCTAATCTTTTAATTTTATTTTTCATTCTTTTTGGCTGCCATTGTGTGCTAGAAACTTCACAGACAGATGAGGTACTGTCATTCCCCGAAGATTTTATTAACAGTACTTTTTCTGTCTGTCCAAGGTTTTCTGCAACGTTTCTTTCCATACACACTCTTGGCCATGTGGGTACGTGAGGATGCCTGTAAATCACTGTACAACCCTAACTGCACTCCAAGGGTGTAGTCCCATGGTGCTTTTGATGCCTTGAGAAGGCTGACCTGAAACAGAGACTGGACAGAGCTAAGGAATAAAGTAGATATTGATTAAAAGGTCTTTGAGGACACACCTTGGGCAGGACAAGAGCCTGGCCAGGGATACACCCAAAGTGGACCCAAAATGGTCACAAAATGGCTGACCGGTCACGAGGTCTCACACTTTTAGAAGTTTTCGTCCATTTGCATATTGGGGTTTAATTGTTCAGTTACAGCTTTGGGTTATGAGGTCTCATCCTTCTTGTTCCTCCCTTCAGTCCACTGTTGTTTGTGCTTTTGGGCCTGAAAATTGTCCTTGGACTCCAGTCCAAGTCCAGCAGGAAAAGGATTTGTTTTGTCTCCCTACTCTGTGAAGAGAGCTTACCAACACTTAATATGAAGCTCAGCACTACATCCCTAGGCAGCACAGAATCTGAAAAACATGAAAGCTAAAACTTAAGGTGTCACTTTAGCTCAGCCAAACCAGAGCTACTGAGGTCACTCCCTCTCCTTCACCCCCAGCCTCATGTTCCTGCTTTCATGGTCCAACTGGCACTACCAGATTTGTTGGAAACATTGATATTTTATGCAATATCATGTAGGGAGATAGATCAGGGTGCTGATGCAGTTAGAAACCAGTCAGATTTTGATCATCATCTAGATTTTGGACAGTCTATTTTCCTGAGCCTGAGGAATATATCAGGATTAAGGGTATAAAGCTGTAACATCCAAAGGAAGGCCACAAAAATGGTGAAGGGTCCAGAGGAGAAGTCATAGGAGGAATAGTTGATGGTTTGTTCAGCCTGGAGAAGAGGAAACTGAGGGGAGACTCATCATCTTCAACATCCTCATGAGGAGCAGCACCAATCTCTGCTCTGTGAACAGCGACAGGACTCAGGGAAATAGAATGAAAAGGAGTTTTAGGATGGATATTAGG
Source organism: Sinosuthora webbiana (assembly GCA_013397395.1). NCBI lineage: Eukaryota > Metazoa > Chordata > Aves > Passeriformes > Sylviidae > Sinosuthora > Sinosuthora webbiana. The sequence goes on along the minus strand of VXBN01007112.1, from coordinate 976,266 downwards.
AAAAGGTTCTTCCCCCAAAGGATGGTCAGGAACTTACCAGGCTCCCTAGAGAGACAGAGATCTGGAAATGCTTGGACAATGCTTCCAGGCCCTGGGAAGGATTTCTGGAGTGTCCTGTGCAGGGCCAGGAGCTGGATTGCTGGTCCTTGTGGGTCCCTTCCAACCCAGGACATTCTATTCTATGACTCTGTGATTGTTCTGTATTGATAAAGCAAGCCAGGAAACAAGACCAATGGAAAAGATTGGGATTGACAGCAACAAACCAAATTTCCAGTGCCTTAAAGTCCCCAGTGCCTCTCATCTGCATACATGGGTGCAAGCTTGTGTGTGTGGATGTTTATTTCTAAGTACACACAAATAAAAATCCATAGATCAAGCACTCCTGGACTGTTATAGATAAGACAGGGAATATTAAAAAAAAAATAAAATAAATAAATAAATAAATAAATATATATATATATAAAAATTGGAAGATGCCATTGGGAGGCTTTTACAGGAGCTGCAAGGTGACAGATCTCTTACTAGCCCTGACCTCCCTGGAGGTGGTATTGGGTAAACACTTCCAGGCATTAATTAACCAGTCAGTGATTAACACTGCCCAGCTCATCAGGAGCAAGGAGCTGCACCTGGCACAGATTCCTAGCTCCTTCCATTACCCATGGGATGGACACAAGTGGGGCCTGCACCTGTGTCTCCTGATGAGGTGTAAGGGCAAGGTCTGGGGCAAGAACATAAAGGGATGGTGAGGAGGCTGCAGCTGCTGTACGGCTGGCGGCAGCTCAGGGCTGGGTTTTGTGGTTGTAAGCCCCAAAAACACAAGGTCTTACAGCTGGCCCAGTGAAAACTGGGGTGCTGCTGTTCTAATCCTGGGTGGATCCAACCTTTTGGGAAGTAGGAGAGACACTGCTCTTGCTGCCATGTTGAGAAGGTGTGAGCACCTCACCAGGTAGAACTTTTTCCTCGTTCATTTATGTTCCTCTTTGCTCTCTGTGTTTGCTGTGATTTGATTTTCCCCTTTCTAATGTTTTCTACAACAGTAAAATCCGACTCTGCAAACAGCCTCTGCTGTTTCATCCTCTATCACAAATGCATTAGTTGTGCTATTATTGCCTTTACTAAAGTTTTCACTCCTGTCCCATGACCTAGAGCTAAATGAACATTTTTTTTCTCTCTCTGCATAGGATGTTTATTCCCTTTTCTAGCAATTACCCAACACCTCCCATATAGCAAAGATGCTCTTTGCGTTGTTTTTGGGTTAGCAGTGGTTGTGAATGTGAAAACAAATTTCTACTCCCTACTTCTGACAGACAGGAAGTTTTACCTTGTGGGTTGGTAGTTTTTATCCTAACTTTAAAGTTATTTGGCAATCAATGGTTTATAACTGGTGTTGATTAATAACTGGAAAACAGTAATCACTGGTGTAATAGGCAAAAATGTCACTATTTTGAAATGATATATCGTACTACAGTTTGACTAAATACTGAACAAGTATACAAATATTGGATAGAAAAAATACTTCTTGAAGGGTGAATTTAAACTTCCTAAATAATTGTTTTATTTTGCTTCTTTTTTTGACTGTGGAGAAAACGTAAGATTATTTGAGTCTTAATATACTCCTCTCAGTTAAATGCCTTTTAAGTGGGTGGGATAGATCGGTAGAAAGATGTGACTCTCACTGAAGAATTTGATTTACACAAGTCCTGGGTTGTTGGTTTTTCTTTTAAGTTTTCTGTGTGAGAGGATTTTGCTCTTCTTGCTCCTCAGGGAATTAAATCATAAGAGCAGACCAATGCCAGGGAGTGCTCCTCCTGGTTCTTGAACTGTTTGATGTCAGATACAGCAGGGAATTTGGTTCAAGTGCTAATCCATGACTGCCCAAGGTATTTAATCACTAACGTGTTCCATGGTGCTCTTTCATCATCTACTGGTTGCCCAGGAGCTGTCTGGGAATGGGGCTGCTCTTGGGACATTGTGTGGAGAACGTGTGAACTTACTTTCCACCTTGTACGGTTCTCCAAAGCTGCCTCAGCAGGCTTTGTGTTCCAAAATACACTTGGATGGCCTCACATCAAACCACAAAAAGGCAGTTCAGATCTGCAGAATTTTTCTTCTCCCCCTTTAATTTAGCAGTAGAGAAGCAGCCTTCAAGAATGACAGCAAACACTTCACTAAACAGATAAATGTGCTCTTAATCTGAGTACCTTCTACTTGCCAAGAGCAAGGATAAAAGCATTTGGAAACCACCTGGATTTCCAGGAAGACTTCCCAATACCTGCCTGTTGGAAGCTGCATTAGAGCACCCCTGAACCCCTCTGCAGTGGCAAAAATAGATTACACCAGAGTGAGTTTAGCTGTGGCCATGGTTTCATCAAGCAAGCCCAGAATCAGAAAATTAATTCAGACTCTTGTTTCTGCCCTGTCTCCTCCTTCCATCTGGTAAATATTGCCTGTATTTTATAAGGCATTTTCCTTGGTCCTTCTTGATCTTGATCTGTCAATCACCTGTGGGTAACTCTTAGGAAAAATGTTGATCCTTTCTAAGCAGGAAGCTCAGAGATTGATCTCTTTACTCCAGTCTCCCTCCAGGCAAACTCACATCATCCTCAGTGTGATTATGTACCAATTCAAGCTCAGCAAGGTCAGAACCAAGTTTATAATCCTTCCCTGTGATCCCCCTGGGCTATCTCCGTTCTCTTTAGCCATTCTTATGCTCATCCACGAATTCAGACAGCTTGTGTCATCCTTCAGGCAAGGGATCACGGCTGAGGGCAGGGAAAAGTTTTCTCAACATACCTTAAAATAAAAACAAGCAAAATACCAGCCTTTTCTACTTGACTTTGAGGCAAAACTCTCATTCAAATTCCCATCACTCGGGATTCATCTTTCCTAGCTTTAGCTGTCTTAGGTGTGTTTAGGCATGCCCAGCATCTGCTTTAAGCTAAAAATCTAAGCTCTGTGAGCAGCTGGAAAAGAAGTACAGGGATGCTCCACAGGTTATGTTTTCCTACCCTTTAGACTGACAGGAAGGCAGGATACTGTCAGGGCAAATGTAACTGTGACAGGTACATGTGTTCCCAGATATGTTTCTGTTCTCTGAAAATTCAAAAGTCCTCTTGAGGCTGTGTCCTGTGATACTGAACAGTTCTATCCCTTTCTTTTCATCTCTTTCCCAGGGTAATTGTATTCATTTGTTTTTTCATATCTTTTTACATTTAAATTCTTCAGGGAAGACCTTCCTTTTCAGGGTGTGTATCCACAGTACCCAACAAAGGATAATCCTCTTCTGGCACTGCAGCTTCATGGTGCTAAGACAAATAGTAACGAATTAGAATAATAGAATAATTTATAGTGAAAAATACCTTTATGACCAACCCAGCCATTTCCCCAGAACTGCCAAGGCCGCCACTAGCCTGCATGCCCAAGTGCCACATCCACACAGCTCTTAAATTCCTTCAGGGATGGGGACACCACCACTGCCTTGGACAACCTGTGCCAGGGATGGACAGCCCTTTGGGTGAAGGCATTTTCCCCAATATCCAGTCTAAACCTTTTCTGGCACAACTTGAGGCTGTTTCCCCTTGTCCTGTCCCTTGTTCCCTGGGAGCAGAGGATGACCCCTACTTGGCTCCACTCTCCTGTCAGGCAGCTGTAGAAATTGATAATATCTCCCTTCAACCACTTTTTCTCCAGGCTGAGGCCCCAAGAGCTCCCTCAGCTGCTTCTCACCAGACTTCTACTCCAGACTCTTCCCCAGCCCGTCTGTGAACACACAAATGTGCTGGGTGCAGCAGTAGGATCAAGCATAATCAATTCCATGTAAGAAACTTTCCTTGGAAAGCAATTAACCTCAACATGCAGCCAAGATGAATCCAGCTCATGATTCACTCCTAATTTGCTTGTAGTTCTCTTTGGGCCATCAGTGGTTTGTAATTTTTTTCACTGTAAGAAACAACAGTTGCAGTATTTTATTTGTAATTGAACTTGTGGAAATGAACAGGTTATTTTGCTATAACAGTTGAAAACCAATATTGTTTAATTGAATATAGATAGATTTAGCTTCAAAGTCACTTGTTCCGTCATAGTGCTTATAGGTTGTTGCCCGCAGCTGACTTAGTGATTGCTTTGACTAAGCTGATGTTTTATAAATGATTGCAGTTATCTATAAAGACCTTAAAATATATTGAACGACTTTTAATACAAGTTCACATGGACTGTTTTGTATAACCAGCTGAGAAAACCAAATTTGTGCCCATCAAATATATTTGCATCCAGATTTTGTTGATATTTGCGTGCTCCTGAAAATGTTGAGCAAGCACTTACCTCAATATTGAGTCAGTAGATGGGCTGCATACAGAAATACCAAATGGGTTCCTCCTCACAGTAATTGCCTGTGATGGGACTCAGAGTTAAGGACATGATTAAATGCTTTTTGGCAGAAGTAGAAATTAGGCATATTTTTATATACACAGGGGAATTTCAGACTGCCTCTCAGGTTATTTGATTTGTTACATATTTTCACTCCACTTTGGGAACCCCTCTAGAACTAGGAATGCCTAGCAAAGGAATGTGTTTGGTTTATAATTTAATAATAATTTTTTTGCAGAGCCCTGGCATGGAAGGCCTGGTAGCACTAGATCTGAGAGGGTCAGGATAAGAGTCATAACCTTTTATTGAGGTTTTTGTGCATTCACAGATTCCCACTTTTGGGAAGCAGTTTGTTTGCTCATGCAAGGTCAAAGCTTGGAAGTGACATGCAAACAAACTGCTTGGTTTACCTTAGGCCATGGAAAACCTCACTGAATTCTTTGTTCAGTGTTCATATATTTTATATTCTGCTGCTTCAAAATTCCTCATACACATAATCGAATGCAGAGGGCAGAAATGTGTTGTTCACTTGGAGACAATGTGAAGTGAGGGAGAGGAGGCTGAAAAGGAGGAAGAGTGATTTAGAAGCAGGCAAAATTTGATTGCCTCTATAGGAAATTAAACACTCAATTTGTCAGCCTAGCTCTGAAAAAAAGCTTCCACAGGGTCTTTAGAAGGACAAAACATAAGGACTTGTTTATTTACTTATATGTGCACACACAGACACAGAGGAGAGTGGAGGTAATTTATGTCATTCAAATGATTCCCGTATTTGTGTCTGAGCTCACCTTGCAGGAAATGTTCAGGTCATTCCCAATTTTGAAGATTAGTGCAAAGCTAATCCTGGGCTGAACTCGAGGCAATTGAAAAGATTCAACACAAATGTGCTTTGCTGACATTGAGAGAAATTCAGGCAGGGAATTGGCAGGCTGGAGTCTATGCCCTTATTAAAGCCCACTTCTACCACATGGCTTAGCAAGTTCAGCTTTGTTTTTTTTCCCATCATAAACTATGTGCTTTAGCTGTAACTTCTTCCATCTTGGTAACACTGGAAAGAGGCAAATTCCACAGGGGAAGCAGTTTGTCATACTCCTAAGTAAAATCACAAAATTTAAAAAAGGAAATTTAAAAACAAAATCCTGGGGTTAAGTGGGTGAATGCACAGAAGATAGTCAAGGACACTCTTCTGAGACTGTGGGGAAGGGAGAAGACTCGAGTGAGTCTGTAGCTTGAGATTTCTTTTCCCACTATTTTGTTTGTCTGTTGCAGGTTGACCCTGGCTGGATGCCAGGTGCCCACCAAAGCTACTGTGTCCCTCCCCTCCTCGGCTGAACAGGGGAGAGAAAAATCTGACTGGGGACAGAGGTTTGATTTATTGCCAATCAAATCAGGGTGGGGGTAATGAGATGGAAAGCCAAATCTTAAAACTCCTTCCCTCCAACCCTCCCTTCCTCCCGCACGCAACTTCACTCCCAAATCTGTTGGAAATCTGCTTTTTGGGGAGGAGCAGCATCTTGGAAGGAAGAAGGGCTGGGCAGTGAGATTAGGTACTTCAGGTTAGTTCCTACACCCACTGCAGTGTCCTTCAAACTGCCTTGGGTGTGCTTCATCATCAGTAACTCAGTCCTACAGATCGAATGATTGCCCAATCCCTACCACAGTCGGTACAGATGGGAACTTGGGCTCTGAATTTTGGCCTTCTGAACCACACTTCAGATAAATAAAATAAATTTGGGCTAAAATAAATAGCCCAATAAAATCTGGGCTAAAATAGCCCAAAGTAGGCAAAAGGGGTTTCCCAAAAACCCCTGCTCAGACTATTTGACTGTGGGCATTTGCTGAAGTGCCAATATTAGGAACTTCATCATCTAGAGTCAAGAAAAAAGAGAGATTTCTGCCAAAAATGGGTCATCACCTGGAGCAGCTCATATCTTTGAAAATTTGCAATCCTAGTGGAATACATACAGTTAATTTGGCACCTTGTAGGAAGATGTAAGGCATTTCTGAGCAGAGTAGCAAAGAAACAGTTGTCTGGTTCATCTAATACAAAACAATGCAGCACCAACCACAACAAAACAGAATCTTAGGTCTACCCAACAGTACAAAAAATCAGTGCAATGTTGCAGTAGCTATAGGAAGTCCTATTTTTCAGCTGAATTCTGATTTAGCCACATTTCTTCCAGTTCACTAGAGAGAGCAGCTTCTGCTGGATCAGACAGGCATGTACTCCACTCCAGCCTGAGAGAAGATAAAGAGCTGTAGGAAACCAAGAATTAAAAACTGCTGGTCCATGACAAAAGATAAATGGAGTACTGAAAGAAAAAGAAATGTCTAATGAATTTTGTATCTAAGAGGGATGGAGATTGGTCATGTCCCTCTGCAGAATACACCTGTTCAAATATCCTTATTAGGAGGATAATGAGAAGGATGACACTTATGACTGGGATGCTAATGAGCAAAGCCACAGTTTTGCTATAAAGTGTTCCCATGGATAGCAAGGATAATGAGTGAGCTGAGATGTTACTTGTCACCACAGGAATCAGAGTCCCTGACCATGAGAAACCAAAACTGAACTCCAGATATTTGGGTGTTTTCCTGTAAGTGCAAAAAGTTTTGGGACGCTTTGGGCAAGATCTGTGTTTGGAGTGCTTTGTGCCACACACCTCAGCTGACCATCTGCCAGCCTTTTGTTTCATTTCTTACCAAAAAAACTTTAGCCTAATCATCTGAGTTTGTTACCAGGAAATTGTTGCTCATTCATCTGACAGAGTTCTGTGCTAGTGAGAGTAGACTGTGATTCATGTTGGGTCTTCAATCAAAGCCTGGTGCTTTCCTGGAAGGTGCAGTCAGTGCCAGGGGCTGAGTCTGTCTTCGATTACGTGAGAAGCCCTGACTATTACCAAAAAAGTCAGTCAGAAACGAGATCATGTCAGATGGGACATGGCAACCACATTTACTAGATCACGTGAGAAATGCTGTGAAATCTCAGTGGCTGATCTTGCCCTACATTCATCACAGGCAAATCCCCAGCAGCTTCTTTTCTAAAGCTGCCTTTTTCAAGTTAACACTTTCATGAGCATGGCTTCAAACACAAGATTTCTTGTGAAATCCTTTGCATCCTTAGATGGAAGATGCAAAACAAAATATGCTTGTGATTTATTATTACATACACTCAGACTTTGTCGTGAAGCTGGAGTCTAGTTCCTTGTTTTAAATTAATTTAACATTCCTATCAAAGAGGGAGAAAGTGATTCGCTGACAGGGGTGGCTGGAAACACCCAACAGAAACATGGAATTAACTGAGAAACTATCACCTAATTCCAGGTCCTGAAGCAGTGGCCATCTGGCAAGGCCTGAAACATTCCCTGCCATACCTTGTGAAGGAGAAGACAGTCCTGTGAGAAATACTCAGGCGAGGTGATGACAGGAAAATGACCTTCTGAAAAAAATTCTGGTGCAAGCTCTGCACTGACAGATGTGCAGGAACCTTTGATTGCAGTAATTAGGATTTTATAGTGATAAAGCATGTCTCATCCTGGGTCCCACAGTGCCTTGTGTAGGATCACACTGCTGAGGTGCTGACACTTGATGCCAGCAGGTGAAACCAAGGCATGGTAAATGTGGCATTAAGGAAATGAGAAAAATCTCTGAGAAGGAGAACTTGCAAATGTGTCCCAAATGCAACTGCAGGGCAAGAAAGCAAATGTCCAGTTTTAAGAGATGATTTATCAGCCAGCTTTGCTGTATCTTTGAGCCTGGCTCATGGCTTTTAAACACTAATTGTTGTCAATATTACAAGTGTGAGCTTTGACTTCACGGGGTCAGACCCTTTTCTTTTCATGAACTCTTTTTAGACACAGTCCCATACCCTGGGGCTGGTTTACAGCTTTCAGTTCTTTACCCTGTGAAGAACAGCCATAAATCCTACACAACTTTTTTGTCTGAGAGGTTTACAAAAAATCTTCTCACCTGTACGCAACTATTCAGAGAAATGGGCATTGTCAGGTGACAGCTCATCCAGTCCCACCCCTGCCATGGGCAGGGACACCTTACACTATCCCAGGTTGCTCCAAGCCCTGTCCAACCTGGCCTTGGACACTGCCAGAGATCCAGGGGCAGCCACAGCTTCTCTGGGCACCCAGTGCCAGGGCCTCACCACCCTCACAGGGAAGGATTTCTTCCTGAAAGATCTAAAATTGTTATAATATGCTAATAAATAATCATGAGAGGAGAGTTTGTGTGAGCCAAGTGAAACTAGAAATGGTTTTGAACTTGACAAGACATCTGCCCAAATTCCAAACATTTAGAGCGTCCTGGAAGACCCAGGACCTCTGGCACATTTGCTTGGAAACCTGTCTTAACATGTCCAGAGGTTCTGCTTTTGATAAGTAGGATGATTAGACACCAATTCTAAACAACACACCATTTTCAACACTTATTTTCAATCACTTCTGCAGCAGAGACAAAAAAAAAAAAGGGAACTCTGAAAGTTGTATTTTGAATTCCCATGAGGGCTCACCTCCACCATGGAACTAAAAAAAAAAAAAAAGAAAAAAAAATACTTAAAAAGTCAAAACAACAATATATGGTGAGTTTTCACAAGGACTTTGGGGCTGGGAAGCAAAGAGTTTGGGAATATTCAGGAGAAACATTTGTATTATAACTCTGCTAGGAAACAATGTGCTCTAATTAGATGGCAGCAGGCTTGCAATATCCACACAACCCTTCTCACATTATTAATATTTTATCCTGACTGGGACCCATCATGCATTCTTTAACATTCATTTTCTGCGCTTCACAGGCTACAGGCAGGTCCTCACTTTCCATGCCTAAATGATAATAAATCAAGGTCTCTAGCAAACATTTTACAAAAGAAAATTTGATGTTTTTTGGGTTTTTTTTGCCAAAGAAAGGTAAGGATTATGATTTACCCACTGCTGGGACATTTACTCCTACTGTGAATGATAGCAGAGATAGAAAATTGCATTGAAAATTGCTTTGAATTATACCTACAGCAAATTTTTATATTTTTCTGTGTGGGGAGGGTGGCTGCAATGCATTTATTTTACATCTAGGTTTCTATGCATTCTTCCATACACAGGTTTAGTTGGGAAGGTCACTGAGTAGGATTCCTCATTTCAAACTCAAAGAAGAAAACATACCCAGCTACCTATGGCCCATATTTCAGGAGAGTATGCCCAGCTTTCCTTCAGCTGCTCTTTCAAGCTGGCATTTTTAAATGGATTTTAGTCTCTTGTCAAGCAGTTGCTCGTATGGGGTCACCACTAAAATGAGTTCTGCTGTGAAAATGCATTTCCTGCACAGATGTTGCTGTCTGGATTTCCTTGGTCAGGAATGGACCAGGAGGTTTCATCATTTTGGTAATGAATGGAGGGGGGAACTGAAGACAAAACATTGATGGGAAAGACAGCTGCCAGTTAAAATCACAGAGCAGATATGCCAAAAAACATCTGAAACTTCCATAGCAGGTATTTCCATCAAGCTTCATGGAACTAGAGATGTCTCTTGAAAATAATATTCTGCTGTGTGGTCTTCTGAGCCTGCAAATGCTCTTCCTTTCCTGTTAGTTCCCACTTGCTTCACATTTCTGTTTCCTAGCACTGTTTTCTGCTGAGTTAAAATTCCCTCCAGCTCTCTCTCCATCTTTCATATCAAGTCTAATTGTTTTTCCCCTTTACTACTTTAGAACAAAAATCATGTTGGACTTCTGTTTGGGTAGTGTTTTTTGATGTTAAAGATCATTTGCCTTTCATCTTTCATCTACTTTAAAGGGGAATTTTCCTTCAAATGTGGTCTTTTTTCAGCTTCTTATTTATCTTTTGATTTTCCTTCCTTTGCAGATTGATATTTTTTTTTGCTCAGATTTCTTTTATTACTGTTGCACAGTTAAATTGCTCTTTCTCTGCTAGGCCTCTGACCTCATAAATCTGTATCTCCTTTATGAAAAAGATCAGAGGGAAAGGGAGAAAAGAAAGGGGAAGCTCGCTAAGTGGGAAAAAATCAATACATTATACGCACAATACTCATTTGTGGGAACTGAGGTGATTCTGCACTATCTGAATTATTGAAGAATTGATGAACTTTACCAGGGTCAAGGTCCCATTGTGCTTCACTAAAGACCATCCTTAAGGAGTTTAAGCAAACAGGGTATACAAAAAGTAGAGGAAAAGATAATTCCCCATCTGTAGGATAGAGAATTGAGATTCAAGACAAGGTTTTCCAAAGATCCCCATACCATTCAGGAAACAAGCCCAAATTCCCCTTGTCAACATTTTGTCTTCATCCTGATGCCTCCTTTGGGCAGCCTTGGGGCCTCCAGGGATCTCTGACATAAGGACTGGACTGAAAATCATCAAGGAAAATGACTTCAAAGACTTAGATTTTCCTTGGGACATTGGGCATGAGGCAGTGAACTAAGCTGGAAAAATCTGGTTGTAAATGTCACAGGAAGAATGGAGCACTTCTGAATTTGTGGTTTGCTGCTCACAGATCAGAGCAGAACAGAGGCCCCAGCACCTTCCTGGGTGCTTTCACCAGGGGTGATGTTGCAGTGAACCCCCACACCCCAGCAGGTGTTCCCATATTAGGAAAGGAGTTCAAGCTTCACCCCTGAACTTTTAAGGAAGAAGAAAGAGGAACTTTGATGCTCCTCCCACCATAATTGGCCCGGTGCCAGGACAAAGGCACCAGCTGGACCCTTGAGCTGTTCCTCAAGAAATGTAGCTATTTTCTATTGGGCAGCATGCCAAAAACCCCTCCTAGATCGTTGAATATTTGAGAGAGCACAGATTCTTTGGTCTTTTGGGTGTGTTTTATCAGGTGCAATGGACCTCCCTGCACTGTACATGGCTTTTATTCTTTTGTTTTGTATAGTTTGTTATTTTCTCTTTAATTAAAACCATTTCACTTTTTCAAAACACCTCCGATCAAGTCGTCTCACAAATTATTTTTAAGCCATTTCTAGGAGGTTGCTGGCAACCCTCAGAATGTGATGAATCTTCAGGGGGCTAAAAACACGTTGGCCTCGTGCAGAAATTCATCAGGGCTCATCTTTCCTTGGAATCCTTGGTTGACTGGGGAGGCTGTGCCTGCTTGGGGAAGTGTCCTGCAGGATTTGTGTTTCTGCAGCTTTGCTGTGAGAAGTGTTTGTTGCTTATGATGCACTTACAGGATTTAAAAGGAGTGAACGGGGAGGAAGAAAGCAGGAGGAAAGGATAGTGGGGAGGAAGGAAGGAAGGTTGGTTTGCCCAGAGGCCCAAACAATGAAATGCAGCAGTGGTGAAATGAGTCTTCTAAATATTCATGGCAACTATAAAAAAAAACCAACAATCTAAACAAGTCTTATGCAAAGGGTTCTTTCCTTCCCACTTCTCCATGACTCCATGCTGGCATTCCCAATTCTCACTTGCATAAATGAAGTCAGGAAAAATTATAAAGAAAATAGTAAGGATGAGAGTTTATTGGAGACATAATTAAAAAAAAAAAAAAAGCCAAAATCAAACCGAGGGCTTTCAATTTGAATCTTCTTTAAATAATTCTCTTTCTACAAGTTACAGAAGCTTCAGGCTTATTGAACAGGCTTTGATACATCCAGAGTTTGATTTACAGGGTTCCTTGAAGAAATTATTTTCTGTTGTCTCTGTTCAAACAATGTTTCAGTCAGGAGGGGAAAAAGCCAATTCAACACTGAGGATTTTGCAGTGCATCACAACATGCTTCTGATTCAGAGTATTTATCACCACGTTTCACTTGAGTAAACACTGTTGATTAGAACCCAAGCCAAATTATCAGACAACATACTCCATGTCTGCTTTTATGTTGAATTCACACCATAGTTTATTTAAAGACAAAAGCAATGCTATGGGATTTACCAGCAGCCTCTTCTTGTTGTGTAAGGAGTCCAAGCTTCAGCTTCCTTGCGACACTACAAGATGTTGATTTGTTTGGCAGAGCCAGTCTTTAACAAACCAGCTATGTACATCTACGACTGCAGTTAACAAGCCTCTGTAGTTGAATCATTCCAGTCAAAAAGCAATTTGTAAGTGCTGCTGTGCAGCTTCCAGACGTATTTGGAGAGAATCTCTCCCTCGTTCTACCACGCTGCATTTCATTATTGTAAGGAATGAACATAACAGCAGGAAAGTTCATATTAAAAAAGACTAAAAACAGGGCAGTGTTTTCAAATCCCCTCAGCAGCAGATTTTCAAAGATCTCCAGATGCAAACAGGCACTTTCTGGGATCTTCTGATCATGTCTACACACATTAGGTGTCTGAAGTACTGTGGGAAAAATAAGTTATAATTGGGCCATTAATTATTTTTATAACACACATTAAACATGATTTGTGAGTGATGATGTCTGCGAAGGAGGAAAAGTGGTCTGATTTATACATGTCTTCCTGTCTATGTGAATATTCTTTGTGATGTGGTTTCAGCCTGGCTTTTCAAAATGTTCGTTTTGGTAGGATTTATCCCACAGCCAGGCATCAAATACCAACTAATTAAGTCATACTTCATTAAGTAACTCTTTCACTGGAAACAGGTAGGATCCAGGCTCCTGGTTTGGCTGTCTATCTCGAGGTGAGATGAATAGCCTTGTAACACTGTTCTTCATTTTACTCTTCCTACAGACAGTGTACTGGAATCAAACATTTAACTTTATGTGGTTAAAGTTCCATTAGAACTCCCCAGTGAAATGGTTTCTACTCGAGGTTAAAGCAATTATTTTCCCTCCCCTTTCAGGTTACACAAGCTCATAATTATCATTTGAGACATAACTTAAACCCTGTTAGAAATACCTTATGTCATCTCATTTCTCAGTGGAAGCCAACCAGAGGATTGACAAAGGACTGGCAGATTCTTCCTCTGTTCCATTAAAGAACAAAGAAACATTAATGGGGTTGTACATTTATGTTTTAATGTTTGCATTTACTTAAACATGATGAGGGCAACTGGAGCCATCTAAAAATAGGTATTGCATCAATATAAACAAATTACTCTTTTCTTGAACGTGATTTTAGACAAAAATAAACCTTTTTCTCATCATTGTCAAAAAGAATCCTTGCTGTACCTCCTAGAAATTCAAACAGAGGTTAGAGCAGAGTTTTGCAAATTACCAACTTGGAGACCCCAGCTCCTCAAAGTCATAGAGCAAGATAAAATCTAAACAATCTATTTCCTTTTAAAACTGAAGAATAAATTCAGTTGCCACATAGGTGCTGGACATTAAAAAGGTTGGGTGGGTCCTCGTGTGTTTCGTGAAGTGCATGATGTAGTAACTTTGCAGAAAAAACATCCATTTCAGACAGAAATTGCTCACCTACAAAGAAAGAACCATCCTCCCTTCCTGGTCCTCAATAAGAGTATAAAATCTTCAGTCTGTAGTTCAGAATGAAATTTTATCCAAGGACTGCTGATATCTACTGATATCCATGGAATGCTTCAAGCACTCTATGAATATTTTAAAAGAGATCTCTAATCTTCAATCTCCTCCACGTTGAGATAACTGCCCTTGATTCCTTATCTTGGCCTAAGACTTGAGGAGCTGGTCTCTCAAATTAAGCAGCCACTCAGTCCTTTGCATCTCGCTGTGCACTGCTTTAAAATGCAGGTCGAGCGCCTGTGTTTATAGATGGGAAGTCACTAAATCTAATTTTTCTCCCTCTCTAATTGCATTTTGTGCCATCAGCTATGAAAACGTGACCCCCACGGAAACTTAATGCTTCTGCTTGCATTACCTCACCTCCCCTGTGGATACACACTCCCTGCCAGCTCTCTCCTTGTCAAATCTGGTGATAAACTACCCCTGGTGGGAACAATCTGCTGCCATTCCCTGATTTTCCTGGTTACATTTACCAGGAGCTTGGTTGTAACCTCCCAGAGCAGCACTAGTGAGAGGCAGCGCATATTTCTAGAAGAGACAATTTGGCAGCGAGGACCTGAGCGTCCTTTTCATCCTTGGTCAGTGGGGATTTGAGGTGGAGGCGATGGATTTGGATAAACATCTGTGACCAGGCATGAAGTTTTTGGTGGAGGAGTTTGTGCTGCTGTCACTGTTGTTACCGGTGGTAAGCTTGTCAAGCAATCACCTGAAAAATGTTGGTTTAAGCATCAAATAGAGGAAAAAGACATTCAGCAAATAAGCTGGTCTAGGGGAAGGTGTCCCTGCCCATGTCAGGGGTTTGGAATAAGATGTTCTTTAAGGTCCCTTCCAACCCAAACCAGTCCATTGCTATTATTCCAATTGCATACAGGATTATTCACCATGTGGCTAAAGAGCCCTTTGCACTCTCCACGACAACCACAACCTGCCCTGAGTCCTCCAAGCAACTTGCCTGGAATTGTTTCTGGCACTTTCTCTTCTATGAATGAAGAAAGAAAACGGAATGAATCAGCATATGAAGAAAAATCCCTGTTGTTTTAATAAAAAACAAATCCATAAGCTGCCCACAATACTTAACTCTCGAAATGAAATCTTTGCATTATTCCACAATACATGAGGTTGATGTTGGAATGCTGATACTTGTGGTGGTTTGAAGAAAAAAATTAAATAAACCCAGTTTTGGAGAGCCCTGAAGAACTGTTATTAGCTGCTTTTACTGCAGCCAGAGTATTCTTTAATATCTCTGTGTCACCTCATGGACGTGCAGGATGGGTCTGAAGCTTTATCAAACAGCCTTGAGAGACAGAATTGCTCATCCAGTTGTGAAGGGCTCACCGAGGGCAGGGAGCAGGTTTGCATTAACACAGAGCATTTTCTGTAGCACTGAGCAGTGCCTTGGTCCTGGGATTGCTCAGCCAGGACGGAGCTGCTTTGTCTCTGGCCATTTTGGGACATACCCAAAGTTTCTGGCACTAAAGGACTGGGTGTGCAAGCAAACAGACTGCAACCAAAATAATCTGAGCCTGGTGGGGCTGTTTGATGTCGTACCCCTTTCCCAATTCACATTTAAATGCCAGCTTGAAGCAGGTTTGCTAAATCCACCAATACTGGACATCGTTGATTTGTAGGAAAACTCCTGGAAAAGTTGGGGTGTTTGTTTTTTGTTTTTTTTCCCTCTGTAGCCACAGCAACCTCCTGTGCTCTGCTAGTCACTGAGCTGGTGAGTTTGTGTGGATCAGCGGTGCTGTCCCAGCCCCTGGGCTGGCTGCTCCTGATTTACACCAGCCTGGGGCTGTCTCCTCAGGAAGGCTCTAATTTACAGTGGCAACCTGGGCTAAAGTGCCAAACTGCCTTGTCTTAGCCTGGGTTTTATCTCAAAGTAATGATGTCGAGTCAATTCAAGTTAAGAACAAGCCTTTTAATGTTTGGTTTTCTTTTTTTCTTTTCTGGAAGAGTGAAAAGGACAGTCAGCTCGCAAAGATTACTTTTACAGCAGCATTGTTTTTGAAGCAAGCTGAAAGTGAACTGCAGCCATCCATCAGCCGGACTGTACTGCACAGTAAACTAATTTCCCATTTCCACTTAATTTTGTGTTTAGCTCTGTAATTTGTACATCTCAGAGCAGCTACTGTAAAACCTCAGACAACCAAAAAAAAAAAAAAAAAAAAAAAAAAAAAGACAACCTAAAGTAAACTGTGAATAAAAAGCCACAACAAAAAAACCTAGAAGTGTCTGGACTTACCTAGAATATCAATGTGTCCCTGACAAAAGCTCTTTGTGAGGAAACCCAATCTGCATTGCCAGTGCTCCTAATTCTGCAAACTTTTCACATCTTCTTAATTGTTCTCTCTGTTAAACAGCCCTTTTATATTTTCAACCAAATATATATATAATAAATTAATTATCTGCCTCATCCCTTGAAAGTGATCCATCAAGATGCAAAGATGATGGCTCTTTCATAGATGTAAAGAATTTGCATACACAAGCTGTAGGAGTCCTTGACATGTTGTTCAAAAATTAAATCACGTGCATTCATCAGACAATGGACTCGTCTTCTGCAGTAAAAGAATATTCAATCAGCTGAAACAGATGCTTGGAGGAAATTTCATTCTTGAGGCAACATTGCCACACTGACAGGTGCATGAAAGAGTCTCAACTGTAGAGCAAAGATGAAAAATCAAAAGAAAATCCTTCTTTTTTTTAATGGCAATGAAAAACAATTATTTTTTAATGGGAAGCTGTAGCCACTTTTGCAGCTGATGCCAGTTTGAATTGTTTCCATGTGTTATCCAAGAATCTACCATGAGGAGGCACTGCTGAGGAACCACTCATGCTGTGGAGTGAGGCATTCCCACTCTCAGGGTGTCTTCTACCCACTCAGAGGAGGAAAGGGGACCTCAAACATAACTATATGGGAAGAATAATTAAAAAGAGAAGAAAATTTCCTGTGTGCTAATCCATATAGGAAAAAAGTCTGCTCTTTTCCCCGCATTGCTTATAAGGCTCACCTGCTAAGCGCTGCAGAGGAAAGGCTTTGAATCTATCTATATTTCATAGGATAAGGCAAAGGATTTTATTGATATGGATGTATCTCCTTTCTGGGAGCTTCTGGAGGCAGAGGAAAATATCTGAGGGCTGAGGTGTGTCCTGGGCAAGAGAACTCCTATTAGTTACTTACTCCTGAATTTTCCAGCTAAGTAAAAACCTACCAGAAGCAATTGAGCAAAATGCATTACTGATTTAAGTTGTTACTTATAAAATATTACTACAGATCTTCTGCATGTGTTGGCCCTCCCAAGCATCATATTTCCAGTCCCCTTTACAAGCCACATAATTAATTTTGTTGTTTTCTATAAGGTAAAACTCTGGACATTAAGAAATATGCATAAATCAGACAGATTAACCTTCAGAAAGAAGATAGGAAACTTCCAGAAAAATAGTTAATAGCAGGAAAAAAGCATTTTCAAACAGGAGAGCATTCCGTCAGAAAATATCCTTTTGCCAAGGGGCAGGGAAGGGGAGAAGGCTGTTAGTGAAGTTCACTCACTTTCAAATTTTTTTTTCCTAATTCCCTCCAGAATATCAAAGACTTTTTTTCCAGGTCATGAGGAAAGAAAAAAATTCTCACTTGTGTGTTCTCTGATTGCAAGAACTCTCCGTTGCAGGGAGTCGACTTTACAGTCTGTCTTCAGAGGGCTCCTTTGGCTTCACAACTGCAGAGTTTGGGTTTGGGGGAGGTTAGTGGGGTTTCTTTTTTCTTTTCTTCTCTCTTTTTTTTTTTTTCCCTTTCACACTGCGTTTTACATTTTAAGAATTTCTTGGGTTTAGTCAAAAAATGCCTGCTGGTGTTTTCAGTGCCTCTCAGTGTCTCCAGCAACAATTATCCCCGACCAGCTCCTTTCCAGAATCTCATAAAAATATGCTTTGAGATACAGACAGTCTCTCTCTCACACACACACACAAGGGTTGCAACTGTCATTCTCTGTCAATTATTTTCTGTGGGAAATGAACTTGCTGCAGGAGATGGGGCGAGTCTCATTGAAGTCATCTGTGCTGAATGGTTTCGCGGGGTGTTTTTTTTTGCAGGGGTAACAGATTCAACAGATCAGCAGCCAAGACTGTATTGTCTTGATTTCTGCATGCCATTGGTGAACTTACAGTGTGCCCTGGCACTTGGAGATCCGTGCCTTTTATAGTCTTGGGCTGAGGATGTTGATGCAGATGTCTTTACCATCTGAGCAGCTCAGAGTTGCTTTTCAGGCTCTCATTTAAATGCAGTGCAGCTCCCACCACTCTCCTGGCACAGTTTTGCTCAGGGCTGAGGGGATGCTCGTGCCAAATGTAAGCCATTACACTGACCACATCCAGGGGCCTTGTCCTCAGCTCTGCTGGGGCTTGCTGCCAGTAGGAAATGACCTCAGGGTCACTGTGGTCACTGTGGCCACCATCCTAAAAATCTGCATGTCCGCAGTGATGACCCTCACCAGGACAAGGCATGTGGCTGAGGATCAAAGGTTATAGGTGGAAATCCACATGCCCAGATTTGGCTTGCTGGTCCCCAGCTGCCAGAACAGATTTTGGAACACTTGGCACACATTAAAACCAGGGAGACAAATGTTAAAACCAGGGAGACAAAAAGGAGGCGAAGGTTGTTTTTCTTTCTGTCTCTGCTAAACTGGGGTATTGTCCCCCCTTTTAAGCCTCTTTCACTGTTACTCTTGGTGTTGTACATTTGAAACCTCTATGCTGAAAAACAGTTATTTGTAATGAAGGTAAAGAATAGTCTTATTCAGTTAAAAGAGGTGAGTATTTGTTCTTGCAAGGTAAAATCTTCCAAATTGTTCCTTGTCCAAAAGACAGCTGGGTACACATGGATGAGCACCTCTTTTATGGTGCTCCATAAATGCTCACATTTAAGCAAACAAGTAAGTAAGAAAAATTATGTTCTGTTGATAAAAGCCACAGCTTTGCAGCCTCCACCTGCTTTTCCTTATTAAAAAGTAAAATTTTACTCTTTAGTGTGGATCAATACTGAACTCCAGGGGGCTCTTGGCCTTCGGGTGGTTAAAAAGAGAGATGATAATTACCAATCCTCTGGGCAGCACACATGCTTGGGGCTGGCAGCCTGTCCCCTCTGTGAGCGTGTGATGGTCAGCAGGGCCAGGCCTTCAGAGCCCTTTTGTCTGTAGTGACAGGAGCAGGGTGTTGTCAGAGAGCTGGAGCTCGATGCACTCGGCTGGGGGAAAGCATTAAATCCGTGCTTCTTTCATCCCTATTCAGCTCAGTTTGGTGCTTGTTGTCTCCAATTCTTTGAATATGTTGGCTGAAGGAGCGCTCCAAGCAGTTCAAAAGCACACAGAAATTCTCTTTTTTCCCTGCTCCATGTCAGTACATCAATGCTCCAAACACCTTGTTTCCTGGCTGGCGATGGCATTTGGGTGTGTGCTCAGGACGCGGCAGCAACATCCTGCAAAAAGCTGTTGCTTTGCTCTTTGAAAATGCCACTGACCTTATGAAAAGCAATCATCCTGACACAGGCTGGAGGAGTAAATTAAAGCACAAAGTTTCTGTGTGGTGTTAGGAGTAGAAAGAGGGTCACAGGGCTGGTCACTGCAGGCACCACCACAGGGTCAGGAGACAAATCCTTCACCAGTTGATCCACTGGTGTGGTGAGTGCCAAGCAAACTGGGCAAAATGCTGGTGATGGGGCCATGTAACTGCCTGGCTGTACAGAACATGGTAAATAAATACCCTTCCCACCTACAGGCCTTCAGTCTCCTGTTGTGACACAGCCTCCTGCACTGCGAGGACAGCCAAGCACGTGGGTGAAGGGCACAAATACCTCTAAGTGGTTTTGCTCTCCTAATGACTAAGCTGCTCCTTTCATTCCTTTTGTCTTCTGCTGACTCTGTTCCTCCTCCCTGCCTCTGCCTTATCTCCAGCAGTCTGTGTAATAGTGCCATAACCACTAAATCCTCTCTCAGCCTCCTTGGTATTAACTGCTGTTGTCACCAGCTACTTCTTGTCAACATTACTTGATCCCCTTTGTGCATAGCCCTGTCTTAACTCATTCTACCTGAAATTCATCAGTATATTCAGGGGAGAGATATGTAGAGAAAGAGAACTCTGCTTTTCAATCCTCCTTTATTTAGGGGGAAAAAAAATCTCTCCCTACATGCAGAGCTGAAAAAGGATTTGATTTATGTTACCGCAACTCCGCTGATTCCACCCAAAGTTTCTCTAATTTCAACTGGTGTAAGGCAGATTAAAATCCATCTCAGAGTACAATACCTTGCTGCTGTGGAATTACTTTTGACTGGGTGAGAGATAGGAAGCATTTTCCCAGTCTGAAATACATTTTCATCGTTATCTCTTGCACAGGGCTCAGTGAGAGACTGTTACTGGAATTCTCTGCAAATCACCTGAATTACAGATAATCCTTTAGCAGCCCAGGAGCAATAAAAGACTGTATGGCATGGGAGGGAATGTTTCTGCATGCCCTGAATGCAGTGGAAGTACAAAAACTGGCTGCCAGCTGCACATCCAGTCTAGGGGTGAAAAGAGCTGCCTTACCTTGCCCAAGGAGGGGTGAATGTGGCCCCGACATTTCTAATGTGCTGCCCTGTGGTTATCTCACTTATTTGCAGCCAGTCTGACTTCAGGGTATCTTCTTGAAATGTTTCTTTTAGCAGAAAATGTTTTATTTAAGGCTGGGAATACATTTGCAAAGTATTCTGTAGTGTCCTGATTTGTCTTGCTGCATATCCTCCACATATGGAATATCTTCTCTCTGCTCTCCCCCTGACTTCCCCTTATCTCTGCTGATTCTTTTCTGTTCACACACCTGGGGAGGGGCAAGGTTTTGTTCTCCACCACTTCATTCAGTGGAGAGGTAGGAAAAGGGCAACAGGTCCAACTCCCAATTCAGTGCTCCATGAACTCCAGTTTGCTCCAGTTAAAAGCACAGCCCAAATCTTACCGTGTTCCTGGAATATTCATTTACATCCCTTTCATCACAGATTCTCCAACACTTCCGTCTTTGAGAGGAGCTCTAGTTTGGGCAAAGTTGTCCATCTGTTTCACTGCCTTGCCAGGAGGCTCTGCACTCCTGTCTTTTAACCAGTTCATAGCCAAACAGACCACACCAATCTCAGCCTTCATCTCACCTGAAGCCAGCACTTTTTTCTTCCCTTTCATACCTTTTCTCACCATTATAACAACACCAGCTAACCAGAAGCAAGCAATACTTAGTTGGATTTTTTTCCTCCCAAATCAGGGGAAAAATATTTAGTGATATTCACATTGAAAAATAAATGTGTGATATCCTTGTAAGTGTGAGGATTGGTCTGCAATTAAGACAGCAGGATGCTTCAAGCAATATCTCAGTGCAGAAGTAATCACACATCTTGGCTGAGTGAATTTATTTTATTCATGGTTTCAGACATGCTGGAGGTCTGCAATCTCCATTAATTTGTTGCCTCAGCTTCTGAGGAGTTTAGGAAGAACTGAACTTCTGGAAACTTCTGTGGTTTCTTGCTAGGAGAGAAATGAGCCAGCAAGGAGTCTGATTCTTGTATAATTGATCTCATCATCTATATTTATGTGAAAGACAGCAGGCAGGTGAATTCTGCTCCCACTCTCATGCTCAGTCCTGAGCTGAAGCTCTTTGTGCCCTAACAGACATGGTGATGGGGTTTAATAATAACCCAAATAGGCTTGCATCAGGCCCAGACTCCAGGCCAGTGTCTGATGTTGTTCATTGTGGCTGTATTTATAATTCTTTGCTATATAAAGTAATGTGCTAGCATCCAATTCTCTCATCCCAACATTGCTAGCAAGACTTTCCTTTTACACAGTAAATATTTCATTGTTAAATGGTCTTACCAAACACTTCAGAAATCCATCCCTAAGGCAAGCAGTGGATATGTTTCTCCAGCAGTTTTGGCCATCAATATTTGATGATTAAATTGCATTTATGAAATACACATAAATTCTTTGATTGGCAAGCAGAATGAAACCAGGAGTCCATCAGAAGTGTTGGTAAAGGCTCTGGGGGTCTGTGAAAGTGCACAAGTGTTCTGTGCTGAATTCTGTGCAGATTTTCAATGAAGGAATGCAAAAAAGGGGGAAAATTGCCTTATTCCCTTAAATGATGAACTACAGTAACAGTCATTTCACCTCTATTTGAAAAGGATTTACATGGGTGAGGAAGAGGCTGTCAGGGGAAAGAGCAAAAGAGGGTTTGAGATGAGAATGACTTGAACACGGAGATTTCCTCAATTCTGAAGTCATTGTATCACCCAAAATTATATATAGCTTAGATCTGGCTATGCCAGGAATTCTCAGAGATGTCTGTCAAGCCAAACCCACCCAGCAGAGAGACGGAGAAGAGCACACAGTTTGCCTATGTCTGAAAAACTCTAGTGAGTGGATGTTTGGGAGGGAAAGGAATAAAAATTCAGTTTTGACTACATGGATTTTAGGTCTACTAGGAGCTTTCAGGTGGACACTGCCACAGATTAAGGGAGGAAATATTGAAGATGCTGCCTAGGCTGACCCTAATGCAAGAGAGGGTTCAGGAGATCCCAAAACTGCAGCTCAGCCATCCCATCAGCATTCCTGAGCTTTTCAGAAGCTTAAGCAAAACAGCCCAAATTAGATTTATGCAGTTAAGCAAAAGGCTGAGGTTTAAATCCTGGTAAAGCTGATTCATTCCCTGCTACTCTGTATTTTAAAGGGCAGACTGTCAGGCAGTGAAACACTGACCCTGTCTCTGTGCAGCACGTGGGCCTCCCCTGCCCCTCACAAACCCTGCCTGCTCATGTTTGGGTTGAAAGCCTGCAGGAATAAATGTACAGGACTACGTGACTTGCATGATCCTGCAGCACAGCAAACTCAGAGCCCCATAACTCACTGTTTACAAACACATTCACAAGTCTCTTAGCTTGGTGATGGGAGTAAATGAGCAAACAGGCTCAGCAGGCATTTACCTGATTTCCTGAGCCCGGTAAAGCCATTTAGTTTATTCCAAAAAGCTATAGGGGATGAGATGGGAGGAGAAGCTCTTCCTGATTCTAATTTCTAAATATATTAGGTGCAAACACTTCAGTTTTATGAGAAAGTTTAACATTTAGCTCTATGAATATGAATCTTTGTTATCTGCTCAGATGAAGATTGTCATCTTTCAACCCCATCACTTCTGCCACATCTATTAGATAATGTCCTTTTCTGTCATTTTTCCATCCAGCTCAGTGTCTGATAGTGGGAAATTAGCACAGGGCTATAAATTCTCCCTGCTGTCTGATTTTGTCTTCAGCAGATTTTTTTTTTTTCTCATTCAATTTCATTTCTTATTTTGTCGGTGCATTGTATTTCAGAAATAGCTTGCTGGGTTTTTTTGTTGGGATTTTTGTTGTTGTTCTTCAAGCAATTACCATGCTACAGCTACAAAAAGTCATTTGCTTTCATTCAGGAAGGCTTCTTGCTCAGTGCCAATATAGAAGATTGTAATATGCTGCAAATCCTTAATTTCTATTTAGGTTTGGAGTATGCCTGTTAGTTTCTAGGGAATAAATCATCACTGTCTGATGACTGAAATGACCTTAAGTCTCTACAGCAATTTTAAATGAAGCTACGTTGATTCTCATTAAACACACGTAATTTTACAAAGCATTTCAGTTATTTATTTTCTTTGTTGATGCCCTGGATCATTTCAAATCCTTTTCTGCAGCTAATTATCAAACTATGTTTCATTCTAAGTCTGATTGATACTGCCATGCCTCTTTAGGAGCTGTAGATAGAATAGCAAAATGTGCTCTCCTCAAAGCACCAAGAATTTTCTGGGAATTGAATTTCACCTTGATTCACTCCAGCTTAGCCAGGTTATCTTTTATTAGCTTTGCCTTAAAGCCTCTTTCTCCAGAATTTCGTACATGGTTATCTCTCAAGACACTTTCTGCTATCACTGCTTGTGATATTTAAGCTCACCCTGCTATCCAGACAACACATTGATTTACCACATTCCTGATACTGATTTCCCATCATCGATACCCATTCAGGCTGCTTTGAGCACATTCAGCAATAAGACACCTGAAACACCCACACTGCGGAAATTTTATGGTTTGAGAGCCAAGATTTTTTTATAACTCTTAAGTGCACCTTTACTTTCTTTATTGCACTGAGTATGAAGTTAAATTCACCAAGTAGCATAAATCTCTTCCACCTCTGAGCCCCGTGGAAAAGAAATCATTAAAGGGGCATTGCTGTATCATACGTTAAAAGTGGTGAAGGGAAAGACCGAAGCAAAATGTTCACAGGATGGTGCCTGGATTTTGGTATCCAGGACAAGATGTAGCTCTTCAAATTTCAGACATCTGCGGTGTCGACACCCATCCCACACTCCTGAGAGAGGAATATGCCCTTGGAGGGGAAGATTCATGTGACCAGGTTTGGAAAACTGCTCCAGGATGAGATGATTCTCTCCATTCTCTCCCTCTTCTCTCCATTGCCTGGAGGCAAAGTGGACATCCAAATCTGATAGAAATATCCACACTGGATGCTTGGAGTTCAACAAGATGAAGCCCACAAGTACAATCAATATTTAAATATTTGACATTGAAATTTGGATTTGACAGCTCAAAACATCCCATCTTGTCCTTCTAGATTTACATCTAAAATGTAAAATGCCTGGTTTTCAGGAGGTCTGACTGCTCCTGCTTCCTGTTAAAAAAAAACACAGGAGCATGAAGTCAACATAAAAATTTTAAAGTTGGCTCTTGAAATCAATCTAATTCTGCCTCCACTCAGGACAGTTTTAAAATATGGTTTTAGAAGGAAAATTTCCCTGACTCTGATGCTTTAAATAGTCGCTTATGTATGCTTTCCTAAACCCATATTTTTAGACATCAGCCTTAAAACATCCCCACTTTCAAAAATCTCTGTTGGCATTAGTCAGAAGCCTTTGTAACAACTGCCTTTGGTTACGATGATTATGCCTCTTTTTTGTTACTTCTCTCATTTTTCTCCATTAACAAAATTAAATAGACCTGCCGCAATTATAAGCCTTCCTGAATTACCAGGCTTGTGGGCTGTTTTGGGATTCCAATACTGCAAAGAATGTTGAAAGTAACAAGAAAATCACAAAACCAGATGTATGCATAATAAATTGGCAAAACCTAATTTCATTCTTTTTTTTCAGGCTCCATTTTGGTGACCTACCTACTTGGCAAAGTTCTTCTAATAGCTGAGTAATTTTATCCTCAGAGGAATTTTGAATTTAAATACAAGTCCATACATTTTGGCCAAAATGAGCCTGCAGAATTAACACTATTTTGGATAGCAGGGAAAAAAAAACCCTGGAATCATCATCTGAAAGCATTTGAAAATGTTCCAGGAACATCATTACATATGTATTTTTAGTCTTCCTACTGGCAGCAAGAGCAGTGCAAGACAAATTTGCATTTCAAGGCTGGAACCAACTGCATTTTGCATGGATCTGATAAAAACATCAGAAGAACAACGAGATACTTTGGCACACACATACATTTCCTAAAACGACAAAAAAAAAAAAAAAAAAAAAAAAAAAAAAAAAATAGAATTTCAAGGGTGCATTTCTACACCTCCCTCTTCAAAGTTTTGCTACTTAGTCTCCCTTGAATAAGTTGCAAATAGGCCTGACCTCTTAGTAAAACTCATTCATCTCTATGTAATTTCATTCGTACCTGCCACAAAAGGACTCTCTCAGCGAGTTTACAGATATTGTACAGACACTCAGGAAGAGCAGAGGCACCTGTAAATTTATCCCAGAGGTAATAAGTGGGATTTTTCATGGAATCTGTTCTCGGTGGAGCCACACAATATGTCCTTCTCAAAACTTATTGGAGCACCTAATCTTCTGCTGGCTTCCAACAGTGAAGGCAGCTCAAGAAGTTACAGCCTGGCCTTGCAGAGTCACCTCCTGAATTTGTTTCACTGTAGGCTTCAGGAGCACCAGTGGAAAAGCTTTTGAGGCAAACCAGAGGATGCAGCGATCAAAACGTACCACTGAATCTTCCACCACTGCTCTCAGGGTACAAATCAAACCTGGGCTATTTGCTCAGGATGCTGCACAGCCCAGAAAACCTTATTATTGCACTTCCTGACTTTGAAGAATCTCTAGCTGCATGTGATGGCAGAAGGTATTTCATTTTCCAAATTGTGTTTGTACAGAAGAGATGTGTAGGGACAGCAGAATGTCTCTTGGAGACATTTTATTCCTGTGCACAGTTTTGTTTGATCCCAGGTACGTGATGTTGGGTTGGAAGTACTCACTCTGCACTCTCTTGAAGCAGCATCTGCTCTTTTAGCCCTTCAAGCTGAAAAAGGAGTATCAGAAACAACACATCCCTATTTCTCAGGGAAAATGTCAGAGAAAATAAAAGGCTTATCTGAGTATAAAGTAAATATCCACAATTACTAGAGAATGTATCTCTTGCAGCTAGGGAGGAAGTAAAAAGCCTCACGTGACACATGACACTCCCAGCAAACAGAAATGGATTGGCAAAGTTTCCTGATCAAGCTGCTCTGCAACTTTCTCAAGTTCTGCTGTGTCAAATTTGGGCTTCAGCCCTGGCTCTCCCCCAGCAAACCCCCTGCTCCTCTGCCTCTGCACCCAGCCCTGTCTGTCCCCAGCTCCATCCTGACCCTCCAGCTCCCTGTGCAGCTGGGCAGGGGGAAGAGAAGAGCCACCCTCACTGATGCCTTGGTTTAATTGTCCAGTTACAGCTTCAGATTGTGAGGTCCTATCTTTCTTGTTCCTTCCTTCAGTCCACCTCTTTTTATGCTTTTGGGCCTGAAAGTTGTCCTTGGTCTCAGGCAAGGAAAGGATTTGTTTTGTCTCCCTACTCTGTGAAGAGAGCTTACTGGCACTGAATGTGAGGCTCAGAACTGCACCCCTAGGCAGCACAGAATCTGAAAAACATGAAAGCTGAAACTTAAGGCATCATCACCAGTGGCACATTCCTGGCTCCCCATCCAGAGGAGACTTTGTCCAACTTCAGTGCTCAGCCAGCCCTGGAAACACTCACAGAATCTTTTCAATTCCCCAGACCTGGTGGCATTCTGGGATCAGTCTCGTCAGAAGCTGCTCCAGGATGAAAACTGAACTGCAGCCGAGAGCAAATTACATTTCTCTAGGGACAAGCAGGACTCTTTTATCCTCATTTCTTTTGATCTGATAGCCTTTCTATCTCCTTCTCTTTTGAACATGCTTCTCAGTTTCAACCAGAGAAGTCTCTGAGCTGTCAAGCTCCACCAACCTTTAGAAAGAAAGAAGAAAGAGGGAAGGTTTTGGCATGTTAATCTCATCCCTCAGAGAAACATCTATTAACTCATCAGTGTGTGTGTCTTACCCAGGACACAGCGCATTTCCTCGATCCAGCAGGTGGGCCAGGTGGCAGTGAGGCCAGGAAAGAGGAGTGATTTAGGATACAAACCTCAGGAATCCCAAGTTTTCACCTGCTATTAAACAGCATCTTTAAGCTTTAGTGATCACCACAACATAATGTAGCAATGCAACCCAAAGGCTTATTATGATTTTACTGCAAAAACTATTCCTCTTTCCTGCTTAAAAAAAGTTGCCTTTCTATTTCAAGAAATATTATTATTTGTTCTAAAAAAATTAAGAAAGTGCCAAACAGAACTCTGCAGTTACATTGTCTCTATAGCTTATTTGTTTATACATATTTATAATGGTGTGGATATTTTTTTCCTCTCTAAGATGAATGATCTAATTTTTGAGTAGTTGTTGCTGCAAATCACAGAATCAATTCCATTTCTCCTGTGTCCACTTTGAGTTTAGGTGTCTGGAATTGCACTTGGCGTTCAAGGTGAAAAGGCATTTTGATTTACACAAGTTTGTATCATTTCCTTTATTATTCTCCACTGTGGTTTTCATTGCACACTAACAATTCTCTTCCACTGACCTTGCGTCCACAGTAAACATTTTCATTAAGTTATTTATAATGACTCACAGCTCTACTAGAGCTGAAACAATGTAGAATTTCCATAGCCAGCTCTATAAAATAAACATTTGAGTATTTCAATAAACTATACATTATTTTTGCATCTCAATGTTGAATTTCCTCTGCTGTTCATACAGCTTGGAAGGCACCTTTCCTCAGGATTTCTCCTACTTTGGAGTTACCATGGGAGTTACCTGCAAATTCACCTTTTTTCCCTGCTCACTGTCTCTTGTAGATTATTAAAGCATCCTTTAAACACCGCCGTGTTTGGAGGGCAGCTCTCAGCTTCCCCACTGATAGCTTTCCCTTGAGGAAAAATGGGCTTGTCCCTACCCTTCAATGGAACACTCAAGGCTTTCAGCAAATTGACATCTTTATGCCAGCACTCCCCTACTTGCAGCAGTACACCTGGAAGCAGGAATGTGTTCCCAGAGCAGGATCGGTACTCTGTACCTGCTTTGCCTTGCTCTGCTGATGCAGAGCAGATGCAAGCCCAGCTCAGCCCAAGGCAGGGCAGGAGAAGACTGGGATTGCTGTAGAGCTCATGTCTTTGAGGATCCCAAACAGCCCAGCACTGAGCTATTTCAGAGCATGCAGCACATTTGGGGGGTGGAACTAGGTGGTCTCTAAGATCCCTCCCAACCAAAGCTGAACTACAGTTCTGTGATTTAGGCATTAATTTTGTAATGTAAACTCTGGGTTTAAGCTAAATATTCATCCTGGTGTCATGACCAATTCATCCCTAACATTCTGAGTTGAATTTTTGTGCCACCAAGAGGCTCCAGTGGTGGCCTAAACAACTTCACAGCACTTTTAAAAACCAATCCCCACACTCTACAACCAGCTCCCCACCAAAATCCCACTCACAAGACAACACCTACAGTTATGCAACACCCATCCTAACTTCCAGGCAGGAATGTGATGTGTTTATTCCCACCCTCCCCTCCAAACTCTCTCTGTGTTTAGAGCAGAGGGGTCTGCTGAGCCCCTGGTGATGCTGCAGTGTTTCAAGGGCTGCCCCGAGCTGAACTCAGGACTCACAGGGAGGAAATGCTGTTTTAGCTGCCTGCAGATGAGCAGCCTGTGCCAGCAGCTGCTCAGCTCTTCAGCATCTGACAACTGCAGACCGAAACCAGAACAGAGTCAGGAGGTGACCCAGCCATGGGTTCATTTGTTTCCAGTATCAAACCATCTAGTTGTAGGGGTTTTTTTCCTTCAAATTACTATCCAAGATAACCAAAAACCAGAGGAGTGCATTGGCTGTTAGTCTGTGTAAAATAATGTCAAATTCAGCCACAACTGTGTTGGTATTTTGGGGGTATTTACTTAACTTAATGAGGAATGTGATCAGCACTAATGGGGAAAGCACCGTGTTTTCATATGTGTATGCAAACCTAAGTAATTAGGATGTGCAAATGAGGAGTAGGTGTCCAGGGGAAGGTTGCTGTTTGCTTTCTATTGCTTGTGCATGACAATTATCAGAATAAAATTAGAAAATGATCCCCTCTTCTTTTACTCCAAGGTTAATAATACAATTCAGTGGGCTTTAAAAAGGCCAGGCTTGCATTACAGCTCTGGCACGCTTCCCAAAGTGTTATACAAATTCAGAAGCTGATCTAGAGCCTTTTAATTCTTCCCTTGACAAGACATTGTCCATTTTCATGACATGGGCAGCTGATCTGGACATGTGTATGACTGATATGGATATTATTATTGTCAAAGCCAGGTTTACATTTAAGGTATGAGAAAAATCAGGCCCCGTTTTCAAACAAGGAATAGAATTGCAGAGAATTTATTAATATTTGTCCATCTGATATTAATTGCACATGAATCAGCAACTTTTGAGTGAGGGGTTTGTAGGGCATTTTTAGGAAAAGAGCCCCCATGGAGTCATTGCTGTTGAAATCATCTCTTTGAATATTTGAACAAAATTGCTTAAATTAAAATGCTCCAATTAGAAAATCTCAGCCATGGAAAGCTGGGAAGTTTTAGCTGTGCACAAGCATTTGCCTCCTGTGAAGTCTTTGATTCCATCACTCCTGAGCACACACATCCTCTAAAGAAATTGGGACTATTAGACAGGATTCAGCTTAGAGCCTGCAGCCTGCCAAACACACTGGAGATGCAAGGTAAGTGTCAGTCACAGGGAGACAGTTCAAATACTGCAGTAAAATTCAAGCAAAATCCCACAAAATTCTGTTATTTCCTCTCTAACAAACACACTGGAGATGCAAGGTGTTTTTTTTTGTTGTTGTTGTTTGTTGTTTTTTTTTTTTTTTTTTCTTTCAATCTATTTAGGGGGTTTTTTTTCTATTTACACATTAGCCTTTAAAATTATGACTAGATATAGTAAAGCTTTCACCAAGACTGAAATCTGGGCAGCGCTTCTAATTTCAATGAAACTTCACTGTTTTGAATGACAAATACACCAAAAACAAATGGAAAAAAAATAAAAGCTGAAGCTGGATATGGAAACGTTCATAAACCTCTATCTGGTGACGAGCTGCAAGGAACTGTTCCAAACCAAATCCTCCCACAGCTCCCAAAGTGTTTAGCACACATTTCACATTATAATATCTGACATGGTGAGCCCCTCTCTGAGTGCAGCCCCTCGTTTCACACCTCAGCATGTTGCAGCTCCCCACACCAAGGAAGGGAATACATCCCTGTGCCTCCCTGAAGGGGATGGGCAGGGATGGAGCCAGGTTTGCTTTGCTGCACCTGAGTGGATGGGATGAATCTGATCTGATTGATGCCACCTTAAGTGACCCCTCTATTCAGTTGTCCCAGTCACCCAAAACTTAAAAAAAAAATAAAATAAAATAAAATAAAATAAAATAAAATAAAATAAAATAAAATAAAATAAAATAAAATAAAATAAAATAAACAAATTTCCCTTTATCCAGAGGAAAGCTTTACTCGACATTTGCATCCTGCTCTTCTCTAAGCAAACATTTTGCCTCTTGGCTGGAGCCCCGGGATTAGTGAAGGACTTAGGGATGAGAAAAGCTCTTGCAGAGACAAAAACCCTCAGGGAGGCATAAACTGGACTTGCAGCTCCACTGAGCCCTGTGTCCAGCTATGGACACCACAGCTGAAAGAAAATGTGGTCCACTTGGAGGGAATCCAGAAAGGAGGAGTGAGAGTGATCAAGTTGTTGAGTGAACTGTGAAGATGAAGAAAGTGGAGGCTGAGACCAAGAGTGTCTGTAGGACACCAGTATTGAGGGACACAGTGAAAACACCACTGCAGGATACTTTTGTAGAATGGGGGAGATCAAATCTATCTGAAATGGTACAGACATAATTGTCCTAGTCCAGGTAAAGAAGGACAAGCCCTCCTGTGGAGACCCCTTCCATCAGTCCCACTCTTTTCACGTATTCCTGTGACATCTTGCAGTCAGGTAAGCATTTTGTCTGCATATCAACCTGAGGACAAACCTCCACAGGCTGCAGCTACAGAGCTGTGCTGCAACACAGAGCAACAAACAATTTCAGTCACTTAATTCATCATTTTCTCCAGAAATTCTGAAAAAGATAATTATTAGGGTAAAGAAATAGAAGAGAAAAGCAGAGGGAAAATCAACCTGCCTTCCTTACCCCTTTCCAAACATCTCAGCCAGCAGGGCTACAAGCTCCTTCCATGGGAATCCAGCAATCCTTGCTGGCTGCACAGGGGCTCTGTATGAGGACACTTCCCACTGAGGTCATCTGTGCAAAAAGTGCACATCAGCAGCCTTCCAAAGGCAGCAGGATCAATACCCCGGGAGACAGCTAACATAACTTCAATTTCCACCTCAGTCCAAGGAAATAAAAAGCTGTGTCTTTCCACTGTCAGGCTCTAAGTGCCAGTTTATCAGATATTTTGCAAGGAAGCAATTTCCTGCTTCCTGCTTGTGTTCATGCCAAGAGGATAAAGGGAGAATCTTTGAAGGAAGAATCTTTTTGTCCTGCTGCTTAGCACAGGTGGAAGAAGGGAAGGAAAAGCACTTGTGTGAATTACCTGCCTCTGGTGAAGCAGAAATAAGTCCCAGAGGCTAAACAGGAACATATGATATTTAAAGAAAACAGGAATCATCCTTTCTGGCTCAAAATTAAAAGTGAGGCACTGCACTGCATTTCACCAATCTGCCTCAAAGGTAACGTGGGCTTTCCAGGAGCTCAGACCTTGTGCGACACCTCTGTGTCCTTCAACTCCAGTTTAGTGAGTAAAAAAAGTAAGATAAGTTAGTTCTGTGAAGCAGGAGCGGGACTTAGCTGTCATTATCAACAATTTAGGCACGTAATTGAACCATAAAATTTGTACGTTGTACCTAAGAAGGGACATATCCTTGAGAAGATATCCAAACTGTCTGTGAAACAGGGATCACATCCCAAGAAAGTGATTTTCAGGCAAAGGCACTTTAGCCAAACATCTTCACTAGTGCCAGATCTTATTCCTCTTGAAGTGAGTGGACTTCTGCCATTGCCTTCAACAGAAAAAGGATTCAGGCAAAAAGCCTCCTTCAGGCTGTTTGAATTTAAAACTGCAGCAGGGCTCAAGCCAGCAGAAGGATGGCCTGAAAATAATGTATTACATATGTTAAAAATGGGGTTGCTTAACTAAACTGTCTTTCAACAATTGTTTCAACAATTGATATGTTGAAAAGAAATTGCAAAGCTAGAGGAGTTGGACTCAATGATCCTTGTGGGTCCCTTCCAACTCAGGATATTCTATAATTCCTTGATCCTATGATTTTATGGACAGATTTACATTTTTTCTTAATGGATCTAAAGGAAGTTAGACCTTCACAGGAGTGTGACCCTGGCCGTGCCATTCTCTAGTCACTTCACATGTACAGTTGAATAGGTTAGATAAGTCACAGTCAGAATCATTTCAGATAACCTGGTTTTACCTCCAAATGTAAGTGACACCAAGATCAGAGAATAGGTGGGGATTTCTCCCTGAACATTAGGTCTCTTGCTTTCCATCCTTCACATAATCTTCCAGCATCTCTTGATTTTGTTCAAGTCAGCAGTTTGTAATTTAAGGCAGATATACTGTGGCCTGTACTCAAATATCTCAGGGTATAAAACTGGTAAATACACCCTAGAAATGACCAGTGGTGGTATTGGATCTACTGAAGACCTCTATGGAAAAAAACTGGGAAACCCATGAACAGAATCAATGCACTGACCAACATTTTCTAAAATCATCAGAATTATTGCACATACCTATATGCTCAATATGGAAATACAGGACCAACCTTAACTATGAAGCAGCTCCAAATGTAGGACCATACACAAAGTCTCTAGTTTTATCTAATATTTTTCCCACAGAAATGATCAGCAGCTTGAAAAATAATTTCTAAGACTGTTAAATGTTTAAAAAATTCCAGCTGAATTTTTAAAGGCTTCCCATGCTGACCAATTTTATTTTTTTTTTTCCCCTTGGAAGAGTTCAAGGACACATACCAGAAAACATAAAGGAGTCCTAAAATTAAATTCTTAGGGCTTTTACCATCCCATTCATAAATCAGTGAAGCTTGGAGGCCAAGTAGGATCTGTGCCATTTCTTCTCTTGGAAGGCTCTGACACACAGCCGCGGACTTCTTGAATTTGGAAACTTCATTTTGATTTCCATCCCGGGTTTATTCAGGTTTGGGTAAGTGCCTGTGATTTTCAGCCCATGATCTACAGGCACTGGGTGGTCCTCAGGGAGCTTCCAGAGGCCCCTTGGCCAGCACAGAGCCAGCAGATGTGCATTAACTTCACAGGACACGCAGTTCACCTTGGGGGACGTTTAGTTGTCTATCAACGAGGTAAAGAACGAAAATTGTTAATTCCTGTGTCAGGCATTAACTCTGTCACAGCTCAAATTGCTGTTTGCACAACCCACTGCTTAACCACGAGCCAGTGGAATGCTGTGCAGTCATTTTGGGGCTGTCAAGATGTTTTAGTTCCCTCTTCTCTGTCCCACTCTTCTCAGAGCCATCCCCTGCCATCGTAGGATAATTCTGAGGTGTCAAACACCTTCATGGTGAGGAGTTTCACCCTGGCTGGGCGTGATCCCCAGTGCTGGCATCACTTCCAGCCAGGAATGAACTTTCTCTGTGGAGCACTCACACAAGCACCACTTGGATTCTTCAGTCTTCAGTCTTCATGAATGTGGTTTACCGAGCACGAGCTGCAGCAGGATGCAGTGAAGCATTTCAGGTCATATTGATATTTGGCTGCATCTTTTAATAATTACTGCTTGGGTGCACAGCAACTAGCAACTATTAAACACAATACAGACAGATAATTTTTTTTTCTCTGTCTCTCTGCAAAAACAAAAGGCCATAAAATGTTCATGTCTACCCACTCATTACTTTGACTTTGCAATGGTTTGGGGCAAAAAAGCCCAGTAGTATTTAGAACAAAAGCAAACAGGCTTAAGCCAGTGTTGTCAACACCATGTTAAAGCTCTTTTCTCTGCTCTGACTAAATGCAACCAGCAAAGTGCCCAACAGCGTCCACCCAAAACTCACAAAATGGTTTGAAATTCTGATGTGTTGAAGAGCTCTTTTTTTTTT
>VXBN01007112.1:912198-935471 GCA_013397395.1 Sinosuthora webbiana | reverse complement strand
AAAAAAAAAAGAGAGAGAGAGAGAGAGAGAGGAGGGAAGAGGGTGGGAAAAATGAAACTTCAAAAGTCAAAACCCATTGCCCGAGAGCATGAGATCTTAAAGTCTGTTGTTCCATGTGTCTACAGCTCCCAAGGTAGGGAGACATCAAAACTGCAGCTCCACTACCTCTTCTTTACAGTAACACTAATCACTTTAGTCATTTCACAAGAATAACTCACTTTGATTTTGCCTTTTCATTTTTATCTTTAATGGGTAAAGGTTTGAATAAAAAAATTTTAGGTGTGAGGGGGGGAAAGCTGGTTGTAAAAGGATGAGGCTGCAAGGTGGAGGCTGTGGAAATGGTCACCACCTACAGGGAAGGC
Source organism: Sinosuthora webbiana (assembly GCA_013397395.1). NCBI lineage: Eukaryota > Metazoa > Chordata > Aves > Passeriformes > Sylviidae > Sinosuthora > Sinosuthora webbiana. The sequence continues at coordinate 935,109 of VXBN01007112.1, read as the reverse complement.
TTAAAATTTGACCCAAGGGTTCATTAATCTGCTCAAGGATATATATCAGCTTCTACAGTGTCCTGGCTTGGAGGGAGTCTTTTTCATTTCAAAGCTTTAGTCTTCTTTTAGAGGGAAAAACAGAAAGAGAAATAAAAGTGAAGCATAAGCAGGAAAATATTTCATTTTTCACTTCTATGAGTTTTGTCATTGCAGAGGAAGAAGTCTGATCTGATGTTGCCTGAACCCCCAAGCAAAGCCAACAACATTATGTCAAGGAAGAAAAGAGACAATAAACCAAGAAGTCAAAGAACCTCAAGGTGATCTCCCATCCTTAACACTTCATTTCAATTTTCCATGGCAGGTTACGTACTGAGGCCTCTGAGCTCAGAAGCCTCTGAAGTTCTCCAGGAGAACTCAAAGGAGTTCAGATGTCTCCAGAGTGGGACCATCTACTGCCTGAGCCCCACCCTTAGTCCTTGCCACCTCATTTGCAGTGCTTTGCCTAATTGAGTGTTGCTTTCTTGTCTGTTGTACAGAATCAAGCCCGTGATTTTTGGTCCACTGACTGTGAAGAAACAGATCAGGATAAATGGAAATGTGCAGAGATGTGTTTGGCAGTCCAGGCTAGATTTTCTTCTTCACATCAAAAATTCGGTCATGGAATGACAGAATGGTTTGTGTTGGAAGGGACCTTAAAGATCACCTTATTCACCCCCTGCCAAGGACAGGGACACCTTCCACCATCCCAGGTTTTTCCAAGCCCCACTCAATCTGGATTTTACAAATATTACCACATGAATCACTTCATCAGGCAGCACCTCAGTTTCCAAACCCCTGGACTAACTTGGTTTCCTGACTAGGGGTGGGGGAGAAGAAGGATATGAAAATTACTCCAGAAAAAGCAGCAATTGAATTCCCAAGCTCCACAAATCTTTTCGGCTTCTGGTACCCACAGTACATCAACCCAGTTTGTTGTCCCCTGAAGGAAGCTGTTTTGTCATGATGATATTAATCTGTTTTTCCCATTGTTTTCTTATTTTTTCCCTCCCAAAATCCTTCTTTCACTACCTCCTTCATTTCAAAGGTGCTAAACAACATTCAGGCCTAAAAAGTCAAAATATGGCATCAGTTTCTTATTGTCGTCTCCTACAAATGAATACCTGAGAAAAACTGTGCTTGATTTAAGATGACTCACATACTCTGTAATCTTTTAGCATGGGTAGATGTCTAATAAGCCTGCATGAAAAAGACAATGGTCTTTCTTTTCCCTTTTTTTTCTGGTTTTGTTTTGGGGTTTTCTTTGTTGTTGCAATTGTTTCCACATCTGCAATTTCAGTCCAGAAACTTGATGTTCATGGAAAATTAGAATGTGCAGCTTGTTGCAGAAGGAGCTGAATTTTGCAGAGGTGTGGAGACCTTTGTTATAAATATAAAGGTTTGGGGAAGTGTGTTCTGCTTGGGTTCCTGGGACAAAGGATTTACAAAGCCCTTGTCACTGCCAGAAGTCAAGAGGTGATTTCAACGGGGACCATTAGGCTGGAAAAACCTGACCAGCAGAGGAGATTTCAGTCCTGTCATTGCGTGAGGGGAGGAGAAGGGGCTCCCAGCTGGACTTCAGCTGCGCTAATCAAGGGAATTAGAAATGCTCAGGGTAAAATCAAAATCAAAACTGGCAGTGCAGGAGGAGTGCACTTGGCTCAGGGTGCTGTGCCCTTCCTGAGCAGGGAGGGAAGGCTCCATGCTCTCCTCACCCATCTCCTCAGGATTTTGAGTCACAGATGGGGTTAAATGAGTCTCCTCTCCTGCAGAAATACAAATTTGGCCTTTGCTCTATTGTGGACGATGTCTCCAAACCCCTGTCATTAACACTTCTACTCTGCAAATGAGGAAAACTGAGGCACAAAGCACTTAAGTGACACAGTCTGATTCTTCTTATGGGACATCATTTGGGATCTGCTCCAGCTCCACCCATCAGAAAGAAAAAAAAGGCTGTATTAAATGTTATTTAAAATTCAAAATTTCTAGTGAAAGGTGTCCCTGCCCATAGCAGGGGAGTTGGGACTAGATGATATTTAAGGTCCCTCCCAACCCAAACTATTCTGTGATTGTGATCATATCTGAAAAAAGAAAAAAAAAAAGAAAAAAAAAATAATTTTTCTTTCTTTGCTCACTTAAAAATTTTAATTGAAAAAAGCAAATATTTATACATTCATGTGTCTGAAAATGACTGAAAGGCATTTTAAGGAACAGTTTAAATGGGTCTACACTCCATTCTAAGGAACTCAACCTGGAAATAGCTCCACAATCCCATAGACAAAGTTCAGGCAGTACAAATTCCTAAACATATTGGAGCATCAATGTGCTTTACAATGTGGTCACGTGTCCAAAAGTGTAAGAATAAGAACAGTTCTGTCAGCCTGGAGAAATGTGTGACTCAGGCATCAGGCAAGGGTTTGCTGCTATGATATGATAGAGCTGTCATCTTTTAATATGTGATGCCAACAAGAAGTAAAAAAAGATTCATAGCTCCCTTCTCAGTCAATTTTAATCAGACTGGGGGAGGAGAACATTGTGGAGGGTGAGCCACCATATGCTGGGGTTATATGAACGTAAACAGACAAATTACCATTGCTATTTCTGTGTCTAGGTCTATCTGCTGCCCTTTTTCCATTATCAGGTTAATAGGAGATCACTGGGGAAAAAAAAAAAAAGCAAACAGTATCTTTATGATAAGTTCTGGACCAGCTGTCTTAACTGAAAATCTTTGATTTTTACCCAAAACATGCATTATTTTTAGCTAAGAGGTCCCTGCTCCTGCAAATGCAGGCAGGTTTGTTTAGCCTCCCACATACAAATAATTTAATGGATTTCAGGGGCTGCCTTCACTGTGAGCAGTGAACATCTGCTTAATGCTTGAAGGAGCAGCACCCTAATTTTCCAAATAAACCTCTTGACGCATAAAGTAGTAACTGACAGACAATAACTGTGCAAAATTAATTCCCTCCATATGTGTTTGCAAGGCCAAGAAAGAAAACTAATGGAGAGGGAAATGCTGTTTTCAAAAGTCTGTGAGAGGTAGTTTCACAAGAGGTTCATAAACTGTCTTGTGAGAAGGGTAAGATCATTTGTCAGTGCATTTGTATCATGGTCATCCCTGGGGTAATGCCAGCGTTTGATGTTTGTGGATTCCCCACTCCTGGAAGTGTCCAAGGCGAGGCTGGACAGAGCTCTGAGCAGCCTGGGATCGTGGGACCTGTTGCTGCTCCCCTCTGGCTGGGGTTGGAAGTGGATTGTCTTTCAGGTCCCATCCAATCCAAACTATTCCATGACTTTGCATTTCTATCATTCTCTGCAGGAATGACGAAGGAAAAGAACATGGGAAAATTGGCAGAAGGGTCCTCCAATCAAGGAGCTGGGCTGTGATTCAGGGGCTTGTTCCATTCCTATCTCTACAGTGTCAGAAACCCTTTACAACCTCAGGAGCTGTTTTACCACAGCCTCCAGAGCAGCACTCATTGCTGGAGTTTTGAATCCCACCCAGCAGCACCAGACCCCAGTAATCCAATGGAGAGCACTGCTTTTTTCCAATGGAGAACACTGTTGTTTTTTTTTTTAAATGAAGAACACTGCTTTTTTTTTCCCCAATGTATAACACTGCTTTTCTTCCAATGGCAAACACTGCTTTTTTTCCAGAGGACCTGTGCACCAATGTACAGATTTCTACTTTCCACTTAATTCCAAACACAGCTTTCTCACACAAGGGCCTATTGAAATAAGCAACACCACCAGCTCTCCTAATTTCACAGCAAAAAAAAATGTCTGAGGGGTGCTTTACCCCTACTTTCATTGCTTGGTTTATTGATTTATTTAATTTTATTTCATTTTTGGGGACGGACAGAAGTTGAGGACAAGAGGGACAAGAAGGCTTGAGGACTCCAAGTGAAAATAAGCAGAGGTTTTTTTGAAATGTGAAACTTTTTAGGGGGAGCAGAGAGAAGCAGAATGAAACAGACTAATTGCAACATGTGCCTTTGGAAAACAACATGCAATAACTGCAACCCAGAGCCCAACCACAACAAAGTCAAGGTCAAGTTGCATGAACAGCTTAAACTGTGGCATTTCCTGAGTTTTACTTTTTTGGCTTTACAGCCTAAGCATTTTGTTCTCCTAGTTATTTTCTATTCTATATATGAAACACATTCAACCTGCCCATTATTCATAAGTAGCTGATGTTTAAAAGGAAATGGAATAAAACCATGGGGGCTATATGGGTTTGTGTGGCAAAAAATCACTGGGGGGCTTGTCGTAATATTTCTTTGGCCTTTTGTTTTGAGAAACTGCAGAGTGAAATATTGCCCTCAGGACAGAAGGAAAAAAAAAAGTTGTCTCAGTGTTACGTGAAGAAATTTCAGCCCTTTGCTCCAGGCAATCACAGCCTCAGCAACAGAAGGTCCCAGGGTGATGTTTTTCCATGTTTTCCCTCTACAGTCAGAGTTTACAGGCCAGGAAAGAGTGCAGACACTGTGGTGTGTTATGTGCACATGGTGGTTTGTTCTGGGTGTCTGTGAGGAGCTTGAGGTTTGTTCCCAGCAATTCAGGCCACTTTATTTTATGTTCTCTGAACATGTACATGCAGAAAGCTTTTTCATAACAATTCTAGGCAGAGTAGTGAAAGGAGTTTTTCATGTCAAATTATAGTTGGGAAAATAGGAAAAAAAATTAAAAACCAACAAACAAACCTCCTGTAAAAACAGCAGCAGGTATTCAGACACCTTTCCTTTTTATCACATTCTCAGTTCTGCAAATAAGAAAACACATCCATCCAAAAAACTTCAGTGGAGGTCAATTAATTTTAACTGGGAGTCTCTAGAGAGGAAGCTTTGCCTTTGGAGAACTGTCTTTCTCTCTGCCAGTGATGTGGGTACCCTGGAGATCAGATACCATTTTTAGGAAGACGGTGTAAAATAAAATGTGGGATCATAAGGTGCTAGGAAAATCAGGTTGGAAGGACTATCAGGAGTCCTGCTCAAAGCAAGATCAACTCTGAGGTCAGACCAAGTCACGCAAGGCTTTGTCCAGCCTGGAGAAAGGCTGGGACTGTGCAGCCCATCTGGAAACCTGTGCTCATAGCCAGCACTGGGAGCTTTCTTTCCTTGCCTCTCAAGTCTGATTCTTTTTTATCATGGAAGAAGTTCCTTTTGAAGAACCTCAGAGATAAGATATGTGTCATCCAACCTTGTACTCAAAGCTGCCTTTCCAAGGGGATAGAACTCTGCATGGCACATGTCATCAGTTAGGAATCTTGATATGTTAAAGGGAAAAGCATTTCCTTCTTTGTCACTGATATGGAAACGAGTCCTTTGTTGTCACAGACACTCATCTCCTGGAAACTGCTGGTTTAGATGTTAGATTAGCTCATTTAAATAGAAGTGAAATTTTTAATAAGGTGTTCCAGAGAAAGTTCAGTGGAAGAACGAGGGCCGAACTGTAGATGCAAGGTAAGTAAGAGGAAGAGAGGCAGTAAGAGGATGTCATTGGACTGGGCTGAAGAAGAAAAGTGATTTTCTGAGGACAATTTCAAGTATTGGGTGCTGACAACAATCTTGATAATGCTTTCACCAATAAACTTGGCCAAACTGAGAGTATACTAATTAAACTGATGACAAGAGGCATCATTGACACAGAGGCATTCAGTCTACTGAAGTAATTGAATGGGAACTGGAATAACAGAAATGGGATGAGATTTAACACTTTGAAGTGACCAGGTCACACATTTGGAGATTAGGAACTATTAATCTAGTAAAGCTTCAAGATTTCCAGTGCAAACAGCTGAGAGGAAAACATGACAGGGTGTGTTGGTCAGTCAGGGGATGGCTGTGAGGAGCTGACATGGCAAAGCCATCAAAAAGACAAATGTGATTCTGGAGGCTTCGGGTTGAATGTTTCAAGGAGCCGTCAGGAAATGTTAATTGTGCCTTCCAAAGCAGCTGTTTTCTCATCTGGAGCTGTGCCAGCTCCAGATGAGAAAACTTCTAGCCAGCCCTGTCCAACAAAGATATTAAACAGAAAATATTACATTCTTGTTTGCTAGAAGAAAGGAATTAAAATGAGATGTGAGTGAGGAAAGAGTGATTCCACCTTGATTCGTGATATAAGCAAGAGCCAGTGTGGGTCAAACAGGGAACAGAAAGTAATTTCTTACAGGATGTTACCTAATGAGCCATTTCACAGGGCAAGGTCAAATGTTCTCAAGTTCTGCTGGGGGAGGTTCAGGTTGGATATTAGAAAAAATTTCTTCACTAAAAGAGTGGTGAGGCAGTGGCACAGCTGCCCAGGGCAGTGGTGGAGTCACCATCCCTGAGGGTGCTTAAAAAGTAGGTAGGTGTGGCCCTTCACAACATGGTTCAGTGGGAGGGGTGGTGCTTGGTCAAAGGTTGGACTTGATGGTCTTGAGGGTCTTTTCCAACCTTAAGGATTCTGTGATTTGCCAAAAATGTGTTGGTTGGCTACACATCCCACAGTGCCCAATAGCTTCGGATTATCACAGCAACATAGACCTGCTGAGACTTCTCTCTTATTTCCCACTCAAACCAATTTATAATTTTTTCCTAACAAGATGAAATGGGTTGTGAGATCTTGGAAATTAGTTTCTTTTCTGTTTTTTCCATAGAGTTTTGTGTCCTTTCTGTCCTCTCAGTTAAACGATAACTGAGAATACAAAAAAAAATATTCAGGAACAGACCCTTTCTAAATGCTGGAGATGTCACTGTGCTCAAGATGAGGGCTGGACTGGTACAATGAGGGATAAAACTGTCATAATCCTTCTGCCTGGAATTGCATATTTTTAAATCAAGTTTTGCACACAGAGGACTCCAAGTAGATAAAGAGGAAGCTGAAGTCGAAGGCAGGGACTGAAAGCAAGGAAGTAACCTGATAAATTAAAGAATTTACAGCTATTCAGGGTTTTATTAGGCTTCATTTAAACAGGGCCAAGAGCAGTGAAATAATATCTGTCAAAATAAAAGAAACCCCAACCAGTTCCATGGATGTAGATGAAAATTATATTTAATTTGCTTGGAGGGGGAGATGGGAAGATAAATTTCTACTGAATGTTGCAGCAGTTATCAATATCAGGTCAAGAATACCTTCTCAACAGCAGCAGTCTGTGCTGATACACTGTGATTTTTATAACTCAGATCTTTCCTTGACCATTTCCTACCATATCAGGTTCCACAGTCTAATTTCTACTTTTTAAAAACAGCTCATTCAAATGGAAGAGATAATTTAATTTATCAATAAGCCATTTTTAAGCTACATATTTTCTTCAAATTTTAAGACATACACCAAGAACATATTAGCAGATATCCATCAGAGTCCTCAAGTGTAAGTTTCTTGAGAAAAAATCTAGAAGACAGCCTAGGAAAAAGAGCCAAGGCTGAAAAACTGCAATTCCTTCTGCACTGTGGTCTTACTCAGGAGTAACTCCACTGAATTCCTGACTGACCCCGAATAAAAGCTGTCTCAGCAAGCAGGAATTGAATGGTGCTGTGATGTTGATATGAAACCTGAAGCTAAGGGAATAGAAAAATAATAATTAAGTTATACTGAAGTTCATATTTAAGACAGAAAATCACCAGAACTCGTTACTGTGTTGCATAGTCCCTCCTACAAATATCCTCATTTTTCTTACTGTTAAATTTTAAATGTGTTGCACAAACAGCTTGTGACACTGCAAAGTGTCTGGAGACCAAAACAATATTCCTTCCTGTCTCTTGAGGAGCCAAGCCTTTGTACAGTCAACAGAGCAGCGTGCAAGGAAATGCACACACTTCAGAAAAAGGACAGGGAACAAAATCCCCAACCTCACTGCTTCTGCACGTCAGGAAGGATTTCCCTGAAATCACAACTAAGTGGAACTGAACGCTCTCCACAGCCATGCAGGCACAGAAAAGAGCAGCAAAGAGGAAATAAAAAGATAGGAGCAGGCAGAAAAGCAGGCAAAGCAGGCAAAAACAAAAAAGCAGGCAAAAGCAGGCAAATTGAGGATAACAGCACCTGGTGCAATAATCACAGTGAGAGTGAATGGATTGCACCTTGAAAGGTCACAGTGTTTTGGGCCCCATGTGGTCCTGGGTGTCTGGATTTGCACAAAAAGGCAGCTGGCAGGGAGGGAGCCAGCCCCTCCACACACCCCCATCTCCATCCAGGCACCTTCTAAGGGCACTGCCACCAGCATTATCCCAAATCTCCCAGGGGAATCCCACCACCAGCTGCAGGGCACTCAGCCCTTTGTTACGGGGCTGTGCCTCCACATAGTGCCCTGCCTTCCATAGTTTGGGGCTGAAACATGCATCTGAGTCCCAAATCCAGAGGATTCTCTACTTAATAAAGCAGGAATTGGGTGAGGATTTATTGATGGAACGCTTTGCAGCGAACGGATGTGAATTGCTGATGGAAACCTTCGGAAGAAATGCAGCATTAATTGAGTTATGCTGAGGTCTGGGATAGATCACTGCATGGAAGAAACACAGACCTGGCAGAGATCTGACTTAGCCAACATGTAAAATGGGTTTTACACAGCATTTCCACAGTGGGTTCTTCTCTGGCACTGAAATTCACAGCAGAACTCAGCACAAATAATCACAGGTTTAGAGTCACAGAAGCAAAGAACTGACATGAGAAGACCATTGGCTACTGATTTCCTCCTAATTTTGAGCCTAATTACTTTTGCAAGCAACAGTATTTAAACAAATGTTAATGGTAATAAAAAAGCCTGAATTCAGTGGCACATCAGAGCCCTGTGTCACATCTGTGTCCCTCAACAAAAGTCACCAATGCCTGCCAAAATCTAAAGCTCAAAGCCCCTTCACAGATATTTAGGGCAGGTCTTCAGTGAAAGCCAAGCACCTGTGCCCCTTGTATAGCCAATGGAGAGCATTAGCTAATTCCAGAGGTGCATTCATTTCACACTTAAAAGCACACAGCTTCCTGAGATAAGGTAACAAGTTTTGCAAAGGCAAAGATAGGCAATGATTTCCATCAAGGATAATCACTTACCCACGGACAAGGTGGTCACCTGAAAGAAGGTCGTGGCCCAGATCCAGAGCATCAATTGATTTTGTGCCCCTGGATTTATCAAAAAAATGTTTTTAAACTGAGATGTTACCCTGAAAACTAAAAGAACACATAAAATATTAATTTGTGGAAATTACAGCAGTCTGCTCCTTTACTATTCTAGAATTTGGAGAATTCTGTTAATAATGAGTCATTCTTTCCATTTGCATTTGGTTTCCCACGAAAGGACCTCTGAATCTTCAGAGGAGCTCAGGACACCCCTAAAAAATGAACATGCAGAGAATGTGAACCAAGGCAAGAGGAATTTCAGTGTTGGCAGCTGGGAGGGGGATAAAACACAGGGGTTCAGATTTCTCAGACTGATCCACCTCAGGAGCTTTCTGGAAACCCCGAACTAAGGGAAACGTCAATACGTGAACATTGGAGGAGACACTGTGATGAAGTCAACACGCACCAGGACCTGAGTTCCTCTCCCTGCTCCCCACCAGGAGTTGCATAACCACATCAGTGCATTAGTGCTCCTGCAGGAGGACAGCCATGCGTGGCCTGGGAGCTTTATGGTTTCCTGACAGCAGCTGGCTCACGTCCAGCCAGCTGAGGGCTTGGGCAGCAGAGGCTGGGGCTGCTGCACCACACCCCCAGGCAGGGCCCTGGCTCTATTTAAATCTGCAGTGAAACTTCTGCCCCCTCCAAAGCAGGACTATGGACTGTCCTGGTGTTTGGTCGGGTTGTCAGAACAGCCATAATTTATCTTCTAAAGAGAGTGAGGAGCAGCTGAGAGAGCTGGGAAAGGGGCTCAGCCTGGAGAAAAGGAGACTCCAGGAGCACCTCGTGGCCCTGCACAACTCCCTGAGATCATAACAAGGTGTCTCTTCTCCCAGGTAACAAGCAACAGGACAAGAGGACATGCCCTCAAATTGTGCCAGGGGAGGTTTAGGGAAAGGAGGATAGGATAGTTGTGCCAGGAGGATATGAGGGAAAATTTCTTCACAGAAAGGGCTGTCCAGCCCTGGCACAGCTGCCCATGGCAGCATTGGAGTCGCCATCCCTGGCAGGAGTTAAAAGCCACGTGGATGTGGCATTTGGGGACATGGCTAGTGGTGGCATTGGCAGTGCTGGGTGAAAAATTGGACTCTATGATCTTAAAAGTATTTTCCAATCGAAATGAGTCTACAATTCTAAGGGAGTTGGCTGAGTTCCTGCTGTCCAGCAAACAATAAAATTCTTGTGTGGGCTTTAAGCACCAGCTCCAGACGGCGAGAGCAGCTCAAGAACTCAGGTTGTGCACCCAGGCACAGATTAAGGCAGGTGGTCAGATATGGAAGTAGTGTCAAAAAATCCAGGTTCTATTACAGTTAATAATCATCTCAAAGTGAAATGCCAAGAGGAGCTGAGCTGTTCCAGGCTGCACAGCTGCTGCAGAAATGTCCAGGAAGTTGCAGCCGTGAGGGGAATGGAGGAGCTGCCTTGGACAGACATGGCTAGCATCACCTCAAATGCTTAGATATTACTTTAAAACCCAGTTCCATCATCCTTAAAACTGAGTCAGACCCTTAGTAATCCTCACTTTGGCCCTCTATAAAACAGTTTGTACCTATGACACTGAATGGACTTTACCAGGAGGACATTACCCTCCACACACTCTTGGGGGACTCGAGGCACATGGGCATGGGAGATCCTTGGTGGCAGAATTAGAAATCAAACCGGAATTTTAGTCTTGACTCGTCCACTTGCCCTCACCTTTCTGCCATTCCAGATGTCAAACCCAGGCTGTTACACCCGCTACAACCTGCACTGAAACTTCCTCTGTGGTCAATATGCTAATTTTGTGTGTGTGAACTACACCCATTTCTCTAATACTAATTATAATTTAAAAGTATCTTCTGTCTCTTACTGGTTCTACTGGTCTGTCCTTACAAGGCATAGCATTTCTTTTTATGTTTTTTAATTCAGACTATGGTATCAAAGTAGTCCCTTCTGGCTTGAAAAAATGTAAGCTCATCAATGTTTCAGACTGGAAGAAATGCTGTCACTAAGTATCAGCCAACATCCCCTTTCCTCTTCCTATCTTCTTCAATGTTTTTGTCTCACTGAATCCAGTAAAAACTTGGTTTCTCAAGCTACAGCAACCAGTCCCAGCAATGAGGCTGTATTTCTGCTTGGGGGATGGTTGTGTTTTTTATTTCCAGCCACGTGTCCTCGCTGTCAAATTCCATGTCATTTTTATTTAATCTGATTCTCTATCAAGATGATTCCCTGTCTCCCAAGCCTCCCTGTCTTCCAGCTGGACATTTTTTAAAGCAGTGATTTGCAAAACATTAAAGGAGGCATATAAATAAATTACTGTCTGGAGAGTGAGTCATCATTATTTAATGGGACTGTCTCATAAAAAGTGGCTGTTTGTTGGCAAAGCAGGCCTGTGTTGCCCCCAAATTTATCCTGCTGCTCTCCAGCCTCCTGGGGCTTTGTCCTGCTCTATCACTTCCTGATATTTTGCTTCCTGGTAAACAAGGTTTTGATATTGCAGGAACTCAGGGGAGGACAGCAAAGGCACTCCAAGACCTGAGATACAAGAGCTGCCCTCTTGTAATGTGGCTGCAGCATCATGGATTCACAGGATCACTGAGGTTGGAAAAGACCTTTAAGACCATCAAATGTGCTTGTTAAAGGACAAGACTCTCCGAAAATGACAGTTACATCTTCATTTCTATGAGTTTGGGGCCTAAATTTAGGTAATATTTCCCGAGGGAAACCTGAGTGTGCTTTCACAGAGTGCAAAGGAGAAATACCACAGGGATGGGTTTGACCAAGTCTGAGATCACTCCCTCCATCTTCTACCACCCCCAAGACTCACTTGGGTCTCCCAACATTTCTACAGAGACTGAGCTTATTTCTTCATGCCCATATTTCTGCTAAATAAGCAAAAAGGGATGAACCAATCAAATAAACCTCAGGCACTATTCCTTCTTCTCGTGTCCCACCTTACACCTGCTGTGGCCTGGTTCCCATTTATATTCCATATATTCAGACTCCACACAAGGGCCTTGCAATGACCCTACCTGAGTCTTCAGTTCAAGTTCTCCCTTGCCCCCATCAGAGTGTTGAGCTGCTGGCTCCCAGTCACTCAGCACTGCTGGTTTCCAGGTGCCATCCTACCACTGGAAAAGCTCCAGACAAGTAGAGGAGCTGCAATGTTGCTACCTTTACAAAATTATGCAGCAAAGCTGTAGGAGAAAGGAATACAGGTGACCTCATCCCTGATAAGTAACAGCTGTGTTAATTACCAATACAGCCTCATCCCTGATGAGTCACAGCTATAGCCAATAAAGATAAGTGTGATAAAAGGGAGTGGGGTAGCGGGTAAGGGGAAAAAAAGTCATGAAGAAGAAGGGTTCTGGGGAGAACCTCACCTGCTGTGAGGTCAATCTGGCTCTGCAGTTAGAGCCTGTTGGTGGAACCTGCAGTCACAGTCTAGCTGGGTAAAAGCCTGCAGTCAGAGTCTGCAAACCAATCCCTGCAGTCAGAGTTAAGCAGGAAATAACCAGCAGTCAGAGGCTGTAAGGGAAACCTGCAGCAGGAGCTTGGTGCAGCCAGAGTCAGGGAATGGTTGGAGTCAGGATGGCTGAGCTGTAAAGAGGAATAAACCAGGACCCTTTTCATGTTGTGATAAACAAGAAGTCTGTGTCTCGGCTCATTTCTACCCTCTAATAAAGGGCTGCTGGAACACAAAACCTTCCTAAAAAACTCGTGATGAAGCGAAAATGCTGCTGTTCCTCATTTCCACTTCTTCATCCATGACTCTTCTGTAAGGACATGTCTTAGATAATCCCATATATGCTGAGGGGGTTTTTGAGGGGGTTTTTTGATTGTGATGCCCTGCTGACAGGCAGAGTTCCCACTGATAGTGACCACAATACTGACAAATTCCTTTTCATTCCTGTTCCCTTGAAGTTCCCACACATTCCTCTTTGAGTACAGAACAGGTGTGACCTCGGTGCTTCTATTTTAGGCCCTCAGTAGCATTTGAACAGGTATGAGAGACTTTCTGTTGAGAATTCCAGCTAGGAAAAGGATAAGGTCTACATCTGGTGCTAACCAGTGTAATTCCTACGAAGAGAAACCCAAGAAAAATGGAATGTTTTAATAACTTCCACTGAGGACCTGATGAGTCTCTGTGCCTTTACGTAAGACCTGAAGGGCCCTCATGCTATCAAAAAAAGAAAACAAAACCAAAAACTGAATAATAATATCCCACTTTTTAAATGGAAATTTTATTTTCATTTTCTGCTAAGACTGTTTCCAGAGCTCACAGAGCAGGTGGGCAGAGCGCCTGAGCTAAGGATCAGCCTCTCTCCATCCCTCACATTTGCAATGGAAACTAAACACTACATTTTTAAATAAAGGATCTAAAAGTAAAAGTTCCTTTCTTCATTAAAAAGTGACTAAGAAGCACTAGAAAACACCCTGAGTCCCAAATTATGGCACTTTGAGTAACAAAAGGAAATTAGGAGAAGTTCCAACAGATAGAAAATTAAATTAAATTAGGCTTGGACAGGAATCTTGTAGTTATTAATGAGTGCCAGCTAACAGCAGTGATTATACTGGATCTGTGCCACCAGGTATGGCACTCCTGTTTCTTAGGAATGATCATTTTTCCTACCTGAGGAATGCAGAAAAAAGGGATAGATAATTATTATGTCTTTATGCAATGAAGGCTACAAATCAATGAGCAAGGTTCTCTCCCCCTTTACCCTCCATCTTCTTCCTTTCATTGGCTAAGAGCCAGGATAGAAAATATGTTTATCCTCAGCAAACCCCTGGTAAAGTGAGCAAAAGAAAATTAAATAATTAGCTGCCTTAAAAAAAAAAAAAAAAAAAAAAAAAAAACAACTAATTTGGGCTTAATTCTTTTCTGCTTACAAAGATAATCATCCTAATAGGTATTTTGTATTTGGTTATGGTTTATCTAGAAATGGCAATTATTAGCATGCCTTGACAATGGAACAAGCCAAGCTACTAACGAGGTGTAATTATAACATAAGATATATATAATTAAACATTATACATTGACAAGCCCTTGGCAGCCTGCAGAGAGCTAATCTCATGGTATTGCTCACAAGGGTTGGGAGCATTCAGTGCCCCTCCTGAGCTAAATGCACATTTGGATAATACATTTTCCTTTCCCCAGCTCTTCCTGCAACTAGATCGCACATTCCTCATTTCCTGGCAGTGTTTAAAGTGGAATTTTAAAAGATCCATTCAGACCTATTTGCACAATAGCCCAGAGTAATGACCATTACTGCAAAATGTGAGTGCATATATTCGATATACTGGGAAGTGCCAGTGTCCTGTATCCTGATGCACTGAGCTACTGTGAAGGCTGATGATGTTTTGCTGGAAAAGATGAGGAATAGATGCAAAAAACCCCACCTGGTGTTGATATTTATGTAACAAACCTCATAAGCAGGTGATAAATTGCACTTTCATGCCTTCGTCACCTGCCCTTTGACCTTTAGTGTTTTTTCCTCCCAGTTCCTTCTGACTTTTGAAATCTCTGACTGGCTTCAAGCAGACACTGTATTATTTTACACATGTAATCATATGTAAATCATGTAAAAATTTTTTGGGCTTTTTCTCCATTTGGCCTGAACGAGGAATTTTTCTTGCCTGAGATCTTGTTTCATTTGGATGCAGCATGAGCAGCAGTGTTTCCATGCAAGCTGAAAATCAAATATCTAATAATACATAGAGTTTATAAGCAAGTAGAGGAATTCTGTGATTGCAAAGCAAAGATCTCCACCTCCATTACAGGCCCAGCATTTGACTCTTGGTCCCAAACTATGACATATAACCTGTGTTGTCCTCCAATTACAGAAAACACCAGTCTAGCTTATTCTACATTAAAGGGTTTTCAAATATTAGCTTAGATTTCTGCTCTCTCCACATCCTTTCCAGCTGGACTGAGGGTGAGTAAAGCACATGAGTGCACATATGGAATGAAAAATGAGTCACCAGAGGCTCTGAGGCACATTGACTCTGTTTCCCCTAATCACAGTGCAGCTCTGCAAGTGTGGACAGTCCTGCCTCCCTGTGCCATAGAGGTATCCAAAAGTTAAGGCATTCTATGAATAGGACAATGTAGCTTTTTTTTTTTTTTTTTCTTTTCTTCTTTTTCTTCTCATGAATAATTAATGGAGAGCTCTTATTACTTCACTTGAATGCTCATTTCCGACTCACTGGCAGGAAAACATCTGTGGTCAGAAGCTCAGCTGGTGCGAAAAGGTGTGTAATGGACAATGGATGACTTCTGCCAGCTGATGATCTGAAAGAAGATATTTTAGCACTGACAGCCTTCCATTTCTGATTAGACAGAGAAGAGAAACTCTGTGTGATGTGAGCAGCAGCCCCAGAAATCAGTATTTTAAAGTTAGAAGCAGGGGAAAGTGTTATCTGTGCTACACAAGTGGACTTGAAATTTTGGGACTAGTCCAAGATCACTTTTCTTCTGCTTTGGAGTCTTTTATATCAATGTCGAGATCATCTCCACAACATCTGAACACTTTCCACACAGAACATCATATCATCATTATTTATCACACTTCTTCTCCTGTGTCTGCAGCAAGAGTGCAGTGAAGTGCTTCCTTTTCAAAGGGTTGCGGGGTCGGTTTTATTTCTGGTTTTAAGGATATTATTAATTAGGGGACATGAAATCTGGCTCTTAGTACATTTATATATTTTTATGGAGGTGTGAAAAATAAGGCAAGTATCTGGCCCTTTACAGGAAGCAGGTAAAATTTATGAGGATATTGTCCTGGCTTCAGTAAATCTGCTGCATATTTGACCTTTCACTATATGGAAGAAAGTCACAGTGTGGCAAAGAAATGAACTTTTTGACCATGACATTTACTCTGGAGATTTACAAAAACTTTAAGATATTCTGAGCTTACATCCCACATCTTGGAGAAAACAAGTGACGTCAGGAATAGCAAAATAATATGCTTTATATTTGATTAAAAAAAAAAATAGTAAAGTTATGATGAATCTTGGTAAAAAGCATGGAAACATAGAACCATATAATGGTTTTGGTTGGAAATGACCTTAGATATCATCTTTTTTCCCCCCCTGCCATGGACACGGACACCTTCCACTATCCCAGGTTGCTCCAAGCCCCATCCAACCTGGCCTTAGACACTTCCAGGGTTCCAGGGGCAGCCACAGCTTCTCTGGGCACCCTGTGCCAGGACCTCTCACCCTCACAGGGGAGAATTTCTGCCCAACCTCCCATCTAAATCTACTCTCCTCCAGTTTGCAGTCATTCCCTGTTGTCCTGCCATCCCATGCCCATAGAGAAAGTCTTCCTCCAGCTTTCTTGTAGGCTTCTTTCAGGTACTGGAAGGTTAAAAAAAGGAGAGTTCATTAACAAAAGATAGAACATGGTGAAAATTGGAAAAAAAAACCCAAAACCTACAGCTTTTATATATTCTTATTTTACTCTTTAAATCTTACTCAAAGAAATCAGTAAGGGAAGGTAAAATGTCTGCAGAAAAGCAAAATGAAAAAGAGATAAATACATGGTTTGAGAGAGAGAGATCCACAAGGAGAGTGGAGAGGCAGATGAGGAAGATGGGCAACAGACTCAGAAACTGGGTATGAGACCCTCAGGCCCAGATTTTCATTCAGGGGTTTGTCAACTCAGACCACCTTCAAAAGTATAAATACTTGGTTCCCTTCAGCTCCTGAGGAGGGAGATGACAACCATGTTACCCAGTTTATTTTAAAGGAAAATAACCTTGTTTTTCCCCTTGGGATGAGAACACTGAATGGGAAATGATTGATGGATCTCCTCCATGGATCCTCCACTGTTATTCCATGGAAATCCCTCTTCTTGGAATTAAAGCCATAATTTGGACTGGTACCAAGGAAGTGATGCCTTAAATTTTAGGTTTTGTGTTTTTCAGATTCTGTGCAGCCTAGGGGTGTAGATCTGAGTCTCATATTCAGTGTCAGTCAGATCTCTTCAAGAGTAGGTAGACAAAACAAATCCCTTTTCTGATAAAGACCAAGGACTATTTTCAGGCCCAAAAGTACAAAAAACAGTGGACTGAAGAGGAAAAACAAGAAAGATGGGACCTCACAACCTGAAGGTGTAATTGGACAATTAAACCCCAATATGCAAATGGACCAAAACTTATAAAAGTGTGAGACCTCGTGACCGGTTGTCCATTTTGTGACCATTTTGGGTCCACCTTGAGTGTAGCCCTGGTCAGGCTCTTGTGCTGCCCAAGGTGTACCCTTAAAGCCTTTTAATCAATATCTACTTCATTCTCTTAGCTCTGTTGAGCCTATGTTCCAGGTCAGCCTTCCCAAGGCATCAGGAGGACACCGACTAAACATTCACCTGAGATCCTGTTTAAAGCTCTGTCTCTTTGTCACACCTGAGTTCCTCATGAGATTTCTTTAAAGCATTATGTTTTGCTGTGTGACTCTCAGAAATTAAGTCGGCATGGCAGAACAGGTGAAGAGGCTTCCTGTGGGCTTCTAGGAAAGGATAAAAACACTTGGACAAGGATATAACTGCAAAGGAAGAAAAGCAGATCCAAGAACTCCTTTCCACTTTGTTAAAAGGAGTTGCAAATGCAGCAGAAGCAGTTGTGTTTCACTTAGAGCTTGAGCAAGGGAGACAGAATGTGTGTGGAAAAGAAAGTGTCTTGATTTGGAAAAACAGGGGTCTGCTAAGGAAGGCAGGAGCCTCCCTTGGAATGGAGAATGTGTAGCCCCCTCACTCTGAATTATTATAATTTTGAAATTAATAGGCTCTCAGGCAAAGATATGGGAATAGGAATAACAGTTCTTTACTAGGAATATTAAAAATAAAAATGCAGTAGTACAAAAAAAAAGCAAAGAAACCAAAACAAACCAAAACACTGACAGAGTCAGAATACAACCTGACACCCAGTTGGTCAGGGTATTGGCAGCAGACCAATCAAGTCCTCCCAGAGTGACAGATGTGGTTCTGTTGGAGCAGAGATGATCCTGTAGAAGGGTGTAGTTTTCCTCTGAAGGTCCAGTGGTGGTGAGATGGGTCTGGTGTTCCTCTGGGAATCCAGTGCAAACAGGCTGTGCTGGTGTTCTGAATCTCAGGTTTGATCCAGGTAGGAATGCTTGGCTCCTCCCCCTGGGTGGAGCATCTCCCAATGGGATGATGTAATTGTATCAGTCATGCAGTGAGCCTCGATGGCCCATTAACAGCAGATATCCCCTGGAGGGAGGATGGGTGGTGGAAGAGATAAGAACACTGCCCCACCTGGTTTTAACAGCTGGTAATGGAATACATACTTTTGGTTACATCTTGCATTGCAACCCAAGACAGAAGGTTTTGGCTATTTGTGCCTCTCTGTGTGTCCTTACTGCAAGGAGCTGCATCCTGACTTCCCTCCGGCAGCTCAGTAAAGCCTTGCTGCCTGTTCCAGCATGGTTTCATTCCCTCCTCAGACTTCCCTCCAGCACAGTTCCCCCTTTCAATTCTCAGAGCCAATCTTTCAATGTCAAAACACCTCCTGCCCACCCTGCGCTGTGCAGTGGAGCCTTGGTCAGTGACCCTGAGGTGGAGGAGTGACAGCCTTGAACAACAATAAATAACAAAGGTAGCACCGAGGGGTCCTTAGTGCTGGAATGAAGTTTTTAACTCAATCCTCTTGAAACAGGGGAGGCGGGGTGGATTAATCCAGACAACTCATTTTCAATCCTCTCTTTCAGCTTGAGCTGACATAACTCACATTGACATCTTTGGGACCCAAAGAGCAACAGCCATGTTAAACCCAGTCAGAAGAAAATAAAGAATGTTGCTATTTTGTTTCCATCCATTGATTCATGTCATCTTCGTTGATTTTGGCTTTCTTCTTTTTTAGTTATCTACATTCCAGGAAAATAAATAAAAACTCTATTTATAGCAGAAGTGGTTTTTTGATTGTATATGTGGCAATTCCTACCCCAGTAAACCCCAATAAGAGCAACTATTAATTTCATTTTACAAATTTGGTTTGTATATATAGCCAGCTCGAACTATTGTACAAGAGTCAAAAATATGCCAAGCACTTCTAAACTTACAGAACTGTGACTAAACTTGGTTAGGATTCAATAAACTCTGCAGAGGTTAATTAAATTTGTATAGATTTATTCTTCATTCAGTGCTGTAAAGGGCTCTTCTCTTTGGCTGTCATTGCCAAGTTGGTGATGGGGGAAACTGAGAAGCCTGATCTACATCAATCTTCTGTGCTGCCAGATACTGAAATACTTTGCAGAATATTGGTCTGGCATAAATTGAGTAAAGAAGGAAGAAAACAGAACTGCAGCTAAAAGCTGTTTGGGTGATCTGTGGGCTGCCATGAATGTTAGACTTGCAGGCACAAGTGACACACTGAAACCTTCTCTTGCTGGGAATTATCTACGGAAAAATGAACACTTTCCATCTTGCTTTCAGGCAAAATGGATGGTCACTTCTCCAGTGGGGCTGTACGAGAGTGGAATGTGGTAATCTTGGTTCCATGAGGATATTCACAGAATCCCAGAGGGTTCAGGTTGGAAGAGACATCAGAGATTATCTACTTACAACTCCTGCCCTGAGCAGGGACACCTCCCTTCCTTCTTTAGGTGATGCCTTAAGTTTCAGCTTTCATGTTTCTCAGATTCTGCGCTGCCTAGGGGTGTAGATCTGAGCCTCATATTCAGTGTCAGTCACTTCTCTTCACAGAGTAGGGAGACAAAACAAATCCCTTGTCTGATGAAGACCAAGGACAAGGAGTACAACTTTCAGGCCCAAAAGCACAAACAGCAGTGGGCTGAAGAGAGAAAACAACAAGGATGGGACTTCACAACCCAAAGCTGTAATTGGACAATTAAACCCCAATATGCAAATGGACCAAAACTTATAAAAGTGTGAGACCTCGTGACCGGTCATCCATTTTGTGACCATTTTGGGTCCACCTTGGGTGTAGCCCTGGTCAGGCACTTGTACTGCCCAAGGTGTGTCCTCAAAGCCTTTTAATAATTATCTACTTTATTCTATAGCTCTGTTGAATCTCTATTCCAGGTCAGCCTTCTCAAGGCATCACTTCCACTGTCCCAGGTTGCTCCAAGCCCTGTCCAACCTGGTCTTGGACACTTCCAGGGATCCAGGGGCAGCCACAGCTTCTCTGGGCACCCTGTGCCACGGCCTCCCCACCCTCACAGGGAACAATTCCTTCCCAATATCCCATCTAACCCTGCCCTCTGGCAGTGGGAAACCATTCTCCCCTGTCCTGTCTCTCACTCCATCCCTTGTTCAATGTCCCTCTCCAGCTCTCTTGGAACCTTTGTAGGTACTGCAAGGTCCTGGAAAATCTCCCTGGAATATTCTCTTCTCCAGACTGAACAGCCCCATCTCTCTCAGCCTGCCAATCTTACCCTCATATGCAGCACTCCAGCACTCACGTAAGTTCTCTGACATCCCAAATTACTGTAAAAGGCTACTATATCTTTACTACCAGGAGTACTCCTCACATCTACAACATTTCTTTAGGAAACCCAGTGAGGGTGGGTGTTTCCCTGTACAAGGGGTCAGGCAGGCAGGTAGCAAAGCAGAGTGGTCAGCATCCCAGGAGAATTCCAATCCATGGATTACACACACAGCAGGTGGCTGGGGTGAAAAAAAAAGATTAAGGCAGAAGGCTGAGAGATTAAGATAACTTTATAAAGAATACTTTGGATGTCCAAGTCCCTGGTCAGCTTAATCTGCTCTGCAAGTCACCTGTTCAGCAAAGCTGAAAACATGGTTAAATCCAGCTCTCCTCCACCAAACTCTGGGACATGTGTTTAGTTTTTAGCTTCTGATGAAGGGTTCTGCTAAATAGGGATTGACTGCTGGGTCTGAGCCTGAGGATGTTGTTAAAGTAGTGGTGAGAGGAGAAGCAGTTAACATTATTTATTAAAAAGCTTTTAGCAGCATTCCATACAAAAAGCTCCTTAAGAAAGTCATCTATCACAGGGTAAGGTTCTGCCTGGGGTTAAAAACTGGGAAAAAGATAAAAAAAGGGCCAGACTTGATAGTCACATTTCATGGACAATTGTCAAAGCAATCCACAAAAGAGTGAAACCCTGCAATGTTCCTGCAGGGACACTGAGTAACCTGAAGTGTAAGTATGAACAGTTGGGTTTTTTTTTTTACCAAAAGTCATTAAAAATTATGTATTCATGCTTTTAAAAAATGATTCTATTTTAACAAAGTGTAGGTAATGATCACCCTGAATATTTCAGTTATATTTTGGGATACCTTGCCTCAAAACTGAACTCCTTGGAGGATGGCTTCTACTTTCTTTTTGACATGAAAAATATCTTGCAAAGTCCAGGCAGCAGCAGAGACAAATATCAACAAATATTGTGAATAATCTGGAACAAGGCCTTCAGCAGCACTTTGTTGTTGTTGTTGTTCCAGGAAAAAATGTGGTTTATGTGACATAATTTAGATTGGCCAAGACTAAATAAGACTTTGGAGAATTTTAGATGGCCAGACTGAACTCTCTGCACAGCATTCATGAGAGATGAAATTCACTGCAGACAAATTTGAGGAGACACATGCTGGAAAGGACAGTTCAGCTGCTCATATGCATAGCTGAGTTATAAATTAACTGTAATTATTCAAGAAAATATCTTGCCGTCACTGAAGACCACTCCATGGAAACATCTGCTCAGTGCACAGCAGGGATCAAGAAGCAAATGAAATGCCAAGATGTATTCAGAGAGGGTAAAGGTTTAAGGCTGGGAATATTATAAAGCCATGGCCTAAGTCAGAGGTGTGCAGACATCTTCAACACTGTCATCAAATGTGATTCCGAATTAATTTATTGTGAAGAGAAGGGATTCAGGGAAAAAAATGTGAGGGTAACATTGAAATAAGCAACGGAATATAGATAAATAGAAAATCTTATTTTCCCCTCCCCCGCAGAACAAGTTATGGGGTTGGCTAGTGTCCAAAAGACAAAGTGATAGAAGTCAAAATTTGAGAGGTTTATTTTTTATATTTAACACGTGCAACAAACCCTCAGCTCCAGAGCTTAAACACTTTCAAATGAACTGTCAACATTCAAATTCAGGGATAGGTACCCTAAGAAGTGACATAACCAACCAAGTGACAGAAAAAGACATTTGGAGGAAACATCCCCTCTGGCCAGGTTATTGAATATATTTCATAGTCATTAAAGACTTCTGAGGGTTTTGCACTGTGGGTTCTCCACTTTGCCTGCAATATTCCATCTCACATTACAATACTCTAAAGATTTCTGGAATATTGCCAGATTTCTTCTATGTGTGCTGGACTGCTTAACCTGTCTGCATCAAGGATTCAAACTTCTTGAGAGTGAAAGCATCGAGCCAAAGTGTTGAAATAAATGTTAAAGTACAGCAAACTCAAAAAATAGAAGGAAAAGTAAAATTTAGACCAAAAGACTTGATAAATGAGACTCCAGTTCCTATCCTTCAGCAAGCCAAAAAAGTAAGAAAATAGTTCAGTGAAGGAAAAGAAACATTAGCCAAAAGCAGCTTTGGGAATTATTTCCCAACAAAAAAAAACATTTTAGGGATGTGAAACACAAAAATCTATTTTATGCTCCTCCATGCAGTTGATCATGCATTTCTTCAGGCAGGCAAATCCCATTGACTAAACAAGATTTATGTGCAGGGAGCAACAATGGGATCAAACCTGAGGAACCAGGCAGTTAATATCAGAGCAGGGCAGGAAGCAGCTCTTCTGTCTTGGAAAAAATATGGGAGATTCGAAAAAGAATATGTCTGTGTCTGGAGAAAAACTCCAAAACAACATTA